>BLKR01000643.1:0-440187 GCA_011170035.1 Teleogryllus occipitalis | reverse complement strand
GCCTACTTAATTTAATACTAGCTTCCATTAAATGTATGTTCCATTTCAATAATTCAATTGACAGGACTATGTTTGATTAACCTCAACCAATTGTCTGATTGACTGAAATAATGTTTGCAACCTCCTTCAAATAAATTGATATCCATTGGATCATAATCACAATATCAGAAACAATACTGTCTTTCTCTTTTACTTTTTTCTTGCATGTTTCCAGGAAGGCCTGAATGTCGGATCACGTGTAATTTGAAACTGGTTTGTATACGTGACGTTTATCCATTAACTTTTCTAAAATATTTACAAAGTGCAATTATTTAAGAATATTTGCATTAACATAGTGCGGGTTTTTGATAAGACACTGGTAATTTCTTTTGTTGTCAGTTACAATTCTCATTGGAGCATTGTCTGAGATTTTCTTTCTTTTCTGTGGGAGATTTTCTGGAGTATTTTATTAAGTTTTTTATGACTCGTTTCCAACAAACCCACAAAAAATCCATATACTTTACCGTCTTCTGGAGCAATGTCTCCATGAAGTCTCTACGATACGTAGCTGAAGTTCTCAAATTTTTCTCGTGACTTGGGCTCTGATAGTTCTCGGACTCTTTTACAGCCAGAGTGCCAAATGTGATTCACACGACGTCAAAGTAAGAAGTGAGGCGTAAGGATTCGCGTGAATGCAAATGTAAAATCAATGAGGGAGAAAAAGTATTCGCGTGGAATACATCCAACTTTCTATGAAAGACTTCATTTCTAAGAAAGGTATATTTGAAATATACACTTTGTTTCACGAACGACGAGCTACTATGTCGTTAGTAATACCGATGAATTGCTGTTTTGGGCGAATTATCACTATTCGTCGAAACGTTTCTGTAGAATAATTTGATTACAGAAATAAAACAGTTTCACAACTTGATAAATAAACTTTTACCATACAAATAACGTTAATAGAGGCACCACAACACTCACCTATAGATTAACGACAAGGGAATCGCTAACTGTTAAATTTAAACAACTGTCAAAAATGAAAATAATGATTGTTTTCTATACACTTTCCTTTATTAATCTTCTATTTGAAATGTTTACTACATGTACAAATTATACACCACTAATGTTCCACCCGTTATCACGTTACAATCTTTTCTCGCCTACATCGCAGACATAAAAATGACTACTCCTGCACACTCACGTTCTTGATTTCTACTATTAAGTGGGAAGACGACTATATAAATAAAATAGAAATGTCTATCTGTGATCTCAAAATAACTGCATTTGTTAAGTTTTACATCGTTATTTGCATGATATAAATCCTCATTCAGTTGTTTTACGATTTTTTCTCAGTTTGAGCGGAGTTGTCTGGAACGGCTCAACGGATTTCGATGCAGTTTTCACAGAAAGGTAGTATTTTGTCGGGCATACCTTATGCTACGTTTTGTTTCAAATTATTATTTTCTATTATATAATGAAGAATGTTTATTTGTTTGTGTGTTTCTTCATACAAATCTACATAATCATTCTGATATTCATGAAATTTTGAAGAGGTAACATTCAGAACAAGAGAAAAATTACTATTTGTATGATATTTTGTAAAACAAAATCCCTATCTCCTTTCCTACTCTTACAGAAAATTGGCACTTTCTCTCCGTCTTTCGCTTATATCACGAAAACAAAATTCACTGAAGTGAACGGTGATTATGATGCAGGATGATTATGATTATATGCAGCGCAGGGGACTTCAGATAGTAAGGAATAAACTAAACTGTGAAATGGTAGTGAGCTCAATAAAGAGTCGCTTAAGTTCTCAAAACCGAGATTTTGTTCTGCTTAGTAACAAAAAATGTGTACGAAATGTAGTCGAATCTCATCTCAAACATCTCCCTACAAACCGACGAAGTTCATGTCTTTTAATTTATTTGCTTTGTGGTTTTAAAATTTACGGACCTGAGACAAATAACGATAACACACTATAATGATTACCGTGCATGCGCATATTTTTATTATGGTAATTTTTTCAAGGATGTTGCAAGGTTTCAAGGAAATAGTGTTCTGAAATAGTGAAAAATTTCTGTTCATTAAACAGAAATTGATATCTAATCTTAAATCGGCCATTAAAATACCAGCATCTACCCGAACATCACTCGAACGCCAGTACACACTCGATCACTGGGTTGAGATTTGCATTATTGCCATTAGATGTTCCCACAACGCCCCCCCCCCATGCAGGGAGCTCCGAGCTGCTCCATCTGCCCACGCTGCTCATCCCACAATTCCATAACGAAGACCACCCGCGTGCACGAAACTGCGCCCGACTCGTTTCTCTCGGCGCGCCTTCCCATTTCCAAAAATTCCCGATCTTGCTGCGTGTTTAATGAGATAAAAGCGGCGGATCGCTTAAGCCTGGGCGCGGCCGCAGAGCAAAGTGGAGCGGCGGCGGCGGCGGCGGCGGCAGCGGCGCGGCGGCGGGCGCCGGGATCATATGCCTCCGCAAAAATTTTAATAAGGGGCTCTCGTTTTAAAAGGGACGCGCAGAGTGCCGGGATTCAGTGCATGCCAACGCGCACGCGTGAACATACTTCCCTGTCCCCACTCAGCCCTGCCTCCGCCCGTCGCCACCCCGAGCACGACCCGCCCGACTCCCCGTCACCGCTCCGTCACGTCCCACCACGCCACGCCACGCCCACCATAGCCACGTCGTCACATCCCTCCGCGCCATGGCACGGTCACGACATTCCCCTTCGACTCGCCAAGCCCCGCCACGCCATGCTACGCCCTGTCCCGCCCATCCGCCCCGCCACACTGTGGCACACCCCATGTCACGCGCCTCCCGCAACCGGTCCGTCTCCGCTCTGTTTCGGGCATGTTGACACCGCAACTTCTCTGCTTGCCAGCCGCAATCCCACTATTTCTTTCTCTCCGGTCTCACCCCGTTGGCTCCCCCATGCCGTGGCCTGCCGTGTTTAGTCTCGTTTCGTCCCACAGGATCACTGGTGTCCGCCTCCGCCTCGTGAGGAAGCACACCGGCCCGACCCTCGTCACCGCGCCAGTCCCACTCCGCTTCGTTGCGCCCTTCCCATATTGTCCCGATCCACCAAGCGCCGCGCTCACCGTCTCCACTCCAGTCTGCTGGCATCCCGGTGCCCTGTCCCGCCTCGCTCCACCGTCTCGTCTGGGCCCGCGGCTCTCGTCCCTTTCGCGCCCCACCCCACCTCGCCGCCCCCGCCGCGCCTTCTCGCTCCGTCGCCTAGGACTGTCCCATTTTGGCGACGCGATCCACCTCGTCCCGGTGGGTCCCATCCTTCCGTTCGTGACCTGGCCCATCTCGTCGCATTGGGGCTCTTGGTTCTCCGCTTCATCGTACCTCGTCCCGTGTCACCCCTTCCCTCGGCACCCGTCGTGCTCTAATCCTCGCTGCACTCAACCACGCCTCGCCTTGCTCTGTCTGGCCCTGTCCCGCCCATCGCCGTTCCACGCCGCACTGCTCAGTCCCGACGGGTCGTCATCTGACGCTTCTCGTCCATGCCGTCGGGCGCCCAGCTCTGCCCCCCCCCCCGCGTTCCGCCTCGCTCCCTCGCGCGCGAACAGCCCCTACCCACCCCGCCGTCACCTGCTCGCCTCCCCTCACTGTGCCTCCTTCCCCGCCTCTCGCCACGCTCCACCACGCCCGTCGAACTCCGCTCCACCGCGCCTCTCGCCGTTCTCCCGGCTCCGAGTCCCAGCCTCCGCGTCATACCGCCACGCCCCGCTTCCACCATACCCCCTACCCATCTACCCCCATCCTCCCCCGCCACCCCCGCGGCTCCGCCCCCCTCCCGCGTCGCGTCGCGTCGCGCCGCACCTGCCGCGGCTATTGGTGTTCGCTCCCGTGGTTGCGCCACCTGCGCTTACACCCTTTGTCAATATTGCCACCTCCGCGCTCGGTGCGGCTTCCTCGACGCTGCCGCTGCCGCGGGCTCTTTTCCCCCTCGCGCCCCGCGCCGCCGCTGCCGACGCCGCGGCGCGCCCTCGTCCCCGGCGACGGTGTTGACGTTGACCCCCAGTCCTTACTGGTATCCTTGCCGAAGACGCAGTGTTCATATTTGTCCTACGGTTGTTGCGAAAGTCGCTGAAAAAGCCAAATGTTCTGAATTCTAGCACTTCTTCTGCGGACGAAGAAACACTCCCCTTCTAGCGTTCTCGAAAATGAGTGTTATAACAAGGTTGATGTTTTTGAATGTTTTGTTTTTTAGTCCAACCTGTACGGAGATTAAGTTTATTTTGTAACGGACAATCTATAGGACAACAATAGGACAAACGTGGTATTAGGTGAATTGTAAAATTTCATTTAAATCTTAATAGATTTGACAACTATAAACCATAACTTTCATCTCTCAACGTATGTTTTTTATCGCTTTATCTCACACATTAAAATATTTTTGTATCAATTTTAAGATTTGTGATTTGGTACATCCTTGTGAAAATGTTTCGGAAGTAATGCATCAGTAGTGAAATATTCGAGACAGAAATGCATCAGTTTTCGACCACGTATGGAATCACCTTAGTGTCTTTGTGTCAATGAAAGTGTATACGAAATACGAGCTTAAGAAAGCATCGACTTATTTTAATAAATTACTTTTTGTTTCCTATAAACCGACTGAGAATTGCCTCTTCAAGACATACAAATTTGAGTTAGTGTCACTTTTCTGCTGTTCAAAGCGAGAACATTTCACCCATTGTCACTATCATTGTTCTGAAGCATCTGCAAATAGTTTCCATTTTAACATTGTCACTTGAGACCTCTGGCTTTTCCTGAAATCTATGATGATAAGAAACGAAAATAGAAAAAAATATTTCCTTTATATAAACTTTAAAAAATCCTTTGAGAATTCGAAATAATTTGTTAACTTTATTATACACGAATCACAATTAACGTCGATTATAATTCAGACATATTTCAAAAATACACCCTACCTCACATTTATAAATAATTCACTTTTTGCATTGGATACGTACGGTCTACATGAACTACTGAAGTGACATCTAGTGCACAGCAGTAACACGAAAAATCTCATCGACATTTTTACGAACGTTCCCTCATTGGTCTACATTCTTGAAAGCAAATAGTCAAGCAAGTGAAGTGTAGCTCCGGAAAGGTAAATCGCGGTATATACAAGAATGGAAAATTCATAATTGGCAGGGAAAGCCTAAAAAATTCATTGAATTAGAAAAAAGAAAATCACAGTGTTTGATCTCGAGAGTACTTAGCAAACAACCTGTACGAGGAACACCAATAATTATGAGAAATAATTCTAGTGAACCGAAGAAAGACTATAAAATTGTATAAAGAAAAACAAGAATAATATTAGAGAAATATGTTGCTATGATACTGATTGCATTGAGAGAAATACGTAACGAACATAACGAGGACAATATTGAAGGGGGAAAGAAAATAGACAACAAAAATCCGAAAAGGCTCCGTACTTTCAACAATGAACAAAGCGCAACCTCTGGCAACGGAAGTGAAGTTCGGCGAAAACCCAATTGGGAGACCGTGAAACGAGTGAAATCGATGGAAGATGCAGCGGCGGAGTCTGCGGCACAAACAAGGTGCTCCGAGCGTCCTACATGCGAGGGCGCTTCAGAGAATAAGACCGCCGAGCGGAGGTTCACAGAGATGCAAAAGAGGTGGCTGCGTGACAGGGCCAAATCAAGAAGGCGCACGAGGACAAAGCTCCGTGGCCGGAGGCAGCGAGACGCGGCGAGGCGTGGCGCGATGGCACGAGGCGCCGGCGGGGTGGGCCGTCAAGTCAGGGGCAAGGACAGGTACAATAATTGACAGGAAGCGCGAAAGGGGCGGGTGTAGGAAAGGATACAGCAGGACCTGGAGCATGTGGCGGTGATGAGGGTGGGGACGAGGGTGGTGACGAGGACGGTGACGAGGGTGGTGACGAGGGCGGTGACGGGGGCGGTGACGAGGGCGGGGCGAGGGCAAAGTGGAGAACTGGGCAAGGGCGGGGACGAAGGTGGTTGAAGGGCAGATGGGAGGCAAGGTAAAAGCCGTGGACCAGCACGAGGTGGGTGGAGGTGGACACGTGTGGACATGGGCTACGCACGAGGAGGGCAGATGGGTACCTGACGGACAAGGTCAAGTGAATTGCGGACGAAAGCCAGACGAGAGGTGCGGGCCAGGTGAGGCCAGGCCAGCGAAAGGCGATCGCAGGACGTGAGAAAGACGAGCAAAGGGCAGACGAAGGACGGGCAAAAGATGGGCTAAGAGCGAGCGAAGGGCGGGCTGAGGACACGCTAAGGGGGAAGGGCGTGGGAAACGCGTGCAAAGGGTGGGCAGAGCGGGTAGAGAGACGATGAGGGCGGAAAGGAGGTGGCTAGAGACGCTACAAGGGTGCGAGCGGAGTTTCGGCGGCGGGGGCGGCGACGGGTGCGAGGGGCGAGCAGCGGACGCCTAGCGCCAGGGCGAGGGTGCAGGGGGCGGGCGACAGGAGGCCGAGTGCGCACAGTCACGCAACTGCGCGCGCAGTCGCCTTCGGCCCCAGTCGCTTTCCGCGATCCGCCCCTTCCTCCGCACCCTCACGCCTTAATTAAAAATCGAGGCATCTGCGCTCGTTTGACCCGAAAACTCGGACGAAAGGTGAAGTTTTTAATTATTCGCAGACGCCACTCACCACATTACGTAATTTCTTTGCCGAGCGGGCGAGCGGGCGGGCGGGTGGGCGAGCCCCTGGGAGCGTGGCCGGGGGGGGGGGCTGCGGGGGATGGGGGCGGAAGCGGCGGCGGTGGAGTCGGCGCGAGCAGCCGCCCCCGGCACAGGAGCACTGCTATCTGCGATCTTAACGACCTTTCCAGGAATTCTTCCTCATTACAAAACAGCATTATATTTACTTTAGAAGTAAAGCGTGAAATACGCGCGCGAAAGGAAGCAAAAGGAAACAGGCAACGAAGACAACATCACAAGGTACAGCAACGCAGTTAGGTCGACAACAGTGTCGTTCCGCCAAGTCGGGCGAGAAGGTTCATATCGAAAAATCATTCATGTTTCGTCACGGCCGCCGCGCGAGGTGCGCTGACGTGTTTAACCCCACTAACCTTATCTTAATTGGCGACCGGAAAGATGGGAGCTGTGCCTTGCCTATGAGAGCGGGGGTCGGGCGAGCTGGCGTGGGGGCGGCACGGCGTGGGGGCAGGGCGGCCTGGGGGCCGTATGTCCTGGACGCCGGGTCTTTGGGGAGCGGGATCGCATGGACGCGCGGCGGCACAGGAAACGGGGCGGTTTGGGAGCTTGGTGGCGTGAGAGCAGAGCGGCTCGCGGGCGAGCCTGCCGGGGGAGGGTGGAGGCAACTCTGCAATGCGGGAGAAGACGCGGGTTTGGGAGGGAAGCGGGTTGGGGGGCACGGCTTGAGAGGGTTACCCAGCAAGTTGTGGGACGGACCGAATTTGGGTTGGCGGTTGGCTGCCGGGCGGGTGAGGGGTTGAGCTGGCGGGCGGGTGGTGCCGAGCGGGTAAAAGTGGTGGGCTGCGAGGGGAGTGACTGGGAGAGAGAAGCCACTCGTGTGGTGAGGGGGGAGTGGCCGTGGTGTAAACCCTAGCGTCAATTTAGATGACGAAGCTGGTTTGAGCGGAAGGGTCAGTTGGTGCGGCGTGACTGGATTGGGACGTGTTCACGCGAGTTGGGATTGGTTACAACAGCCTGAGGCAAGCTGGGGTACTGTGGAGCGGGTTGAGGGTAGGATTATGTAGAGCATGGCAGCCTCGAGAGAGCGGGGTGCTAACATTGAAGCAGGAGAGAAAATAGACGCCCTCTGCTGCCTTGTCCTCCAAACAAGACAACATAGTGCGGGGGGAATAGGATGGGAGGCGAGCACTGGGCGTAGAGTGAAGTGGCAGAAGGTGAGATGGCAAAGGCCGCGGTGGCGTAGGGCAGCAATGGAAAACACAAGGGCGGCATACGGCGGAGGTGCCAATGGCCACGCGACAAAATACGGTGATGGCAAAGGCCGGGGTGACGACGTAGGGAGGGGCGGCATAATGTAGGACGGCAAAGGCTGAAATGACGTAGGGCGGGGGTGCCATAGCCCAGGACGGCGTAGGGTGGAGCGGCAAAAGGTGAGATCGCAAAGGCCGGGGTTGCGTAGGGCGGGGCGGCTCAAGGCGGAATGGCAAAGGCCAAGGCTGCGTAGGGCGACAGAAAGCGGGATGGCAAATGCCTGAGCGGCGTTGGGCGGGACGGCTGAAGGCGGGATGGCAAAAGCCGGGGCGACATAAGTCCGGGCATAGGCGGCGACATAGGGCAGCTGAAGGCGGAATGGCAAAGGCCGGGGCGGTGTAGGGTGGGGCGGCAGAAGACGGGAAGGCCAAGGCCAGAGCACCGTAGGGCGCGGGGGGGGGGGGAGCGACCGCGAAGAGGCATCCGAGGGCGGCGCCCCGTGGCGACGACAGCGCTCGACAATAGACCTCACTTGTTCAGAACTTCACTTCCAAGGAACGATTATCCTCTTTAGCACGCAGCGAGAAGGCACGTGGAACGCAAGGCTGTGCGAAGTGTACTCCGTGGTGCGGGGGTGGACGGGGAGGGGGCGGGACAGAGGGCCACCTGGCCGCCCGTTGTTAGGAACGTTCTCGCTACAGGGGCCCATCTTCTCAAAGATGTTTCGGATCGCGTTGAAGAAGAAAGCTGAAAGGGCAAACGTCTTTTTCATTGACAAGATGACACCCTTTATTGCAGAAACTAGGACCTCATAATAGCATACTTCTGCAAATATTTCACGCGCAGAAAAATCCTGCCACTACTTAGATCCTAAAAATCTGAATGTTGGTCGTATGTATTGTCGGCGAAAATTTTCGAAGGAAGTACTAATATTTTTAATAGATTATCCAAAACCAATACTTCAGAGATAGATTTTACAGAAACATTTACGGAATATGAATGTAGAAAATAAAGGTCTATATTTAAATAATTGTGTGCTGATATGGCGTTTCATTTCTTAATATATAGTTCCAGTGAAAATCATTCATTTAATTAAACAAGAAATGTAAACCTCCAACGCAAATACTCATGATTATAAAATGTGTCGTAGTTCACATGTTTATTGAATTTATTCAATTTTTGTGTAACCTAAAGAAGCACAAGAAAAACCTGTAGCAACGCGAACTTCGGAATTCATAATCAAATTATTGTGGCGCCATATCCCCAACGGGGTGATGCCGGCCACATTCAAAGAAATCATATTTTTCATATCTGGAAATTTGTGAAATCATTAATGATGTAAGTTAAAATGTATTTGCCCACCTCGGTACATAATGATGAGTGAAAATTTATTTATTTAGTCAAAAACTGTATGTGACGTATGGGGGAGAAAATCATCTGCGCACGCTTTCTAGTTTCAGAATCCCTTCCCAAAAATTTAACTATTTATAGTTGAAAGATAATAATAATAATAATAATAATAATAATAATAATAATAATAATAATAATAAATTTTAAAAAGCGAGAGATTAACATTTCAAAAACTAGATATTTTCGTCGCCGAATTATAGAAAACTTATTTGTAATGGTAAACGAACGAACAGATTTGATTTTTCTCTATTGCTAACAAATAGAAACTCACCCTA
Source organism: Teleogryllus occipitalis (assembly GCA_011170035.1). NCBI lineage: Eukaryota > Metazoa > Arthropoda > Insecta > Orthoptera > Gryllidae > Teleogryllus > Teleogryllus occipitalis. The sequence goes on along the minus strand of BLKR01000643.1, from coordinate 430,593 downwards.
AGCTCTACTACCACTACGAGCAACAGAAAAGCTCAACAAAACGTGCGCATAGTGAAGCTACATTTATGTCCAGAAGCAAATCAAGGAACCATCTCAGCATTTGCTCAATGGATCAGGGAAACTGGACAAAAACCCGATCGAGATGGGGGTCATTGACCCGGAAGTACATTATTTGTTACAGGCATATTGAGTCTTTTTAAAATTATACAATGCAAATGTAAACTAATTCATTATACTATATCTTGGTTTTGTTAAAGTAAACATAATTTTTTTGACGATCAGTATAGTCTCTAATTGTATAAAGACAGTTTTGCAGCAGAAAAGATTTTACTTTTATCTTAAATTTGTGTACCAATTTTAATTCTTTAACTTCATCTGGCAATGCGTTGTAAAGTAACTTACATTTATTGTATGTGGATTTCTGGTAGTGAGTTGTTGATACTGACACTTGATGAACATGATTTCTACGTCGAGTGTTGTCACTATAAATATCACCATTACATGAAAATATGTTCCCACCATTAAGTAAGTCAGTTTTGACAAATACTACAGATTCATAAATAAATAGGCAAGGCAATGGTAAGATTCCACGCTCAATGAAAAGAGGCTTGCAGGGGTGGCATTTTTTCATTATTCAGATAATTTTCTTTTCCAATCTAAATGTCTGGGCACTAAAGGATGAGCTTCCCCATAATATTATGCCATATCTCAGGCGGAAATGTACATTTGCACAAAAAACGCAACGAGCTGTATGAAGGCTGACAGAATTTGAATGAATTCTGAATGCATAACATAATGAGCTTAATTTAGTGTTTAATTCTGTTATATGTACATTCCATTTGAGGTTTGATTGAATTGAGAGACCTAGAAATTTTGTAACCTTAACATCAGCTAATTGCATATTGTTCATTTTCAATGGAGCATACGATTGCCGATTTGAAACGCTAAATTGCATTGAGACAGTTCTTCCTTCGTTAACTATTAAGTTGTTATTACAAAACCAATTTGAAACTTCTGAAATTGTACTATTCATTGTTTCCTTTTTACAACGAACATTCTTGTCATCAGCAAACAGAACTGTTCTTCCATTTTTAGTAGATGAGGGTCTATCGTTTACGAACAACAGAAAGAGGATAGGATCTAAGATCGAACATTGTGGGACCCTATGTTCAAATGGCAAAGAATTGGAAAGATAAGTAAATAATGTGCTTTCGTGCCAGTACGGTATTTCTACTCTTTGAGATCGATGTTTAAGGTACGAAGTTATCCAATCTAGGACAATATCACGTATTCCATAAGAAGGTAATTTTGAGAGCAAGATGTTATGGTTAATAACGTCAAAATCTTTCGAAAGATCTAAAAATATCCCAATGGGTTCTTCATTTTGGTCCACTGATGAAGCAACATCTTTAAGGAAAGAAAAAAATGGCGGTTTCCGTAGATTTTAATTTTCTGAAACCGTGTTGTGAGTCTGAAAAGGCTTCGTTTTTCCTGAGAAAAGTTTCCATTCGCGTATAGAAAAGCCTCTCTAATATTAATATATTAATAAGACTATCTCTCTATATTATATAAGACTATCAAAAGAGAAATTGGTCGGTAATTTTGAATTTCATTTTTGTTTCCTTTTTTAAAAAGTGGCTTAATTTTTTCTGTTTTGAAAGTATCTGGAAATATTCCTGTGCACAAGGAAGCATTGAAAATGTGAGTTAATGGGTGTATAATTGCAGGTGCACACGTTTATAATAATCCGGAAATACATCTAAACCAGATGAATATTTATGTTTTAGTTTACTATTTTGCGGATATCGTGGAAAGAAGTTTCGTAAATAAATATCGTGCCCAAAATTGTTTTGAGAAGCATATGATGTTGAATTCAGTGGTTTTAGTCCCTTCGTGAGATCAACGGCAATTATAGAAAAGTGTTGGTTGAAGAGATTCGCTACTTTTTTTGGATTACTTGTTTCTCTTTCATTATCCTTTAAAACAACATTCTCTACAAAATGTCGTGATGACGTGGTCGTATTTTTTACGATATTACACATTGCTTTAGTTTTGTTTCTAGCGTTCAAAATATCCTCATTATTTTTCATTATTTTTGCCTGAACTATTAATTTCCTTAAAATTCTTTTATATTCTTGGAAGAAGACATGGAAACCGGGTGATACGTTATGATGTTTAGAAATAAAGTAGAGTGTTCGTTTGTTTTTACACGATGTTCTAATTCCTTGTGTGATCCAAGTATTACTTTTTCGTGAAATGTGTAATTTTCTTTTTTTATAAGGAAAGCACGCGTTAAAGTGAAATGAAAGCTTTGAGAAAAATAATTTATATCTTTCATTTGTGTCAATAGCGTTATAAACTGACTCCCACGATTCCTGCAGCAAGTAGTCCGTAAATAATTTTATGTTAACTTTAGTAAATGCTCTGCACATGCGTGTTTTATTTATTGTGTCGGTATTCATGATATTAGTAATCGTAAGAATTTATGCATTGTGGCCACTGTAACCTAGATTACTCGTTATTATTTCATATTTAGTTGTGGTTTTGTTAATTATAATTTCATCTATTGCTGTTTGCGATTTAAGAGTACTCCGTGTAGATACGTTCACTGTAATCTCTAAATTAAAAGAATGAATTAAATTGAGAAACTGCTCTTTTTCGTGGGATTCGCTCAGAAAATCAATATTGAAATCTCCACTTACAACGATGGATTTAAAAGAGAGATTACTAATTTTGTTCAGAATTATCTCTAGATTTTCTAAGAAATTGAAATAATCTAAATCTTGCTTTGTTGGAGGTCTGTAGATGCAAAGTAAGATAATTTTGAGCGTAGTAAGATGTACGACTGTTATTTCAAAAACTTTTTCAACTGCATATAAATTGAATTCTGACAAGAAGGTAGAATCAATATTATTTCTTACGTAAATACACTAACCTCCGTAAGTAGGGCTCTTATTTGATTCCCTCGCTCTTCAATGAGATCCTGCAAGGTAAAAACTAGGAATTTGGAGTGTGTTTAGATCATTATGAGATAACTAATGTTCTGTAAATAATGTTAATGTGTGATAATCCAATGTTCTGTTTTTATAAATTGTCTGTCTAGTGCTTTGTATTACTTTTTATGCGTAGCGTGGTTATTTTGTTGTTTTAATTGTTTTTAATTATTACAATATAAGTTTATGTGGTCATACAATATATAAAAAATAAAAAGTTATTATATTACTATTTCTATATTACTGTTATTACAATTACAAGAAATTATTTATTGATTCCACAGCAAATTGAAATGTGGAGGTCACCTCCTATGAATTGAAAGGAAAAGAATTGGTTTCAATACTTAGAAATTGGATTGAGGAGAAACGGAGAAATGTTTGTAGGCTGACGAGACCACATTGACAACGTGAGTGAGATAAATGGTCGTCAAATATGCCGAATCGGCTGAAGTTAATCCAAATTATATAAGCTAATTGGTTTACTTAGTACTCTGTGAAGTGGTAGTGAGACAAATACTCAAGATTGATCGAACCTTACATACGTGCCGTTCTTTTTCCGACTACAGGTAGCAATACCTCAAAATTGTTTTTGGAGTGTTTATTAGTTGATTACCAAAATTGAACGTTCCTCGACTAAAAATGATCACATTAATTTTAATTTATTTCCTTTTTATATTTCAATGATTACTTCAAATGCATACTAGGTACATACAAATTTTATTTCTAGATTGTGTACGTGACTCGAAATGTGAAAGACGTGGTGGTGTCACTGTATTATCATTACAAACTAATGAATGGTTTCACGGGCACTCTCGAAGAATTTGTGGAGATGTTTATGGCAGAAAATGTTGGTGAGTTAAATTACGTAATTTAAATTTGGTGAATTAAATTACGTTATTTAAATTTAGCGAGTTATCATGTCAAATTATTGTAATTGGCGAGTTAAATGACACTTAAATTTGACACACGCTCAGTAATATTCCTTTTTCTAGTGTACTGGGACCCCTTCTGGAAACATAATCTAGACTTTTGGAAACTGAAAGACGAACCTCACATTATTATTAATACATATGAGGAAATGAAGAAGGTAAATCCTTAATTCAATCTTCATTACGATTATTGCTGGCGATGCAGAAAGCAATTAAAATTCGCCATTCAATTACTTTGTCATACAGCTAACATTGAAAGATGAAATTTCATTTCCTTGATTTTTATACTTCACGTTGATTGATATACAAGTTTATCATCAACGTTTTCAGATCATTTTTAATCTCAAAGTATCTGATCTTGTCAGCATGGATTATAATACCAATATAGACGTTTAAAGTATTTGATCCTGGAAATAAGGTAAATTCTGCAACTTTATATAATTTAACCAACATTAAATTGAAAAAAAGTGGCCTGTCAAACAAATGTACTCGATATATTTTCATGGGGATTGTCTTGTGTTAAGGTTAGCGATAAATAACGGTTTTAAAATTGTCAACGTATTTCTTTTTTGAAGCCTTCCTCAAACAATTTAATAATTCCTATGACGACCAATTTTATACGTAATACAATATTTCTTTTTTGTGAGATATGAATAGAATCACTTGCCATTTTTCACAATGTACTAAACTTTCTGCCTGCTTCATGTACCCTGCTCCCCTTCGTGCGTGACTACCAAACAGTCCAAAATTCTTACTTACTCACCATCCATCAATCCAATGACGGTCATATATGAAGTGTAGTTGACATCACTTTGTACACTAACTGACCCCTACTAATTTATGCTGTTGTCAGCTAAGTCATTACTCACTGTTTCCTAATCACCTTTGACTGAAGAATTGTGTAGTGTATGTAATTGTTGGTGTGTACTTCAAGAGCATGATTTAGACAGCTGTTATTACGTATTAATGTAATCCTTGACAATGATATAATTTATGACGTAGTTGACTCTGGTAGTTCAAATCGAAAAATTAAATTAGACGAATATTACAATTAATATATGTTTAGAAGTTTGTTAGGTAATTATATAAAACTCTCTTTTCCGTTGTATATGAGTTGGGGTTCTCTTGGTTGTGAATGGAATTGTTGGGTTGAGAAAGGCAACCACCATTAAAATAATGAGGTCAAAACAATCAGCACGTGTGATACATTCTATGCGCATTTTTCCTTTGAAATGTTCTTTCAAATAATTCAAAAAGCTTATTTTCTTTGTATAGGATCTACCAGCTGTAATACGACGAACAGCCACATTTCTTGGAAAGACATTATCTGAAGAGCAAATAGCGAAACTGGCGGACCATTTAAGTTTTCAGAACATGAAAACAAACAGATCTGTTAATTTCACAAGTGTAACAGATGTTCTTAAAAAGAAGTTCAACGTCGCCACCGATTTCATGCGTGCTGGTGAATCAGGTTCATACAAGAAGGAACTGAGTCCCGAACTCATAGCTCGCCTGGACAGCTGGAGCCGTGAGCGGGTGGCTGATACAGACTACCCTTATACAGGCTAATGCACTATTTACCAATTCTTTAATACTTTGCAGATATAGGGAGTTCATAGAGCATCGTAGCTTACGCAATTATAGCGACTGATACTGAGTAAACTTGAATATGAAAACTAGATATATAATTTGATATATTAAGATTTAAGTTGGATTATCAAGCCCTATACGCGTGAAACGAAAAACTAATATAAATAGAAAAATTCACTAAGCTTGGAGGAGTAGAAGGAAGGAGTATATAACCAATATCGATAGAATTATTATACTTTCAAGAAAGTTTATTGTTCGAGATGAAACTATTTTACAGAATAAAAAGTTCACTGGCCCAATAATCAAGAGAAAGTATGCTATTAAGGGTTATAAGCAACTTAATTTAGCCCGTCTGAAGTACTTCATGGAAAAGCAACTGTATTCTCAAGACTTGTGTTCAAACACATTTTGCTCGTATCCCGGAAATGTACGTACTTCAGATATGTCATAAAACGTAATTAACACAAAATTATCAATATTTCCCTTGGACAACACCAAAATCTCCTGCAACAAATCTAATCCTGTCTACAAGAACATTTTCTCCACCAGACGTCTGTGGTTGTTGCAGATGGCGGGAGCTATGGAGCCATAGGAAGCCATTATCTCCCAAGGTCTTTTACGGTTTAAATATTTAGATGAAATTTGATAATTAGACTCAAAACTCATTCTCATAAATATATCTGTACAAAAATGCACATTTTTGCATTCAAATGCTCGAAAAATTTATGCTTTTACTTAAACACACGTTTTTGCATTATACGTTGACATCCCCTGATGTCGTTTGTTGTTTTGTTGTTGTTTTTTTTTCAAAACGTCCGTCTGTCCATCCGTCCGTCTCCTACGTACTTTCAGTATCTAAACGCATAAACCATTGTTTCACAAAACCCAATATTTCTCATGTATTGTTTTAATTACATGATGGAATAAAGGAAGTCATATAAAGTTGCCGGTGATGACTTCCATTATTTTATTAACAATATTTCTGTATCATCCAAATCTTTAAACTCCCTCCAATCTTTAATCCCCAGTTCCAAATCACCTACTGCATTTAATACCTCACATATAATAACTATGATTCTGCCTGTATAGGCCAAAAAGGAAGGAAAAAATCCTACGAATTAATGAACATGTTAAATATTGGAAACAAAGTTTAGTTACTTTCACCTTTGGTAATCATTTGATTAAACTTAACCACTCCTTTGATCCTAAATATAACTTTAAAATTCTTCACTTAGTCAACAAAGGTAAAAAATAACATTTTGGAAAATTTGTGATTCAGGTTGCTTGATTAGTAAGTAAATTTTAATTTACTTTTACTTATTTTATTTAGTCCTTTTTATTTCGTATTTCTGTTATATTTCTTTTATACTCCACACTATGTTATTTTCTCATTTTAGTTGGTATCGATCGGGTAGTACCAATTTTAATAAATATCCTGCCTAGGGTTTGGCTACAAATACTCTTGTTGACGGACAGAGAGAAACGCACAGACGGAAAAATCGCCAGTCAGACAAACAGGTGGACAATTGAACAAACGTACAGACAAATGGACGGACAAACAGGCAGAGACGGAGAAACACGTTTTGCTGTAGATGAATTTTTGGCACATTTCTGATTTTGAGAACACACATGTTTTTCATGATACAGAAGAATACTAAAAGCTAATAAAACTAAGCCTCGTTGATATTCATCCACACGTGGGTGACTTTACGTTAATAAGTTTCAAATGAGTCTAGGAGAAATACGGCCCTTTGAAACACCAGACTGATAATTCATTTCTATCAAGTTGATCGTTGAAACTGAAATTAATTAATTGGCTTATGAGAGGATGAAACGCACGAAAAAAATGAAGTTGAAGTAAAACACACAACGCAACCCAACGGTGCACTTACGGAAATAGAAAACAACCCAGACACACTAGCTGAGTGAGAAAACATGTAGCACTCTAGATAACAACAGGGTTTAATTCTCTTTATTTCACAGCCTGAGGCGGTTAAGAGCATCAACTGATGTTACTGTAGTACCCCTGTCCGGGAGGCTCTATGTTTCGTGACAGGACGAGGGCAGTATTGTCGACACTAGTGAGATATAAAGGACTAGACGCTGTCTTGAGGAGAATTCTAGCAAAGGGCTACCCTGATCGGTAGTTTTTCCTGTTTCTTCTAACAATACCACGCGAATTTCGGAGCACTACACTAAGGGTCGTATTTATGAAGCTCTGCCAGCTCTTAGGGGCCTGCCATTGGGGCTTGCGGGGAGGACAACTGGAATTGGCTGGAGGGCTGGGATTGGCTGAGGGCCGTTCATAAATCGTAAAACCGAACACTGGCAGTATGCTATGCCTGGCAGGCCCCTGGCAGAGGTTTATAAATACGGCCCTAAGAATGAGCCATGGGCTGCGCAGGATCATTCCTTCCTCTTTCTTGGTAAATCCGTAACCCTTACTTATACACATATGAACAGTTGCAATTACTACACTATCACACTCGTCAGGAGACTAGGCAGGAGCTTAGAGTTTTACTTGTCCTGACTGGGCGGTGTCACGCCGATTCCTGGATGGGAAAATTCTTGCAAGGCAAAGTGAAATTTGGCGCCACATCTCATTATCCAGTGGGGGAAGCTCACAGCCACCTCCTGAGATAAAAGCATGCATTACACATGCGGACGGTATCAGTTAACCCGCCCGGAAATACGAAATAATCGATCTTTACTCTAATGTACTTGTTTGGTACCTTGACGACTTGTGGATGAATTTTCACCTGATCCGAGTGACGAATTCCCATTGGAATACGCAAAGTAGGCAAAAAATCACTTTTTCAATGTTCCGCCCTTTACATACGGTGTTAGAAAGTGTGGAAAGAGGCGGGAAGAGGAAAGGTGCATAGTGGAAAGAGATGAGTGGGCTCCTCCGATGCACCAACTTTTGCTGGTTGTGCATAGCACCAGTTTGCGTCACGAACCACGTTACCACAACACGGGGCCTTTAAAAAGCCAGACCAAGCGTTTGCCGCCACATTGCATGGAGAGCGAGAAGTGTTGAGAAACATTTGGAAATTTGCATTAAGCAAAAATTTTCAACGATAACCAACCAAAACGATCTCAGAGGTGTAATTGAAATAAAAGATACAATATTTTTTTAAGTGCTTCATTTATCTGTGTCAATGACTTTTAACGTAATAATTTTGGCGTTTAAAATTCCGGCAAATATAGTGACGCAAAGTGGTGCCTGAAGCTCACTCGCTGAAGTAGGATATAAGCAAGAGCCTACTATCTCTTTCCATCATTTGGGGGGGGGGGTAGCACATTCGCATGTTAACTTGGTACTATCTGTACCTTCTCACGTACTACCTGTTCGTATAGTAACTCACTGGAAGCCTGCAGCAGCAAAATGCTGCTGGAGAAAAACCACACGAAATGGTTTTCGAAGTAGTGGCACGCACTCTGTTCAAAAATAACATTTGACACTCATATGACACTGCAATAACTTAAATATTGTAACAAAATGGTCTTCACAAATACTGCAAGAACAGTACACATAGTGACGTTCGGTTCAGTCAACCAAACGTTCCAGCCGCCAACGCAACTTTCGCGTCACAAGGATGCGGGATTGTGATGAACGCATATCCCTGTGGTCAGCAGCAGCGCGACATGTTATCCCCTGGCCGTAACATCACGCAGAAATTACAGGGTCACATATGCACGCCGTGCATGGTAGCCTGGTAGGGGTGTGACGTATTACCTCCCCTATCGCGAAAGGTAGCCACATAGTTATGGAGAACAGCTGACTAGAGCTTCTTGTTCGAGTCACCGGTGGTAATGTTTGCTGTTCAAGTGCGAAACGCTTTATGATTAGTGATCGTAAGAGACATTTGAAGTGTAGTAGTAATGTAGAGTAACGTAACGTAGTAACGTGGAGTTTGCATTATTTGCATTACTTGAGAGCGCACAAAACTGTGAAGTCCGCCATTGTGCGCTGATCTGGAAGTTCGTAGAAAACGTTAAGAAATTATCTGAAACAACGTATTTCGAGGAGAAATAAATAGTTGACGCATTTGAGTATTAGAATTTGCTTATTGAAACGGCAGTAATAACATCGTAAGAGTAGTGGTGAAATGAATGGGTGCCATAAGAAACGCCAGAAATCTACAAACGCCATCAGTTAACCTGAACGTGCAAAGATTTTACGCACGCAGGCGTTCAATGCATTGAGCAAGCAAGAAAGAATAAAGAAGAAGACGCAAGTGGACGGGAGATTCCTTTGGAAGAAGAAGAAGGAAGACTGGAACTAGCGTAAATTTGGCGGACTTGGCGATCGGAGAATTGGAGGTCCAGCATTCTACGAAATGGCGCGCATTGAGCGAAATGGAGAGCAAAAACTGAACTCTTTCATTGTTCTTTGCTTTTTTTCAGGTTGCTAGGTATGTAACAAAACCATAGACACCTCCCATAAGTCCGTAAACAATATCGTTTTTTTCAATTTCTGTGCGCATTGTAAATTAGTAATGCAGTTTTAAGGTGTGCTAACCTGGACAGTATAACAAGTACCATTTCATGGTGGGGGTAATGACCTATGATCACATACTGACTTGCAGTTAAACAAGTAATAATTTTTCTGTTTTTGGCTGTAAACGAAACTATTTCATTACACCTTTCGACTTTACACCTTTAGCATCCTCTTGGGGGTCGACTCTAACTCGCACTCCGTCCTCTGGCATGGCGAGTCAACGGACGAGCGAGGAGAGGCAGTGGAAGAACTTGTCTTGAGACAGGGATTACATATCGCCAACGAGCCCGACCAACCGGCCACATTTGTAAGGTCTTTGGGAGGAAGGGAGGTGTGCTCAAACATAGATTTGACACTCGTCAACGACGCCGCTGTTCCCCGTATATCTGGGTGGCGGGTCGTTGACGGGGAAGTACTCAGTGACCATCGGGCGCTTTTCCTCGCCTACCACCTGGAGCCCCAACAGGACGGGACCACTCCAGAGACAGGAAACATTCAGACAAAATTTCGGGTGAGGAGCGCCCGCTGGGACCTGTTCGCTAAGAGACTAGCCACTTGCATTACCCAGATCAAGGGAGAATGGCCAGAACTAGACATAGACGGCAAAGTACACCGCCTCACAGAGGCAATATACAACGCGGCGAAGGGGAGCATCCCATACGGCCCGCCCAAGAGAAGGAAGACTGTGCCATGGTGGAGCGCAGAGCTCACAGTGCTCGTAAGGCCCGCAAGGCATATCAGAACTGCAGGAAGAGAAGTCTCCCGGAGACTGAGACCAGATGGCAAGAATACACCGCGGCAAAGCGGAGTCTGGCTCACGCCATAGTCACCCACAAGGCAAAGTCGTGGGAGGAGTATGTGACGAGGGTGACAGAGCATGACCTCTGGGGCATTCCTTACAAAATCGCCTCAGGGAAACAACGAGCCTTAGAAGCCCTTTCTTCCATACACACAGGGCAGGAGCACACGGGCACGTGGGAGGAGACCGCGCGGGTGCTGTTGGGTAAGCTGCTTCCCCCGGACACCATGAGACAGGCGAGACAGAGGAACATGCGGCCATCCGACATAAGATGGCGCAAACGGAAGGCCTAGTGGATGGAACCAGAGACTTCGAGTATGACGAGCTGGAAAATGCAGTAGCGACGCTCAAGGCGGGCAAGGCCCCCGGCGTGGATGCAATTCACCCGGAGATGCTTAAGAAAGCTTTACCCCTTATTCGCGGGGAACTTTTGGACTTATATAACCAGTGCCTGCATTCAGGACAGTTCCCAGGCCTGGAAGGTCGCCCGAATTGTCCTCCTGAGGAAAGACAATGACAGAAGACCAGACGAAGCAAAGGCCTACCGGCCAGTATGCCTGCTTCCCATCCTGGGCAAAACACTGGACAAGCTGGCAGTGGCCCGGGTGGGAGAGATAGTAAAGGAGGCGGGGGACCTACACCCTTCTCAGTATGGGTTCCGCCCGCACCGCTCCACTGAGGACGCAGTAAACGCCTTTCTAAAGGCATGTCGAACGACCACACACCGTTATATATGGGCAACTTTCCTAGACATAGCCGGGGCGTTCGACAACGCATGGTGGCCGTACATCTTTGCCCAGCTCAGGAGATGGCGAGTGGGACCTATACAGGAGCTTCCTCACGGACCGTATCGCCCTTCTGGCCTGTGCCGGGGACGAGGTCCAGCATGAACTAACCAAAGGCTGTCCACAGGGGTCCAACTCGGACCCCCTCTTGTGGAACCTTATATTAAACCCTCTCCTAGAGCGGCTCGCCGCCGAGGGGATAACGGCCTTAGCCTACGCAGACGACCTGGTGATCGTCTCGCGTGGGCATTTCAGACGAGAACTTGAAACCGCAGCTGAAGCGGCACTGAAAATTGTAAGTGATTGGAGCGCTGAATCAAAACTAACCATAGCGGCAACTAAATCAGCCAATATGGTGATCACGCACCATATACGGACTGCCCCCGGCGTGCCTAAACCATGTAAAGGTAGGCCCCCCTGCGTCAGATACCAAGGGGTGGCCATACCCACAGTCGACAAGTACACGTATCTTGGAGTGGTTCTGGACCCTGCATTGACTTTTGTGCAGCATGTCAAAACGTCATGCAGTAAGTCCAGGGCACTCTTTTATAAATTGCGTAGGGTTACAGGTGCGCGCGGGCACATACACCCGTCCGCCCTCAAAATATACACGGGCGCGTTTATTCCGATCATTATGTACTGTGCGTCGGCGTGGATACTCATTGAAGGACAGACGTTTTCACTAGCGGAGGGCCGAGCCGGACTCACGGCGTAGCTGCTCCGAAGATGGCAGGGACGCTGAGACTCCTGCACCCAGGCGGTCACAACTAAAACCTTCCTTCCGGATGTGAGAGCTAAGAGGATACATACCCACTTTCAACCCGGACCTCAACTTGTCCAGATGCTCTTGGGGCATCGTCCGTTCAAGGCGCAGCTATTTCGGCTGGGCCTGGCGGATACCTCCCGTTGCGTTTGCGAGGAGGAGGAGACATCGATTCACCTGCTCTCCGATTGCCCGCAATGGGCATCGAAGCGTGGGTACATCGAATCGTACATTGGATACAGACTCAACGAGGACGTGGGTAATCTCCAGTTACTCATAAGGCAAAGATGGACGTATACACTTTTACAATCACTTGCCAGCGCCATAGTAAACTATAAGAATGTACAGCAGACAATTACACGTCGTGCAAGACTCTGAGGTTAAGAAAACAGTGGTTTCGCTAGGTAGTGGATCCCACCCGGGTCCACGCCCCGAGGGACGGTAACGGGCTGTGAGAAATCGCAGCCCGGCTAAGAGGTGGGCTAGGCCAGCTTGTCCTCCCCCGTAGGCGGTCCGAAGGTGCGGGGAAGACCCCGCGGTACGGAACAGCGAAGGTAGCCGTGTGGACAAGTCGGCTCGCTCTGGGGCGGTGGTACACCATCATCTGAAACTGGTGGGTGCTGCCCAACCCCTTAATCGACCTGCGTTGCAGCTTTGCTATCAACCAGGTCGAGGCTATGTCGACACATCCGGCTGCTGCTGAAACGTCCCGTTGGGGGGCCCTGTACCTGAGGCTGCCGCCGGGGGACACTTCCCCGATTAAGACATCCCGATTCAGTCATTGGAGAGCAGAAACCCCGCGGACGGTCGCCGTGGGGGGGGGGGAGCAGGCCGGGTGGACAAGTCGGCTCGCTTTGGGGCGGCAATATACCTCCATCTCAAACTGGGGGGTGCTGCCTAACCCCTTAATCGGCCTGCGTTGCAGCTTTGCTATCAACCAGGTCGAGGCTGTGTCGACACATCCGGCCGCCAGGCGCCCCCCCCCCCCAGAAGGGAGCGGTTGCGGGGCGAAAGCTACTCGAAACTCAACAGGTCAAAACACCGGTTATGACGGTGCGGTACATCCCCAAATTGGGGCGAAACCGCACCCCCCCCTAAGTAGACCCACCAGAACTCCACGGAGTCAGCCACTTGGCAACGGTGGATTGTAAATAGTAGGTAGCTTTAGAAATAAGAGTTAGGCACTTAGATAGTAGATTATTGCTCACTGTAAAGAGTTACTAACTAATTTTGTAAATAAATATCAAAACCCTGTAATAACTAGAAATAACTGTTAGGTAGTAAATAGGTTAGCAAATACAAATTGTAAACGGCGAAAGCCAGATCGAGCCCCTAGAGGAGGAAAAATTGTAAACTGAGAAATCAGTAGATTCACTTTTATGTAATTTGGTTAAGGATAGGTGGAGGGCATTAGTAAATAGGCATAGGAGTATAAATTAGATAAACAAATTAAAATGTAACAACAGTAGGGATCACCAACACTGCGTTTGTAAGGTGGAAAGAAGGCGGATAGGGGCGAAAGCCTAGGTGCTGCCTCTCTTTCCCACCAGCACGACTGCCGCTAGCAGTCACACTGTAGAAAGCATATTTTAAATAAAACAACAATAATAATAATTACACCTTTCGACTTTACACCTTTAGCATCCCGTTCACTCTCTTACCTCGTTCTCTCACTTCTCCCAACTCACTTTTCCCGTCACACAGCACGCCTCCACTAGCCACTAGCCTCCTTCCTTCCCCGACCATCCACCTTCTTCCTCCACCTCTCGCTTCGTCTCGCCACCCTCTCGCGCTTCCCGCGACTGACTCGTTAGAAACAATGCGGTCGGCTTTCTGCTGCTGCGCCCGCGCTATTCAAACTTAGCTTTTTGCAGAAACGCGGCGCGTTTCAATATATATATATATATATATATATATATATATATATATATATATATATATATATATTGAAACGCATCGCGTTTCTAAACAGAGGAGACGGAACGAGTGTGTGTACTTGTGTGGTTTGTGAAGGAATTAAGGAACTGGGGAGATGTGGTGCGTGCCGACGGAAAGTGAGTTAAGTGAGAATCGATACGGAGGAGAGCGTGGTGAACAACCTACCAAAATCTAATTAGGAATTGTAACGCTAAAAACTGGGAGAGTGCCAAAGATCAGTCGGGAGACGAGTTACACCACCTGGTGGTGCAATTGCACCGAAACATCCGGTGAGGGCTGTAGACAGTATTATTCTGAGTAACGCGTCCACGAAATCGAGGGTGCGGACGGTGTGGATGAGATAAGAACATCAATAATGTCCGGATGGAACGAGTGACGAGTGGATAACAGCCGAAGGCATGTGGTGGCCTAAGCAGAACAATTCAAGCACCGAGAACAGCCGAGCGACGCCGAACCCCGCCGGAGAGTCCCCCCCCCCGCCGAGGCGCCCGTGGCTAGCAGTGTCGCCGATCCAGGAGTCTGGTTTTTGTGTGTTGAGCAGTCGTTTTAGGGAAATGGTAATAAGGGTAGCAGTGATTCATTAGCATTTAAGGTTGGAAAAGTGATAAGAGTCGAATATTGTAATGAAGAGTTTGAAAAAAGTATTTTATATTCTTTGTATAATAATTTATATTACAGATGGCGCAAACTACGCCATTTGTACGCGGCTGACTGAAGAGGGAAGTGCGAACTCGCGAGCAGAGTTTTTCCTGCGGTCAAGCCGAAGGGAGGAGAAGTGGCCACCCCTCTGAGGTTGCCCCAGGCCACATCTCATAAATTCCGCGATACACGACGAAAAGGCTCTCTGTTAATCCGGCGATGCGGGCGAAAGCACTAGTTCTATGAGTCTGGTAGCGTAGGCGAACGCATAAGTTCTCTTGAAATTTGGGAGTGAAAGTGAATAATTAAGTGGTGTGAGCGTGGAGGATTAGTTGGTATAGGAGTGTGATTGCCGAATATATTAGTGATCAGCAGCAAGCTCGTTAGAAAGAAAGCGGTCAGAGCGAAGTAAGAACAGAAAACGTTTTTTCCCCAAAAGTGCTCATTTCGCGCAGAGGACAGTTTTGTGAAATCCAGTGGTGACTGACTGTATTAGCGCTGCAGTAATCCGAAGTGCAGTTGCGACGCCCAGTGTAGTAACGCAAAGATCCGATTTTGCGACGCGCCAGAGACTTGGAGCGCGGGCATACACGTTCGTGGCGAGGACGAAAAGAAGAGAGAAGAAGAGGGAACCGGGAGTGGATGAAGCGTACGAGAGAAGGGCCTGGTTTGACCGAACGCGTGACGGACGGGCGAAGCGCACTAGAGAAGGTGGAGTGACGTCGCTGCAAAACCAGGCGGCGAGAGTGACAAGGTCGGCCACGAGCGAACCGGAGAGCGCCGTAAAGGCAACCGAACTTGCGACTTTTCGTGCGGAGATTGGTGCGGGCCAGAAAGCGGATAACGGCAAATTTGAGTGGTAGTTCATGTGAGAAACTCCCTAAATTCAGTATAGAAAGACTATCGCCTTTTAAACAAATTCGTCGTGGTTTAAATTCTGCTAAAAGTATACCTTGTTTGGTTTTGCAAAAGACCAAAACCTTGTGCAATTTTACGGCAATGTTATGTAACTAACTGGCTTCATTCTGTGTTATTGGGGAAAGATTAAGTTGTTCCACTATTTGATGAATGTGTAAATATTTTTTTATGATTTATATTGTACGTATTATAGTAGATTTCCATGTTACTTAGTCAAATTTCTTTCTTTCATGTTTCTAACGTGTGCGTAGCCCGAGGCCAGCACTTGTGGGCACAGCAGAACTAATCAGTAAAATTCAATTTTAGAAGCCCGTGCACGGCAGAGAGAAAGGGCAAAGAAAGAATAGTAGGGCTCAAAAGGGAAAGTGATAACATTTTGTTGGTTCTGATTTGTGTTTCGGCAGCCAAACTAACGGTACCATTTGTAAAATTTTGTACAAAGGTCAGGTCATTTAGCGATACGAAGTGATCTGCTGTTTAATTCGGATGTGTTTGTGTACTAATTTCATTGATTATTTAATTTGAGTGTATTTTGTGTATTGATTTCATTGATTATTTGAATACATGCTCATTAATACCCATATTTTCTTTGATATATGGGTTCAGACCTTTCCCGCAACCGAAAGATCCTGCATCCTGAGATTGAGATCACAAGCTCGCTTATCGAGCATTCATTCGACCACGCTCGCCCCAGAGAGTTTTGTGTGGGTGCTGGGCGTGTTTTTATATTTATATATATAGTATAAACTAATATAGTCTTATGATAAATTATTTATTAGATTCACACAGTGTGTCATATTAGACCCGAATATGGCCAATTTTACGTTAAAGCCATAGAAATAGACACTTTTCAATTGGCCATAGCTTCGTATATTTTTATCCAAAATAGTTTTAATTTAGATAAGATCAAAGCTCTAAATGTCTGCTTTAAGAATTTTCCTTCGTACAATTTCTCTGTCACTGCAATCGGCTGAAAATCCGCCGCGAGTAATGACATACCAACCCACTTTTGGGCCCCACGCTGTGACTCATTTCTTTACTCACTATTAGGCTACATTATCAACTTTTAAATTTAGGTGAAGATAATTTTTGTTCAAAGAGAAAACAGTGATAATGGAAACCATTCAGTGAAGAAAATCAGAAGTGCCCCAGTACTTAAGAAAATAGTGAAGGTGATAGAGACACTGACCATAACTTAGCATAGATAAAAACTTTTAACAGTGGTGAAATTCGCTTAATGAGAACATTTACACTTGCTGTAAACATGTTGATAGGAACAACATGGAAGCAGGAACAGGTTACGCCAATCATCCGTGATTTACGCTTGGAATTTGCTGAGGAGATGCTGTGCATCAAACTACTTTTTGTAGAAAAGATTCTGCGAATGCGCTATTATCTTGTGCACTTTTCATTGCGCAATACAAGGTTACGTATGCTAACAAAGTCAAAGACAAATATATGAAAGCTGTAGAGCAGTCTAGGACATGCACGTTTCCTGTTGCTATGCGGAATATCTTGACGGATTCAATCAAGAACAAAAACTAACTAGGAGTAATATGATAATGATGAAAGGAGGCAGAGGGGACAGACGGACGAGGGGACAGACGGACGAGTAAATATACACTTTAATTATGAATAATTTTATCTTATATCACATCTTAACTATGCACAGACTTATCTATATCACACTGATCTATAATGTTAATCTTGATCTATGCAATGTTATCTTAACTATGCATCGCACCGACCATGCACTGGCACTTAACTATGCATCATATCTTTAACTATGCACGTGCACTTAACTATATGTCACTTATCTATAACGCACCCGACCATGGACAGAGGACGAGGGACAGACGGACGAGGTAATGGACGGACGAGGGGACAGGACGGACGAGGGGACAGACGGACGAGGGGACAGACGGATCGAGGGGACAGACGGACAGACGGACAGACGGACGAGGGGACAGACGGACGAGGGGACAGACGGACGAGGGGACAGACGGACGAGGGGACAGACGGACGAGGAAACAGACGGACGAGGGGACAGACGGACGAGGAAACAGACGGACGAGGGGACAGACGGACGAGGAAACAGACGGACGAGGGGTAGGACGGACGAGGGAATAGACGGACGAGGGGACAGACGGACGAGGGGACATACGGACGAGGAACATTAATGTGAATGAGGATAATACGACTGAGGACAGACAGACGAGGACAGACACGAGGATGACAGACGAGGGGACAGACAGACGAGGGGACAGGACAGACGGACAGGACAGACGAGGGACACAGACGAGGGGACAGACAGACGAGGGACAGACAAGAGGGGACAGACAGACGAGGGACAGACAGACGAGGGACAGACGACGAGGGGACAGGACAGACGAGGGGACAGACAGACGAGGGGACAGACAGACGAGGTGGGATGGCCAGACGATAGGGATGACAGACGAGGGACAGACAGACAGGACAGACAGACGAGGACATATAGACGAGGGGACAGACAGACGAGGGACAGACAGACGAGGGACAGGACAGACGAGGGGACAGACGGACGAGGGGACAGACGGACGAGGGGACATACGGACGAGGGGACATACGGACGAGGGGACAGACAGACGAGGGGACAGACAGACGAGGGGACAGACAGACGAGGGGACAGACAGACGAGGGGACAGACAGACGAGGGGACAGACAGACGAGGGGACAGACAGACGAGGGGACAGACAGACGAGGGGACAGACAGACGAGGGGACAGACAGACGAGGGGACAGACGGACGAAAGGGCAGATGTTTAAAGAGGACATGAGGGGCGGGGCCAGGACAGGGGAACAGTAAATCGTGGAACAGAATGATAGGTGGATAGAAAGACAAGGAACGGAATAATAAGGGCACAGACAAGGGAATAAAAACAGGGGCAGATATATGGGGGACGGATGGACAGATACACAGAGAGAATGATGGACAGACGTAGGCATACAGGTAATATGAAGTTATGGTGGAGACAGTCATATTCGTACTGTAAGAGATTCAAAAAATATTTCCGGTAAAATATTTGGGTGCATTTTGGACGTGATTGCATTACTTTCTCCTTGCTTCATATTCGAGAAAATAGCCGTTTGTCGTTGTTCCACAATTTGTAACTTCGTTCGTCGATATATAATCGACATATCAGAGTCATAATCTCTTTTATTTAACTGTGCATTACTTCGAAACGTGGGAGGATGCAAGTGCGTATTGTTTGAAGGTCATACGTCCCTGATGTTACGCTAAAAACTGCACAAATAGTCTCGCTTTACGCTGTCATCAAACTGTACTCTACCGACCTCACGTCTCAAGTAAGTCTTACATTTTCCCACTGATCACTAATTCTGCGATATTTTCATTTCTTCATTAATTTCATTTATATTAATTAGATTATTGAATAAGGAACACGACAAGTGTTTTAAAGTAAATTCACATTTAAAAATACGCTTAAGCTGCTAAAACTCTATTATCACATAAATGTGTTCGAACTATAATGTGAATATTGTAGTAGCGAGACTTAAGCGCCACAGAAAATTAAAATTCATTATCCATTTTTATCTCAATGTGTAGTTTCTGGTGTTGGAGAACTCATTTTTATTTCTGTTATTTACATAACTTGATTTTGACAATCCTCAGTAATATACTATCTTTAAAAATCATAATTGATAAATCAAACATTAATCCACATAATTTAAAAAACATTTTGTAATTAAAATATGGTTGTAATGTTGAATATTCGCAGATTTCGTCGCAAGCCAAGTACATTTGAGGTTCAGAAGTCCAGAAAACAATAAAAATAAACTGATTTTTGAAAGTTTGCAAAATTTAATTTTGAAAATGTAAGAAGAATCTGCAAGAACAAAAAATTTAGAACATTCATTATTTCTGAACTTTTTTAGATTTTAAAGGTTTAGCAAATTTTAACATAAATGTTACTGATTTAGCGTTTCTGCTTATTGTGTCAGTATTATAAGAGAAGGGAATCTCCACGGTGTATTTCTATGCTAATTGGTTATATAGATCTTGGGAAGTTAATATATATATATAGCGTTTTCCATTTACCGCACTGGTGCGTACCCAGTGCGCACTCAGGGCAGCTTTAGGGTTCCATGCGACCGCTAGGGCGCGCCAGTGCGAAGAAGCGCATGTTCCATTCGCACAATCGCACAGAACCAGGGCGCACTCGAGGCGCCCTAAACTGCACTGACGATCGCCTCAGTGCAGTCTAGTGCACCGGGCCATTTTCAGGTTAGTTACGGACGTTATCCCTGCGAATTTGGATTCGTAGTCAATTTGTGAAGGCAATTGAGGACCTACTGTCACGCAGAGATACTTCGAATGATGAAGTATATTATGTTTTGCAAGAAATGTCTTAAAATAACTTTTGTGACTCGCGAAGTTCAGAAAATCAGTTTGTGTTTTCCTAAAATTTTATTATTTAGAAATCAAAGTGTAGGTGTGCCTCAATTTCGAAACGCTAAGAAAGTGAAAATAAAAATAGTGACCCTTACAAAATTAAATATATGTGCCAAGAAATGCTTCTCGCACGCCCATATTATATATATATATATATATATATATATATATATATATATATATATATATATATATACCCGCGGAAACGCTCATGTTAATATTTTTATGGTTTTCAATAACCAAACAATTCTGCAGAAACTTTCCGGCTCAAAATCTTGTGTACTACATCGATCACTGGCAAATCACGAAAAATGAAATTTCGACACATATGCATTTGAAGTTTTCGTAGTTTTTAAATAAAGAAATCACACGTTAATAATTTATGAATTAAGAAGTAAGAATTACCAAAAGACTTCATAAAAATTATAACAATGATCAGAATTCAAAATTATAATTTTTCGAGTTCCATCAGTGTGACAGGCCAAGCACAATCTCACTGCGTAGCGCACACGCACTGAATCAGTTCCGGAATCCGTTTCATTCGTAGCTGCCCTTCACGTGTGTGGGGCAGCACTGTTGCGGAGCGATGACGTTTTTGTCCTGCACTAGGGTGGGTTTCGGTGTAACGAATGGAGAACGCTATTAGTTATTGTAATTAACACTCTTATTTGAACAATGAGAAGAGAACAAAATACATTTGAATAAACTAAATCACCAGTATCGGTTTAATTTAATGACATATCATTCGAGCCATCTCAGGGTAGAACAACACACATTCCATACTGTGTTTGATACTTCAAATAATTTTTCTTGAAAATATTCGGAGAAATTATTGTTTCATTGGGCAGTACACCAGTATGAATCTCGCGAGAAATTTGTTAACTGCATCAAAATTGGATTAAATTGTTATTTGAAGTAGTGTATAAAGTGTTTTAAAATGTTTTTGTTGAATAGAGATTAGACAGTATGTCGCTTCGTTTTGAAGATGTTAAATCTCCTCTCGTGGAGAAAATGAAAGAGAACTCAAAGCGAAAATATAAAAAAGGTATGATAAAAATCACTCCGTCCGACTGTGTCCTTCCCACCGTCTACCAGAACTTCGCTCAGCGCATCAAAGACTTCCATGTACGTGAGGATGACGTTTGGATCGTCACATACCCCAAGTGCGGTAAGTATAATATTTTCATATAGTCATACATGAACAGATTGTGGGTAGAAATAGAAAACGTAAGGAACAGAAT
Source organism: Teleogryllus occipitalis (assembly GCA_011170035.1). Classification (NCBI taxonomy): domain Eukaryota; kingdom Metazoa; phylum Arthropoda; class Insecta; order Orthoptera; family Gryllidae; genus Teleogryllus; species Teleogryllus occipitalis. The sequence continues at coordinate 409,045 of BLKR01000643.1, read as the reverse complement.
AGAACTGCATTTTATCTACAGTGTTATTAATATCCCTAGTCTTACAGTTACTAAACATTTCGAAAGTGCATGTTCCATTAAAAAATTCCGACAATGAACTCATCTGGAACAGGCTTTTTGGCCATTTTCCATTGATCCATTGAGCAAATGTCAAGATTTCTCCTGGCTTTGCTTCTGGTCCGTAAATGTAATTTTATTTCTTCCGTCATACGTCACACTTAGTTTTTACGTTTCATTTCACATGAAATAACTATAATCTGCTGAATTTTAGCAGGATAGATTACCATACACAAAAATGAAATTCTTACGGGTTTACGAACTCCTCATCCATTTTACACGAAAAAATAATATGACATTGAAATTAAATCTGAAAGGCATTCTAACGAAATTTACAGTAAAAGCCTACGTTCTCACGAGTAAATAAAGTAATAAGTCAATACTGCTACTGATTGAAAATTGAAAAACGATGTCCTTTTATACCTCCCTTGAAAGTGATAATCAATCGAGTTGTTTTCCATAGGGTATTTGAAGTAGTAAGTTAAATAATCTAGATATCTTCAATGATTTTTAAATATTGGTATATTGGTGGAGTGTAGATGGCACTTATATACGATTACAAATACAAACAATCATCTCCACCAGTATTTTTATTTATACAATAAAATGCTATCAATGGCTTCACAGATTGGCAAAACGTCTGTCCATCCGTCAACAACGCTAGTGGCTAAACCGTTCAGCCGATTTACTCCAAAAGTGATATTCCCAATTGATCTGGGTGATGTTACGGCCTCCTTGAATTTGAAACCGATATTTTAATTTTGGGGTATACCTACATGAAGCCCCCTGGAACATTCTCAAAATTAAAAAAAAAAAAGAAAGAAAGGGACTCCATCGTATTTGATTAAATTGTGTTGGACAGTATGAAAAGCGTTTACAAATATGATGCACATCTCATTTTCGTTGGAAACTCTGATTTTTCGAAAATTGCAGAAATTCTAATGTTTTGGGCGTCTTTCTACAAGAACAAGTATGAAGATAAAGATTTTTTCCCTGAATTAAATCTGTTCCTTAAAGATCGATTTTGAAATAAGACCATGTTCAATTTTTCGGAAATTTGAGTGCTTTTCACGAAATTTTTATAAAACATAGGCAATTTTTCATTTTGTCTAAAGAATTATTTTCTCCAAAACGGCACCAACAATTTTGATTCAATTTTGGCCTCGGATACGACACTTAAGAGAATGGTGCAGATATAATGTTGCTTGAATATTCTGACTTTTGAAAATTGCAAAAATTAAATAACTTGAGTATATGAACACATGAAATTATGAGTATTGTTTGAGTAATTTGGCGTCAAACATAGTCACCCGCTCAGAACTTCCTGCCCTTATTTGAAGATCAGTTGTGCATGAACACTTTTCATTACGAGAAAAAATGATTTTATCGAATTGCAACTTTTGCAAATACGTTCCTCAATACATTGAGTATGTAAATACATTGCTGGCAACACAGACAAAAAATATGGATTTTCAAATAGGATTTAAATAATTTCTCGAAGATTAAATTATAAACGTATAACAAAGGCTTGAGTATAAGAAACGAACAAAGAAATATGAAATAATATGCAAATTCTAACTTACGTAGCATTCAACTGCCTGGATTAACTATCATATTACGTTCACAAAGTACTCATTGAATAACTATAGATAATGGCAAAGTAGGACCACTTCAAGAAGTACTTGATTACTGCATCATCCAAAGAAACTACCGACCAGTAACGTAAGAAACTGATCTGTTACAGCAATCTATTTCACACTGGTTTGTAAAAATTTCATTTTTAAAGTTAGAGAGGATTTTCCACTTTCATTCTTTTAGTTGTCAATCTGACTCTAATGGATTTGTATTTTTTTATGTTTTTAGCTCATCGAGTTTACAAAGATATTGCATTTTTAAATTCAAAAAAGAAATATTTTGCAAAACCAAATATAAAACATGTTTTTGAGTTTCGAATGAAATTTAATCTGATTTTCGATTAGTGAATTCAAGTATGTGATACTGTAAATGATGTGCGTGATTTTTAGCAAATTTCAAAACGCAATATTTTCAAAAATTATAATGTTAGAAAAAATAAAAAATACACATGTTGATATATTTTATCCATATAATAAATATAAAATAATTTTAAAAGTAAGTAAAAATATAAAGGTCAAATTTTGGTATTTTTTGTGCGATTTTATAAGGAATTGCTCTTTGAGAACACGAATGAGTATTTTTGTTTGTATCTGTCACCATTGTTCAATTCTATAGTTTTCTCAGACAATTTGTACTAACTCAGAAACCCAATGAGAACTACGATAACTTACATTAGAACCGGGAGCGGTGTCTCAGTGCATCAACTGATGTTGCTGCAGTGCCTCTGACCGGGAGGTCCTAGGTTCGAGTTCCGACGGCGAAAGGATTTTGGACACTAACTTGTCAGCTAGGTCGAATTCAGTCGCTGTCTGGACGAGAATTCTAGCGGCCGGCTGCTCTGATCTGTAGCTTTCCGTGGTTTGTCCGATCAACACCAGGCGAATGCTGGAGCAGGACCCTAGCAAATGGGTTACGGACCGCGCGCGATCTTTCCTTCCTCTTCCTTGTCCTATCCTCTCTCCACACACACTTACACTAATATGCACTACACTACCGTACATGCTGGAAGATCGGTCGGGGACTTAGAACTTGTCCCGCTGGAGCGGTCCCCGCTTGTGGGCGATACCTGGTTGGGGAAAACCACGTTAGTCGACAGTAGGTCGGCGCCGGATGTCGCCATCCAGTGGGGGAAGATCATCACTACCTCCCGATGAAAAACATGCACTACACTTACGGGACTAATGACCTCAGTAGTTGACGCGCCCGGAATCACTAATCAATCAATGAATATACTCGATGTCAGGTAATATTAATTCAATCATTATTTATTTTCAAAGAAATAGAACAGTTTTGAAGTACGAACAAACGTACAGTAAAAAACACAATAAACAAAGGAAGAAAATGAACTACTTGTACAAAATACTCGTGCAAAATGCAACGATCGTAGTCCTGATATATTTACTTCTTGTAATGTAAGTATGCTTATGTAATTCACTATTTTTATATTCCTAATTCTGCCCTTTACTATTTTTAATGACTAAATATTTTATATTCTATAAAAGTACGTTCCAAATAAAATATTTTGTTTATAAATAATTAATTTAAATTTTTTTTTTTTTCATTTTTAAAATTAGATGTTAGTAAACGCATGAACTTTTCAAGTTTTAGTTTGAGCAAAATTTATCTGCACTCAAGTGAAAACCGTGAAAAAGTAAATGACATGTCATTAAGTCAAAATGAAAAATGCCTCAGAACTTAAATAAAATAGTAGAGGTGATAGGCGCATTGCCCAAAACATAGCATTGCTACATGCTTTTAATACAATGTTACGTTCGTTGTTATAAAGAGAATTTTACCACAGGTTCTATAAATATGTTGATAGGAACAACCTGGACGCAGGAAATGGTTTGGCTAATCATGCACGACTTAGACTTTGAAGGTGCCAAGGAGATGCTTGACGTCAGGTCACCTTTCGTAGAGTAAGTTTCCGCACACAGGCTATTATTTTCCCTTTTCTTTCTGCGTCTCAACTTTACATTAAAGTGTCACGGAAATAGGTTTATGTATTCATTATTATATTAACATTTAAAAAATAACCTTTCTTTGATTGAAAGTTTTACATCTTTTCCTGTTGTTTTTTCGTATATCGTTGTCATCTTTATTACATTTTCATTGTCTAAGTCAACGATCTTTTTGATGTGTCATGTTTTAAATTGTTCGTTATAAACTAGTCATCAAATTTTAAGATACCAGTTAAAAATCTAATGTACGTTAAGATGTGTTCGGAGACACATTAGTTCAGTTTGCATTCAGGAATTTGAATTATATTTTTTCTTACATCCATTCTTCCCCAAGTGTTTTTTCTTTTGGCAATAGAGAGGTAATTTTAATTTCGACCGAAAAAGCGAAATTTAAATAACGGTTTTCAAACTACAACTATTTTAAATAGTAATATAATTTACATGTGAAAATCACATAGATGCTGAGAATTAACATATTATTATGTATATCATATATCTGGTAGAAAAAGATAACACACTGTTTATCAAGTCTTTGAAGAATCCTCAAACCTTTTCATTTTATCCCTAAAAAAGAGAAGTTGTGAATGTCATATAACACTTAAATTGTAATATTGTCTATTTTGAATAGATTCTGGGGCCTTTGTGACCCAGAGGAGGAAAAAGACATTGGAACGAAGGATACTATAGCATTCACCGACAACTGCGCTTCGCCACGGTGCATCAAATCACATCTTCCCAAGGAACTTCTTCCTGACCAACTCTGGACAAAGAAACCCAAGGTATAAAATTCAAGGACATATTGACAGAGGAATTAAAACGAAGCCGTAATGAATATTATATTGTTTTTAAGCTTAGATTTTCAAAATAATATATCTAATGAGGTAAAAAGTACTCCCAAACTACATCGATTATATATATATATATATATATATATATATATATATATATATATATATATATATATATATATATATATATAGTGTGTGTGTGTGCGTGCGCGCGTGTGTGTGTGTGTGTGTGTGTGTGTGTGTGAATGAATAAAAGAATATAAAATGTCGTAGATTTCCAAAAAATCAGAAAGAAACTATTTTAAAATTATTTTGTTAATTTAATTTTACAGGAATTCACAAGGAAAGTTACTTTGGTTACATAGAAATTAATGCTGATGTCATCATTTGCTTTGATTATAATCTTTGTTTGAGAACATATCGCTTTGAGCAGCGCTTGAAAACGATTTGTTTACTTGCGCTCGTTGACTACCAATTAAATTGGAGGTTAGAATTCCCCTGTTGTTAGAAGAATCCATTTTCCATAAGTCTTCGGACGCTTTCGTAGGAGGTTCAATGTTTCTATGAGTATGTGTACAATACTGAAGCGATTGTTAACAATTAAGCCATGATTCAGTTCACAACTGGTTCACTATTTTGACACTCCACTAGAAAACTTTCGTATGCGGGATGATGGTTTCTAGGCCCCCAACTTTATATTGGCTATTCCCTTTTTTAGATATTCGAGCTTTATAATGTGTTTAATTATTGGAATTATATTTATTATCTCTACTTGAAATATTTTATGTAACTTTCATACGTTTCTTCAAAATCACTGGTATTCTAAAAGATTATTGTAGAAGCCGGATACAGTTCAGTTGCTAGACATGAAATTATTATTATCATTAGTATTAATAAAACTATTACTACAACTGTTGCCGATACTAATCATTATTACTACCACTACTATTATTATTACTACTATTATTACTATTTTTCTCAGTGAGCACTGAGAACCATTCATCTATTCATACGACTTAGGCTCTAGCAAATGCAACTGGTAATGACAGATCTGAGGAAAGACGGAGAAGAAATTCATCTTTGTCCGTCGTTCAATTTAAAAATTTTCGCACAATATGGCAAGTACGTAGGATTAAAGCTTTTTGGATGGTTATGCAGATTCCATTTGATAATCCTATTTTTGTAAGACCTGAAGCAAATCGGTCCGTCACCACTCCTGTGGCTGAAGTGATTATTGGCACTATTTCAACCTTAGTTGCCAAACATGTTGGATTTCTGCTGCCAAATTCTCGTATTTTGAAATCTCCTCCGATTCTGTCTTATTGAGATTTTTTGTCAGTGGACAGCCTACATTTATGATTGTTGCATACTTTTGTATTTTATTGATCACTATTATGTCCGGGCGATTATAATCCACAGTTTTATCAGTGACAATAGGCCTATCCCAGTAGAGTACTATTTCACTATTTTCTATAACCGTTGAAGGTGAATATTTGTAAAATGGTGGAGGGTTCTCAATTATTCTATAATTTGATGCCTATGGATGCCTATGAATGATGTCTATGGATTATTTTGACTACTTGATTGTGCCTCCCTAGATATGCAGTGTTGGCAAGAACTGGGCAACCTGCAATCACATGGTCGATGGTCTCATTTGGTTGATTACACATTCTACAGACATCTTTTATACTGCTCTTCAGTATGTGTTTATCATAACTGCGTGTTTTTATTACCTCATCTTGAATTACTATTATAAATCCTTCAGTTTCAGGAAATAAATATCCCATTTTCAACCACAGGAGAGAAGAGACTTTATCAACTGATGGGTTATTTAAAAGATTATTCGATCTTATCGATCTATTACTATTATTATTATTATTATTATTATTATTATTATTATTATTATTATTATTACTATTATTATTACTATTATTATTATTACTATTATTTTTATTACTATTATTATTATTATTACTGTTAGTATTGAGTCTAGTTATAGAATGTGACTACTGGCCATGTTGGCCATAAATGTGCAATCGCCCTCAAAACCCCCCAAACTCCTCACAGATGGCAGGTAGCAGCGCTAATAATAGAGAATATGTGAAGCGTGTCGTGTGGAAGAGGAAACAGTGCAGTAGTTGACGCAATTCAAAAACGGAACGGACATCCAAAAGGGCATGATCACAGGCTTTTGGGCCACGGGCAGAAGCATTTCCGAAACGGCTTAAGTTTGTAAAGTGTTGGCGTGCCGCCATGATGAAAGTACACCCAGGCGCACCACTGGAAATACATGATTGGGGAGAACGATGGCTGCGGAGATGTGTACTGTGAACCACAAGACACCCCCAGGTTTAATAATACAGCAGTATTAATTATATTTATTCAGTATTAGATTGGTACATGTTAGTTTATGCATACAGAGAGGGTGAAGTCAATCCATACAGGTTGTCAGAGCGACAGGTGCATATGAATAAGCCCGGGAAGGGCGAACTCTCAGCGTGGACATAGCGGAAGGGGGAAGCAAAGCCCTGTGTAATGAACAGTATACCGGGTGTTTCACGAACTGTGGGTCACCCTCATTTCTTCTAAACGGTTCATGATATCGAAATGCAGTTTTCGCCCAACAATGCGGAGAATCATAGGGCTAGTAATAGTCCGTAAAGATATTGCTTAATAGCTTTGGTTTTCATAACATTTAATTATCTTAGATTTTTTAAATGGAACTATAATTTTCTCATTAACAATGGGTAGATCATAAAAAGAGGAATACAATGATGTTTTGTTTGTTAATGCTTTGACAGTTTGACTATAAAATATTACTTTCTGCCACGTGATTTTAAATTAAACCGACAAAATTTCCATGAGCCACTGCACTCCAATAGCCCTTGCAACTGTTGCCTTTGGGACGGTGGCCTTCGCTTCGCGGCCTGCCGCCCATATCAATCTCAGCCCCCCGAAGACACCTCACCCGAAAGCGACACTTTGAAGGGCTGCTACAGGAAATATTGTCTGTTTAAATTAAAATCACATGTCAAAATGTGCATTTTTGTACTCAAATTTCAATCAAAATATTAACATCTGATACTTCATTGCATTTCTCTTTTTATGATCTATCCATTGCTAGTGAGAAAAATATACGGTTCCATTTAAAACTCAAAGATGACTAAATTTCTCAACAACTAAAAATACTACGAACAATATCTGTATATCCTACCACTTGCCTCATGATTCTGCATTGTTGACAGAAAACTGCATTTCGATATCATGAATCGTTTAAAGTTATTGGGGTGGCCCATAGTTGGTGGAACACTCGGTATATGTGTAGGAGATCTAATAATGTATAAAGGAACACGATGGGTCTCTTAACTGCTGACCACCGAACCATCAACAACTTTGGAACCTGGTTATCATCAAATGGGACGCGTGGTGGATGATATTAAAATACATATAGTTAAGACAACGTCGAACGTAGGACCGGGAGTGGTGGCTCAGTGCATCAACTGATGTTGCTGCAGTGCCTGTGACCGGGAGCCCCTAGGTTCGAGTCCCGACGGCGGCAGAATTTTCGACTCTAGCTTGTGAGCTAGGTCGAATTCAGTCGCTGTCTGGAGGAGAATTCTAGCGACCGGCTGCTCTGATCGGTTTTCCGGGGTTTCTCCAATCAACACCAGGTGAATGCCGGAGCAGTACCCTAACAAACGGGCCACGGACGGCGCGCGATCTTTCCTTCCTCATCCTTGTCCTATTATCTCCCCTCACACACACACACTAACATATACTACACTACCACATATTCCGCGAGACCTGTCGGGAGCTTAGAGCTTGTCCCTGTTGGGGCGGTGCCCCGCTGGTGGGAGAGTCCTGGTTTGCGGGAAACCCCGCTAGTCGACGGTAGGTCGGCGCCGGATCTCGCCATCCAGCGAGGGAAGATCACCGCCATCTCTCGAGGGAAAAAATATGCAGTACACTTACGGGACTGACGCTGTTGAATTGAATTGAATTGGCCTTATTTTACGTGGCGAGACTCAGGCCATGAGGCCTGCTCTTCCGTCCGACCACGCAAATTTCGCTACGCTCCTTTCACCAACCATGGGAGAAAGAAGGTATTACTTGGGCGACGAAACAGGCGATTTGAATTTAGCTCAGAGGCGTCATTTAGGCTTGAGGATCTTTTACATGCAGTAAATCTACTAACATGGGACAGCCGGCTGTACTTCCCCTCCGAAGGAAGGCGTACGAAGGATTTTTTCGCCCTTAAAAATCCACGGCTTCGATCGGGTTCGAACCCGCAAACTTGGGTATAACAGTCCGATACGCTAACCGTTACACCATCGCCGCCGCTGTTGACGCGCCCGGAATTACTAACAACCAACCAACCATCGAACGTAGGAGGGGAGTGAGCTAACATGAAATTATAATTACTATTTTCAGAGTTGTAATAGGAAGCATTTAAATAATATTGATGTCACCTAATTGTCAATCATTAAAACGGCCATGGATATGCGATCGCTATTAGAGTAGGGCAGATATCGTAGATTTTTCATTCCTTGAACAATTTATCTGAATACATGAAGTGTCGTGGTAAGGCACCCACCCGAGGCCAAGTACAGGGCTGTTTCGCGTTCGCGTAACAACTCAATAATTATTCCACAAACCGGGAATAAATTGGCAGAATCGCGGTTGACATTTTAGTAAGTAGTTGACATCGGGCAATGTGTTAAACAGGGCGAAAGATTATACATCAACGCGGCGACCGAAGAGAGAAGACCTTGTGGACATTGGACATTCTTCATCCGGAATTCAGTCGAGTTTTCGAATGCACGCGAAGATATGCAGTAAGCCACGAACATTTTAGTAAATTTGTACTGGAAGGATAACTACCAAAATATTAATTTACGTAATGAGCTTAATAAGTATTGCTAATATTTGAATTCTGAATAAATATTTTATTTATTATGTTAAAACAAGGCTGATAATTTGTAGTTAATTGCAGTCAATCAAAGAATCATTTAATCAAACAGAACTTCCAAAAATCGCTGATCAGTAGAGACCGCGTATCCGTACAGAATACGTCGTATATCGATACCTATGAGTAAGAAAATATTAAAAGTAATGTTAATAAAAATCTTTGGTTATAAAATAGGAAGGAGAGCAGCGCAGGGCACCTGAATTATATAAATGTGAATATAGATATTAGTATTAATGGTAAAGGTTTGCCAATATGTGGAAAGGTCAAATAAATGAAATTAATGAATATTTGTCAGAATTATCAGGTTCATTTCAATGGCTGCACAACGTGGGGCAGATCATTTAAAAATACTGAAGGAAAGTTACAGATCCATTTCGGTACGTGTGAATAGACATGCAACAAAAGAGCAACTGACCGCCCAGATGAACCGCGGGGCAACCAACAGGGCCTCCGCAACAACCGTTCAGCGAATATTGCTGCGTATGGACATCTGCGGAAGCCCCTGGTTCCTGTAATTAAGCTGACTGCTGTTCATCGGCGACAAAGGCTAGAATTTGCATGACAATTCCACAACTGGACGTCCACTGAATGGCGACAGGTGGCCTTTTCAGATGAATCGCGTTTTCTGTTCCATCGGACAGTGGGTCGTTGGCGTGAAACCCTGAACGAAAACAGCCTGCAACAATCGCCGGACGGGTCCAGCCCGGAGGAGGGAACGTGGTAATGTGGGAAATGTTTTTGTGGTATTCTCTGGATGTTCTCTCATTCTGGTGGGCCCAATAGATCAACAGAAGTATGCAGCCACCCTTGGGGATCATCCTATATCCACTCCTATATGCAGATCGTTTCTCCACACCAAGATGGCATCTCGCAGCATCACAATACAATGAGTCATGCAGCTCGCCGTGTACGTGCGTGGTTCGAAGAGCACCAGCATGAGCTTACAGTACAACTTGGCCTACAAACTCTCCTGAGTTAAACCCAATCGAGAATCTGTGAGACTATTTTGATCGGGCTGTTCGTGCCATGGATCCGCAACCGAGGAACCTAGCGCTGTTAGTCTGCGCTGCAAAAAGGGGTTATTCAGGATTTTGACGAGTGGGCACATTACTGTTACTGGGCGGTGTATTATTATTATTATTATTATTATTATTATTATTATTATTATTATTATTATTATTATTATTATTATTATTATTATTATTATTATTATGCTTTCTAAGTAAAATAGAGGTGTAGGTCATCTCTGATTATTTGAAATATGGCTAGAATTTGCGATTGCTTGTCCATTGCAATTGCTTATTCAAGTTAATCATAATTAAAATATAATCTCATTAGTTTACTTAGTATTATGTGAAGTAGTAGAATACTCAAGATAGATCGTATTTTATTAATGGTCCGTTGGTTTTTTCATCTCGAGTTGGTAATTTAACTTGTTTATGCAGTGTGCTTATTAGCTGTTTACGAGAACTGAAAGATTCCTTGAACAAAAATGATCACATTAATTTATTTCGTTATTTATTTCAATGGATATTTCTGTGGTATTCTATATACAAAGAAATTTTTTCCCTAGATTGTGTATGTGACTCGAAATGTGAAAGACGTGGTTGTGTCACTGTATCATCATCACAAATTGTTGCTTGGCTTCACGGGCACATTAGAAGAATTTGTGGAGATGTTTATGGCAGAAAATGTTGGTGAGTTACATTACGTAATTTAAATTAATTTGGTGAGTTAAATTACGTAAATGGAATTAATTTGATGTATTTGGTGAAAGGGATTAAATAAAGTAAATTAAATTTGATTAGTTAAATGAAGTAAATGAAATTTGGATAGTTAAATTATCTCAATTAAGTTTGGTGAGTCACTTCAATTTGACGCAGCTCAATAAACGGGTCTTTTTTGTAGTGTACTGGGACCCCTTCTGGAAACATACCATAGACTTTTGGAAATTGAAAGAAGAACCTCACATACTTTTTAATACTTATGAGGAAATGAAGAAGGTAAATTGAAGCATCATTTAATCTTTGTCATTATAATAATTTATGACTATGTATACGGATACTTAAAAAAGGCATTTGCTTTACAGCTAACATTAAATGATGGAATTGTATTTCCTTGAATTTTTATTCATGTTGGTTAAGATTAAAACTGATACACATGTTCGTCAAACGTTTCCAAATCAAAGTTTCTGGTTTAGACGAAATAGATTACAGTACAGAGATGTTAAGTAATAGCTCCTGGAAATGCGATCAGTTTTACAACTTTATACAATTTAACGAACATCTTTTACAACCGATTTTTTGTTTGTATTTTTTTCTTGAATAATTGAAAAACGGCTATTTGTCTTTATACAGGACCTACCAGCTATAATTCGAAGAACAGCTACATTTCTTGGGAAGAGGTTATCTGAAGAGCAAATAGCGAAACTGGAGGACCATTTAAGTTTTCAAAACATGAAAAGAAACAGATCGGTTAATTTCACATGTGTAACAGATATCCTTAAAAAGAAATTCAACGTTTCCGCTGATTTCATGCGTGCCGGTGAATCAGGTTCATACAAGAAAGAACTGAGTCCGGAGCTCATAGCTCGCTTGGACAGCTGGAGCCGTGAGCGCGTGGCTGATACAGGCTACCCTTACTTCACTGGCTAACGCTCTGTACACCAACTTCTTAATCCTTCGCAAGGGTAGGAAGGTTCATATTACTAGCTTATACAATTATACTGACTGATACTGATTAAACTTTAATTTTGACATATTATGATTTTAGTTCAATTACGAGTCAAGCAAAACAGACTTCTATACATATGAAAAAAAAACTAACCTAGATGGAGAAAATGACAATGTTTGCAGAGTAGGAAGGAGATTAATATGACCAATATGAACAGGATGATTACAAAATTCTAACACTGTATTTTTCGAGAGGAATCTATTTTAGAATGTGCTTCAACAAAAGAATCGAGAGAAAAAATGCGATTGGAAGAATACATTGTTATAAGTAGTTTTATGTACTTCGTCAGCATTTTTGAACAGTTGTCAAGACCTCTGTTCTAACATTGTGTTTGTATTAAGGAAGTGTATGTAATAAATGGATTTTAATGAAATATCTTAAACATAAAATTATCAATATTTTTCTTGGCATCATAAAATCCTCCTATCAAACTCCACAAAAATAATCCCTTATACCAAGAACATTTTTCCTAAAGGTATCGATAAAGGAGTTAAATGTAATATTGGTAAAATAAGACATCGTAACATTATTTTTGAAACATAAATTATTCTAAATTAAACAGAATAGAATTGATAAATGAATGAATAAATGGAGGTGGGAAAACTTATTTACAGATTCTACGGTGGCTGCTGGCTCAGGTAAAGACAAAACAGCCCATGTCAAGAGCATTGCTGTGCTTAAAGGTAAGCTAATAATGCTAGGAGTGGAGAAGAAAGGGGGATTCTAAGAAATTACAATTACAGGGAAGAAAAAGACACTCCCGGATAGAAAAGAAAACGTCGGAAGAGGGTGAATTTCACAAAGGGTGAGATGGATGAAATTTGATAATTGGAAATAGTGTTTTGGAATTGTTTAATAAATTGTGAATATGTATGACTTCTAATTTAAATCTCTGTTGAAATCTATTTTCAATTTCTAAAACTTTGAAGTCTCTGTACCCTTAAAGAATGTTTTCATTTTAAGAGATGGTTGACAGTCATTGTGTTATGCATGCTTATACATACAACACAACACAGCACGGATGAGGTGAACGTAATATGAATGTCAATTTGTTTGAGGTTTAGCAATTTTTAATGACAGTGGTTTTAGGAAGAGGATGGATTATTTAATGTGTGTGTGTGTGTGTGTGTGTGTGTGTGTGTGTGTGTGTGTGTGTGTGTGTGTGTGTGTACGAGTGAGGAAAGTTAAGTTTTTGGTGTTGAGAGAGATGTTATTTATTAGATTGTCAGTCAATACCTACTGTAACCATCGTTGAAAGCTATTTGTTTTACGTTGTGAATAGTCTTTCTGATGATCTGAAGGGAAAGAAAATAGATAATAAACTATGAACCATAGTATACAATGTTGCGTGTTTCTATGAGGATGGATTTTGTAATGTGTTATGTATGACTGTGATATTGTGTCGATTTCCTGTGTATGTCTAAAACATGGCGGTCATTCAATAAAGTGAAGAACAAGTCTAGAAAATTAAGAGTTGTGTGGTCGTTTTGTTTTCGTCGGTAAATTTTACATTAAATGCAGAGAATATAGAAAATAAGTGTGGTTTTTAATTTTATGTAGGTACCGGTCCAAATTACTATAATATCAACATATCTGTACCAATAAATAATATTTTATTACGGAATTATTTTTAGTCCGGAATTAAGAATTCGTTTCTCTAGATTATTCATGATTATGTCTGCCACAATGGGGACAGTGGGTACACCATGGGGAGAACAGAGGTTTGAGTAAAGAATTTGTCAAGTTTAAAGTAGTTTATGTCTAAACATAAACATTGTTATACTATCACAAAATGAGAATATATTAATATTTAGATGGTAATTACAAGTAATTTACCAAATTGTAATCATAATATTTGCCATCAGGATTGTGCGCAATGCAAACTTTAATATACAAATAAATCAAAAGGATACATATGAAGAGAGAAATCTTGAACCATTTTGTTTAACTGTGCATTAGTGTGACGCATTAATCAACTCCGCATTAGTCGAAGGATCCCTGAATCAACAGAACGCTGAAAGAAGGTCATACTTCACTGGCGCTATGCTCGAAACTACTAAAATAGTCTGTTTGTGCTCTCAGACAGTATTACAAAGAGCCTACGTCTCAGGTAAGTTTTATTTTTTTAAATTACTAGTTTGTGCAACATTGTTAATTCAATTCATATTACAGTTAAATTGTTAATTATATTATATCACCTATATGATCCATTTATTAATAAATACAAGACAAGTCTAAATGAAATTAACAGTACGATGAGAGCCCATTAACAAATTATGACACCGCAAATCAAACTCGAAAAGGATTTCTTTAACTGCATTCTAAGTCCAACAGAAGAAATACAATTCCGTGAAAAATTTTATATAAATGTTAAATTGTGTAGTAGTACGATTATTGTAAGAATTAATTTTCTAAGAGGAATCAGTCGACTCCAATAATACTTAATGATATTGCTCAAACATTCTACTAACAAATTCGACATTAGGCCTCATCTCGCAAAACTCGTAAAAACATACGTTGTAAACCACTTTTCGGTTTCTTGAGAACAAACTGAGTGAATATCGTCACAAAGTTATCGATACAAACATCTTTTGGGATTTGAGAATATAATGCTATGGGGCGCTAAATAACTAAATTTTACAACCCTGCTAAAAACAGTTGTTTTTTTTAATTTAAGGAGATGTGTCGGGTTACACATTTTACAAATAAATACTTTCATTTAATACATTTGCTAAATTTCATTGATTATGATATGATATGTCGAAATATAAACATGGAATCTGGTGGGTACAGGAGTGACAAAATATTATGAACACCATGCAATATAGTATATCTTTTACATGTTAGAGCCACTGCGAACGTGTTAACTCTGTGACGTGGCTGCATTGCACAGTTAAATTGCCATATTTTGAAGGTTATATCGCAGTGTATTCTAATTTTTTCTTTGCGACGATGAATACAAGCGATCGGTGGAATGTGTGTTCTCTCCGACTTCAAAACAGGACAAATGGTTGGTGCGCTGTTAGCGGGTTTGATTGATTTTTTCGTGTTTCCGGGCGCGTCAACTGCTTTGGTCATCAGTCCCGTTAGTGTAGTGCATGTTTTTTTCTCGGGAGATGGCGGTGATCTTCCCCCGCTGGATGGCGAGATCCGGCACCGACCTACCGTCGGCTAGTGAGGTTTCCCCCTAACCAGGACTCGGACCAGCTCCCGGCCGGTCTCCCGGAATATGGTGTAGTGTAGTGCATGTTAGTGTAAGTGTGTGTGTGTGTGTGTGTGTGTGTGTGTAAGGGGAGAGGATATGAAAGATCGCGCGCGGTCCGTTTGGTAGGGTACTGCTCCGGCATTCGCCTGGTGTTGATCGGAGAAACCACGGAAAACTACCGATCACAGCAGCCGACCGCTAGAATTCTCCTCCAGACAGCGACTGAATTTGACCTAGCTGAAAGGCTAGTGTCGAAAATCCTGGCGCCGTCAGGACTCGAACCTAGGACCTCCCGGTCAGTGACATCAATTGATGCACTGAGCTACCGCTACCGGTCTGCGAGTGTATTTGTGACGAAAACAGCTAACTGTTTAACGTTTCTTGAGCGACAGAGTCCACGGTAATGATAGCATACACAAAACATGGAAAAACATCATAGGCGAAGAAGAAGAAGAAGAATGGGCGAAAGCCGAAGATGACTGATAGAGGCCGACAAACTTTAAATAGGGTTGTAGCCAGACAATGTACGAGTAAAAGGGAACTCAACACTCACTTGCGTAATGCTATTTCCACAACAAACAGTATGGCGGGAGCTTCACAAAGCTAACATTCATGGAAGGGTTGGAATTGCGAAACCCTTCGTAATGAAAGCGAACGCATAGCGTAAAAGTAGTGCCACGATCATAAAACCTGGGCACTTGATGACTGGAAGAAGCACTTATGGCCCAATGAATCACCGTTTACATTGTTTCCTACAAACGGCCGAGTTTGTGTACTGAGAACCTCAAAACAAGTCTGCAATCCGGCCTGCCTGCCTGCCTCCTACAGTGAAGCAGGTTTCCTTATGATTTAGGTGGTTATATCCTAGTATTCAGCTTGCCCTATTATTATCCTCCCTGGCCAAATTATTCCGAATGAATATCTCACATTCTCAACATCAAGCACTTACAATGACTAGTATATTGTTGACAAACACTGCCATATATCAAGATTATAATGCGCCCATACACAAAGCAGATTTTTCTGACGAAAACTCGCAGTTTTTCTGGGCATGATTACATAACTTTCTCTTCTTATGAAGTTTCTTCGTAAGGCGAGAGAGTAAAAAAGGTTCAGGCGTGGTTTCCAGAGCATCAGAATATCATCGTTCATCTTCGCCGACCAGCACAATTGCCAGACATTAACATTATTGAACCGTTATGGGCAATGGTGGATTAACCAATAGGCAGTACCAGGCAACTGCCTAGGGCTCACGACGAACAGGGACCCCAACAACACGAAACTTTTAAAAACTTTTTTAATAATTATATAAGTAACAACACTTTATTTTTGTAACAATGTATTAATTTTTTAGACATTTTGAGCTCATAATGGAAATATCAAATTCAATAAGCGCCCATAACGAAAGCGAAAAGTGAGTACATTTTAAATCGTGAAAACTCTGTTTTGTTTTATTACTGAACAGTCACTTCTTTGTTTACACGTTTTCCCGAACTTCAAAAAGTAATACAATAAAATCCGTCAGCAAAAGCTTTTTAAAGATCCGTTAATTTATAAATGCAGAATGCGAACCCTAATAACACACAATATCGTGAGGGGAACTGCCAATGAGAATTGGGGGGAGGGGGAGAAATTGCTTAGGGCACCATTGATACACCCTTGAATAATGGGGCGGTTTAGAGCAGAGATTGTCGAGCAGATTTCCAGCTCCGTTGAAGCAATTCGCGGATGTTTTGGTACACGAATGAGAGACCATTACGTTGGAAACTCAGACACTCTATAAATCTATTACGCAACAAATTGCAGGTGTTCTAAAAGCAAATGATGCCTCAACACATTATTAATAATGTGTTGAGTCATTATTAATAAACAATGTGTATATTAATAAATAATATGTATGTCAGGTGTTCATATTATTTTGTTCAGACATCACTCGAAAAACTCGTAGCAAAACAAAACGGACAGGTTGAAAAAAAAATACATATTTTAAATAATTCAAAAATTAAAAGTTTGAATGAAAATGGCTTTCGGTCAATGAATTCAGACGTTTGCCCCTTCTCCTACAAAATCTGAATAATAAAACAATATTGTTTTACGCTTAGTTTCGAATAAGAGCGCTGTAGAAGGCAAGTGACAGGGCTTTGTGACGCAATTTTAGTGTGACAGATTCACTACTTTAGGTGCTATAAAAAAGTCTTAACGCTGCCAAATTTTTAAGACATTTCAAAACAAAATTATTCCAAAACCCTGATAATAGTGTTCATGAATGAATTGCAATGATAAGAAATTGCACTGAAAAGAAATTGCTATATTCAAAAACGTAGTAGTAAAAGAATATTGATTTTTTTTGCTGTTTTCGAAATTCCTAAACATTTAATCAACATCGGACCAATTCACTAACTATAAGGGAAAAAATATTAAGAAAATATTTGGAAATTCATTCGGTGTAAGGTTCAACTTTTTCTCTACTCTACCTATACAGAAAAATAATGTTCATGTAAATGGTATAAAGAACAATTTGTCAAAAATAAGAATTTGACACCATCCCTGGTGCATTTCCAAGACTCCAGACGTCAGAGTTCGCGATTGACATGACACAGATTTCAGCCTACTCTACATTTCTAACGCATTTTATTTATAAATACAAATACGGTCTAAATGAGTGCCTGATTAGTAATCAAACATAACTGTTTTAATCACCACCACGTATGTTACGCTTTCCACAAGTATTCCTTCCATACATATGCTTTAGCTATTGGTCAAAAACATCTGGTTTCATTGGTTGATATATTACATAATTGTTATACCCTATTGATGGACATCGTTGTCTGTGAGAGATGTAAAATATATTAATATTATTTCAAAATATTGTTTGAATGCAACGTATGTAATGCTCTGCTCTTGAATTGAACACAGGCATTATGGCGCTTCGATTCGAAGATGTTAAATCTCCTCTCGTGGAGAAAATGAAAGAGAAAACACAACGCACGTATAAAAAGGGCATGGTGAAAATCACTCCGTCCGACTGTGTCCTTCCCACCGTCTACCAAAACTTCGCTCAGCGCATCAAAGACTTCCATGTGCGTGAGGACGACGTTTGGATCGTCACATACCCCAAGTGCGGTAAGTATACATACCGCATTGCGACATACCACTATGTCACTGAATATTGTACAATATTTATTATAATTGGCGTCAATTAAAGGGGATAAATTATGTGAATATGCTAGCATAGCAACGGTAAGTGAGCCGTCGTGACGGTCAACATATTCATGTAGTGACAATCGCGGAGACTGCTAGTTAATTCTATATAGAATTCTGGGATTGGCCGAAAAAGTAGTGACAGTCGTGAAGACGGCTAGTTCGTTTTGCAGGAAATTTAGAGATTGGCTAGGTACGAAAGGACATCAAATGTTATCTGCAAATAAACAATCGAAATTATGAACCGAGCTTTGCAGGGCTGAAAGAATACGCATGACATTCATTCTGACTGATGCCGTGCTCATGAACGGATCGTGCTCCAATTAATGTTAGGAGTTTTTTTTCTTTGGGGACTTGTAAGCATCTACTAGGGAATGGATATTGAGAGAACATCAAAATTGGAACTCTAAGTGTGACAGTGGAGCTTAAAATATTTCATGTGAACGAGTTGGAGGGACATTGAGGGCTTGGGCGAAGTTGTCAGTGATTGGACTGGAATGTTAGCAGCAAATAGTTTATTGATCTGATGAACGGTGATTGAAGTGTGCTTCTGAGAGAAGAAGAGAGAAGATGGTGTCTGGACCTGAGGACGGCGGCGTCGGAGATGGATAAAGATGGTCCAAAGCGCGCGAAGACATAAGGTTGGAACGGTCATGACAAACGTTTAATTTTATATTGGGTAACGTTATACAATATAAACAATTGTTTTAAATTGTTTAATAAATTTACATGTTTTTGTGAAATGAATATATGATTTTTCATTGAGCCAATTCTAGCAATGAAGTAGCAAGATAGAAAGATATTTGCTTTTCATGTTCCTCGACCGAGTTTGTTTGAATAAATTGCAGTTTATTTCAGTATAATATTTTCATATAGATAAACAGATTGTGGGTTTAAATAGAACATAAATGGCCAATACAACATAAATGCTCAGTATCTACAGCATTTTTAACAGCCCTTGCCCTTTTATAAAATCTGTGAATGTCTATGTTGTACTTAAAATTACGTTCTAAGGCGTCTTAGCGTCTTAATGTTGAAGAATTGTCGATTGCGTCGAAGAAGCAAAATGTTTGTTTAATGTAACGTTTTCGCTGCTTTTAATTCATGACAATGGTAACCAGGAGAAAAGCCAAATTATGAGAACTGTGTCATTCCAAAACTACTTTCATAGATATGACTACAAATGTTGAACCCTGAGAACATTTTGTCCCCCCCCCCCTTCAATGGGAATATTTCCTTCAGAGGCAGGCATCACTGAATGCATCAATGACTCAATCATAGAATTAAAAAACCTTAGTTTTTCATTTTATTATAAAAAGAGAGTTTATTCTAAACTTTTATTGAGAATTTAAGTAACCTTGACCAAAAAATGGAGAGTACTACAATGAAGTTTTCTTATCTTTTGGTATAACCTTTGTCAGACTATCTATAGCTCGCCAAAGTCAACTTCTTTTAAGTAATTAACATGAAAATCCACAAAACTCTTGACAGAAAATTATCTCAATAGAATTTACAAATCAAATGAATAAAAATATACTTGGCATTTTATATCATTTGCATGAAAAGCTGACATCAAAACCTACACTGCGTAAACATCTGCCGGTGAGGGATCGCTAGTTTCAAAAAATTATAATTTACTGAAGGTCGCAGGCCACAGCTGGATGACCCTCTCTCCTTAAAGGTTGCAAGCGTACGGAAGCTCTTGAGGAGGACGAAGACGCTTGGCGTACTCATATCGTACCCAGTGATAATAAATACTGTGTCTCCGTCAGGCACATGTTACCACCATGAGATTAATGTAAAAAGTAGCGTTTTACAAAAAATGTGATATTTTTTTTAATTTGTTATTTTCTGGTGAATGTACTGAAAATACACTCGCCATTACAAGTATATAAGGAATTTGGATTTTGAATCATGTCCTTAGTCTGACTATAAAATGTTCTTGATCCTTCCTGCTCATTATGCAAGGTTATTTATGAATACAATTTCGTATGATGAGTACTTAACCAAAATATTATAATTTATATAGCAAATTACAGTAAATTGGTGAGAGTTTTGTAAAATCAAACTTTTAGATGAAAATCATCTCATGACATCTGTAGTTATGTATTTATTGCTTATAAATTTAAGCAGTGCCGTCTGTACGCACTTGTTAACTGGGCATTTACTCTGATTTTCCATTTTTAGGGTGCCTGTACTATATTTTAAAGAAAGAATATATACATTTTATTTAATGAAACAAAAACAGTATTAAAGATGAATATAATTAATTAATTATGCTGCCTCAAGTAGTGAAATAAGGCAGTTGGCGTAATACAAGTAGGTGTGGTTTTGAATCCAGGTGTTCACAGCACAATGTATTCCATCTTCTCTATCAATTCATCCAGTCATTCATTCCATTCCGGTTAAAATAAAGGTGAACGCCAATATAGGCCTAATACCTGCGTGAAATTGATGCCACGAAACATGCAGGTGCCCTAGGGTAGCTTTAGGTGGAACAGGGAGGATACAGAAAAGTTCTTATTCATTTCATGGGTTAGGCAGTTCTGCCTGTTTCGGAGAAGCATCTTCTTCCCAGACGACTGATACTCCTTCGGCCGGCTGGTTTGTAGTCTCTTTTCACTCAAGGAATCTGGCTCCAGATGACTGCATCAGTTCATTTTATTGTCAATGATCGTTTCAAGACTAAATATTTCTAACTCTTCAAGTATTTGTTTACTCCATATTTTGTCATCTAGAATACATCCTTTTAAAGCTCGAAAAAAATCTCATTTCTGTGGCTCACTCTATATCTCTTTTTGAGAGGGTCCACGTCACACTTTCATGTAATAATACTTGTACTTCCATCGTCTTATAGGATTTAAATCTGGTTTCCTTCCTTGTTTTATATTTCAGGGTTCTGCGAATTGTCCCACAAATATGTTTAAATCTGCTTAGTGACTTCGTCATTAGACACAAAAGATCCTTCGCATCTCAAGTAATTAAAATTTGACACTTTCTCTACAGTCTTCCCATTGATTATTGCATTTGATCTGACAAGATATATTCCATCACTTTAGTTTTATTAATAGATAATTTAAGGTTATATCTTCACATATAAGATACGTTACTACCATATGATACTAGAGGCACGTCGCGATGCTCCTCTTGGCGCTTCGAAAAGGGCTCTGAGAGAGTTCCTGACTACCATAAGAGAAATAAGATACATTGTGTATCACTCTTTATACACTCATTGTGTTTATGTACACTGACAATTCATATTATAATTCATATACTATATAATACATATATAATGATTTATAAATAACAATATAATACATATACAATTTAATAACAATAATAATAATAATAATGGAAATAATAATTGCTAGTAAAACAAATCCTTTAAAACGTTAAAGTTTAATTTTAAAATAATTGTGAAAATTCAATCAAGCTCAAAATTTTAGTAGTGTCACGTACTCCCTCTCCCTCTAACATAGTAAAATTCCTTTAGGTCTACAGAAAAATAGTATTATTATTTTCTACGTTTATGTCTACAGGAACAACATGGACGCAGGAAATGGTTTGGCTAATCATGCATGACTTAGACTTTGAAGGTGCCAAGGAGAGACTGGACATCAGATCACCTTTTCTCGAGTAAGTTACTAGATGCATTCTAACAAATTCAATGAGTAATGTAAGGTTACAGCTAAATTATGATTTAAACCTAACAATTATAAATAGAACGAATTTTCTAGAAAAATTGATAGAAATTACTTATTAAAAGTATTTTACAATAAATTAACTAACTTTTCGTTAATAGAAGTTTTCACGCTTCTCCCTCAGTATCAAGTTTGGATTAAAAAAGAGAAATTGTGAATATTTTGTATATGTGAATTGTAATATCGCCTATTTTTAATAGATTTTGGGGCATTTGTGATCCGGAGGAAGAAAAGGATCTTGGAACCGAGGATACTATAGCATTTACAGAAAACTGCCTGTCCCCTCGTTGTATCAAATCACATCTTCCCAAGGACCTCTTACCCGATCAGCTCTGGACAAAGAAACCTAAGGTATAACATACATGTATGTATTGACACAAGAATTCAACTAGTCATTCTCAAAATTGTATTGTGTTCTAAGTTATAATAATTCTCTTTATTTGTTATGAGTTTTTAATTAACATCTTTTTCAACTTTAGGAAAGTATCCATCACCTGCTACTTAATTCAGAATATTTAAGTCTGTATTTTTTTGGTAGTTAAGTCAGTATATTATGCGGTTTTACAAACTAAGTACAATGTTAAGCATATTATTAATTAGTTTCTGTTCAGTAGTCTTGGTTTACTTTGGGTTGTATATTGCCGAGGTAATATTAACGACACTGGTGTAAAACAAATTGCAGTTTCCACGGGCGCCATTATTCCCCAAATTTAATATAGACTGTAAAAACAATAACTGCATTACTTTTGATATTTTACTTTGTATTGACATACTACATACGCATCCATTTTATTCGCAGATTGTGTATGTAACTCGACGCGCCAAAGACGTGGTCGTGTCCCTGTACAATCACCACCAATTAATGAATGGCTACGCGGGTACACTAGAAGAACTTGCGGAGATGTTTATGGCCGAAAACGTTGGTGAGTTTTAAAATTTCATACGCGTAAATGTAATAAATCGCATTTGATTTATAAAAACATATTTCACGCATTTTACTTTTTTTACTTCACATTTTACTTTTTAGTGCACTGGGACCCATTCTGGAAACATATCCTGGACTTTTGGAAGCTGAAAGACGAACCCCACGTCCTTATTAATTCATATGAAGAAATGAAAAAGGTAAACCTTTTTTTACCATCTTTTAATACTAGTTTCTAAGTGAATATTGTGAATCACAATTATATTCTCATTAGTTTATATTATTGTTGGATTAAACATCACCTTGGTTTTAAATATTTTTACATTCGTTAAGATAAAAATTTTGGGTCCGAAAACTAGCGATTAATTTAAAAACTTTTGGTTCTTCAAATTTTCAAGCCTTAAAGACATTTTTAAGTCTTTAAGTAAAGTTTGAAAACGTGCGCACCCGTAAATGATGTAAATATCGTATTTTCAGATTAACATAGGCATGCAAAAGATATTTGAAACTTAATATCTGAGTAACACGGGTTCCAGGTTGTTGAGCTCAACGATTTCCTCATTCATAAATCCAACCCCCTTTTTGTAAGAATACTAAATACTTAAACAATTACAGACTTCCGTCTTATTCCAGTCCATAGTTGGTAAAATAGTTGCCTGATAAATTGCTGTGTCCCGACTGAGAATTAGTATAGGAAAATGTTATGTTCTTGCGTCAAGTTACAGATCTTTCAATATTGTACTCTTAGAGTTAGTGGAATACGAAAAATTTACACTTCATTACGTAGTCAATATGATTCATTTTTAAATAAGGTTATTTTATATTCCGTGGGAGTAAAAGTTGGCCTCAAGTTTTCCTGAGGCTAAGTTCACTTGAACAACTAAAAATTACTGATAATATAACTTAATAGTTTATAAAAAATAAGAATAGTATATAAACCATGCGTTGTCAAATTTCGATGACAAATCTACTATAGTTTTTTAAATTAATTCAAAATTATTTATGAATAATGTTTTATATACTATTACATTTAATAAGGTTAGCCGTAAGATCTTTATCAGTAATAGTAGTCTGAATTTCTTTTGCTGATTAAATTTTTTAGCCTGTAATAAGAAACTACAAATCACATTTTCTTTAAATCCATAAGCGCAGAATCGACCAAACAACGCATCCTATGTATTGGCTAACTTCCATATTGACATGAAAGCAATCCTTTCGGTTATTCCTTGTTCAAATATTGTGAGTTTGTAATGCTCGGGAAGATGGCACTGGGAGATTCGTCCATTGCTCATCGTCGATGTGAGTCAGATTGCAGGGATCTACTTGTCTGTCCGTGAGACACCCCTCATAGGCATAGATGCCTACGATTTGGGCGTCATGCTGCGACCTTAGAGCAAAGTAGGTTACCTGAGGAAGGTGGCAGCATGCCGGCCAAAACTTGGGCGTCGGTGTCTACGACGCAGCCTCTCCCAGACAGCCAAGTACATACCGACTCAAGCCGCGGAAGCCTACGCTTTCAAATTGCGGCGAATTTTCTAGTAAGCGGTGGTACCCTCTCAGCATTGCCTATAAATTTTGACTAATTTTAGCCGCCATGTAACGCAACAACGGCGAGCTTAGTAAAATGTACCCATTGCTTGCCGCGTTCCTCGACTAAACCAATACGAGATTTGCTTAGCATGGACATTGTCGAAAGATGGACGGATATCTAACCAGATTTCTTTCACACGCCACTAGTACGACTTTGCCACATAATTTTGCGCCTTTTGAAAATAAACACATCTCAGTCAGGATCGAATTCGAACTGTGGGGATTGAGAGGACTGTAAGCTATCCATTCAGAGGCAATGAACTTATCAATCTTATTCAAATATAAAATATCTATACTAATATATAAAGACAGAAGTGCGTTGTCTTCCAACGCGGTAATCTCTGAATCTACTGAACCAATGCCGATGAAACTTTTGTGCTAACTTCCTTTAAAGATCTGGAGTACTATAGGCTATGATTTACAATTATAAACCGTAATATATTTACAAAATAATTACTTTTCTCGACATTTTTGGCATAGCTTTACATCACAGATTCAAGAGCGCATCAATGTCAATAGTTTAGCTGTGCGCCACCAGAGGATGGTGTCTGAGATCTACTACTGGTTTCATCAATGTCCAGAATTATTACGAGATTCATTGGACTTTGAATAAGGTTATGTAATGTACCTGTATGAACGGTGGTGATTTGTTAGTTCTGAACATTGGTGGAATATTTGGAAGAAATCGGTAACTAAAGTGGTAAAGATGACAAGGTACATGCATTATCCTTAATCCGTGATATGTACAAAGTGGCTATAAACCATTGGAGTTTGAATTTGTACAGAAATTGAGGTAGGTTGAGACAGTGCAATGTACAATAATATATAGTACAGAATATACAGTAATCTACAATGTATTATATATAGATATCGTATACATTCTAAACGACCTCTTCTTTTACAGAAATTTGTAAACATTGAATTTCTTGAAAATATGCGAGTGTCAAGTTGTCAAAACAAGTGCGAATAGATGGGCAGTCTATAAACGTTTTGAAACGGCTATTAAGAGAAGTGCGACTTGAAGTACTCACTCGCTCTATTGAAAATAATACTGCAAGGAGGGATACAAATGTAAATAATTCTTTACGTAGTAGGGTAGCTTTTCAATAGCACTCACAATTTGACTATTTACACAGTTCTCATTTTCAAATTGGTAAAATGTAAAATGTTTGTTTGTTTTTGTTTCATTATGTTGATTTTTTTCTTCATTATGTGCAGAAGATTAGTGCAGTAGTATGTAATTAAGCAATGATCACTTACATATTGAGACTAATCTGTGCTATTATTTTGCATTGCAATTGCTCCCAACGCATGAATTGGTTTCTGTTATTCACATTTCAAGATCCTTAATATATAGCACTTCAGATCAAATAATGAAGCTAATATGGTTTTGTTCAGAAGATTGTCAATTTAGTGTGTACCCATAATGTACATGTTGATGGATCAGTATTGCTTCAATGTTATGATTAATTGATTTACGTAAAAAAATAAGTTTTATTCTACACGTAGTTTAAACTTATATATATTTTTCGTCTTCAAAATAATTATAAATACTGGCAATTACGTTCAATATTGATACTTTCATTTACCCTTCAAGGTCACGATTTGACAGATCAAGTTCAAATATTTGTTTATGAATACAAGAGAAGACAAAATATAAAAAAGAGTAAGTTTTACAATGTGACAATTTATTGACAGTATTGGAAGTAATATGTGAAACTCCACAAAAAAACACAAAATATACGTGAGTCTACAAGTTTTTTATTCTGTAGTTTAGAATTGTTTATTGTTTTTAGTTATAAAGTGAAGAAATTTTTGGATCTGGAAGCCCAAATAAGAAAAAATATAATTTTTTGTGAAAAAGTGATAGAGGTAAACCGGAAATTTCCAAATGGGGGTGAAGAGAAGACAGGGCTATCGAAGCGTGGCCGTGCAGAGCATGGCAGGGAGGAGCAGGGCGGAGAAGGGATACAACAGAAGAGATAGTAGGCCCCACCGCAGGGTATGAAAAAATTGAATTCCTCTCCCTGACTAATAATTTACTATAAACCCGAGCAACGCCGGGTACACCAGCTAGTTATTAATATTCGCAGATCCACTGACTATGAAGAAAAACCTTTTCCAAAATATTTTTTGGTAATACTCTTGTAATAAAAATTATTACATTTATATTGTGGTTGATGTTTTCTTTCAAGTTTTCAAATAAACGTGTTTTCCATCCATGAAAAATTTAAGTGATACTGGTGAGCGTGGTGCAAAACTGTGAAATTTGGATTTATATTTAGAGACAGTAATTACAACAGCTCTTTTTCGTTTTCCTTTGATGGAATGTGCAAAACCAATTACAATCAATCCACACTCTTCCAAAAGTTCCACGTGAACTTTGTGAAGAACCTTGTAAAAGAGAAAAATGTTGGTAATTGAAAACGATATATTAAATTGTGTTAGGCAATGTTAATGCTAGTTTTATTTTTGATACATTCTGTTACTATACCAGTCGAACACACCCCAAATTAAAATCTACGCTAGAGCTGCGGCCGAAGTCTATATCTACTTGACTGTCCGGAAGACGCCGCGTTATAGGCGCAGGTGCCAAAGTTTTAGGCGACCTGCTGCGATCTTCCTTATTTCTCTCTGACGACGAAAACGGCATCTAGAACGCAGATTATTACGGACAGTCAAGTAGATATATATAGAGAGATTCATTTTAATGTTACATTGAACAAATAATCTCTATATCATAATTGTATTGCTTTAAATCAAAATATAAATGATATGCCTTTAATACTAGTAATTAGTGATACTACGAACTAGAATATTTTGTTTACTTTAGATTATCTGTATTATCCGCGCACGTTTTCTTGAGCACTCATTTAGCTAGATCCGAGAGTAGAGGGGGCTTCGTAATTTCGACTCAGGATTGCTAAATTAACTCTGTATCTGGTGTTTCGAACTCAAATAGTTTACATTACAAGGAGCAAACATTTATGATTTTGCCAACAACTCTAGTAACATTACGCGAATTAAAAGTAAGTGATGGCAACTAAAGGAACTGCGTTTGGAATTCCAGGGCTTAAGAAAACGTACGCGTATAATATTAAGGGAAGCCCACATCTAAATGAACATACCTTATTTACAACTAAGTTTTGTATCTAGTCGTTTTCATAGGTCAATTTTAAGCCCGAAGTGTCACAAAAAGTAAAAAAATCATACTAAATTTCACAATTGATTTTGAGCAGCATTTTGATAACCAATTTTGCAGACTTTTGTAATTTATTGAAAATGAAAAATTGGTCCAGTAAAAAAGTGTAAATGACATGTTTTGATCATGAAATTGTATTTCAAATAGTTATGTTGTCACTATATTTTCTTTCTACAGGATCTACCAGCTGTAATACGACGAACAGCCACATTTCTTGGGAAGACATTATCTGAAGAACAAGTAGAAAAACTGGCGGACCATTTAAGTTTTCGGAACATGAAAGCAAACAGATCGGTAAATTTCTCATTTATAACCGATGTTCTTAAAAAGAAGTTCAACGTCTCCGCTGATTTCATGCGTGCCGGTGAATCAGGTTCATACAAGAAAGAACTGAGTCCGGAGCTCATAGCTCGCCTGGACAGCTGGAGCCGTGAGCGGGTGGCTGATACAGACTACCCTTATATAGGCTAATCCACTTTGCCAACTCGTCCTTTATATCCCTAGAGTTCGAAATTCTGGTGCTATGATGAAGTAAACACAATTATTCCGACTGGTACAAAATAAAATTTAACGTTTCAGGAGGGTAAATATATAATTTGGCATGTGATTCGATATATACGGGAGAATTTCATAAGAGAATATTCATACGGGACAATTGGATTGATTAATTACTTTCTTCTCGTCACTATTCTGTTACCAGTTTTTGATATAATTTTCTTACCTACGCGTCGCATTGACTGTTGATATTATATTCTGTACCAACATAGCAAGCATTTTCTCTAAATTCATTGTTTCATATCTCGTTCGATCCATGTTTTCCACATTCATTACTCCTCGTTTCAAAGTCTAGTTTTTTAAAATTACTTAAACAAGTTATTCGATCCAGAACCTATCTTAAACTATTTTATACTATTGTTAATTTTTAAGCTATTCAATGACCAGCACGCGTTTCTTATCGCCGCGCCAGCTCCGGCTAAGACTTCTCGTTCCTCATGTGACCACTAGATAGCGCAAAGAGCACCTTTACGCTTGACGCCTGGTGGCAGGCTCAGTTTATACCAGAGATACGCAGACATCAAACTGCATTTCCGTGTTTCATTATTACAAAGAGTCAATAGTGATTGCAAGCTTATTAATTAGTGTGCGAATGCAAATTAAATTAATGTATTATTTCACAATGTTGCATAAACGTTAACATACAAAAGAAAATACCATGAAGATAAAGAAAAAAATAATTTTATAGTAATTAACGAAACGAATGGGTAAAAAGAGGGGTATAATTACACGAGTGGTATGTTCAAGGAAACTAACGACGATAAGAGCGAGTTTTCTTCTTTACCACGAGTGCAGTTATACCTTGTTGTCCACGTATTACGTTCAAAATTTTTTCGTTTTCATTTAAGAATAAGTTAAAGATGTGCATAAATTTCTTAAAGTTAAACATTCGAGGCATACATTTGGTAACGTCGTATTGCTTCTGAAAAAAGGTCTATTTTAGTGGGCCTTGCATTGTGTTCTTATGGTCACCATACTGAGATAGAGGATAAAGAAATGTTTGCGAATGGAAGATTTTGAAAATATTTCGGATGAAATATTTAAAGCTGACAAAACAATGAATATATTACTTCTAATGGAAAGTTTAGACATATGAGAGACAATACAACGAATAATCATTTGAAAGTACTAAACAATAATGGGCCACTTCTGACTCAGTTTTGTTGGTGTAGTTTTTAGAACGGGTAAACAGAACTGACGTTTATAATTTTACTTTTCTAATATGCTAAGACCAAATGTTTTACATTCTAAACATTTAATTTATTCATGTTAAATATTTTATGTTGCCCCATTAGTCAGCTAGTGTAAAACCAAAGTTTACTTAAGCATATTGTCTTATTCACTCGTTGTTTATACGTACTTCATATAGGCACGTAATCCGTGATGTATTTTTTGTTTAAATTTCATGGTTGACTGGAAACATCTTGGCCAAGTCTGTGTTGTAACTTAAACTATTTTGATCTTTTTTCTGAATTCTAATTGGTATAGTTGTGGAGTTTTAATTTACGCATGCAATTCACATAGTGGTAATCAACAATTTTTCATGGAATTAATGAGCATAATATGTTAACTAAACAAAAACAATTAATAATAAAAAGGTAGTCTGATGGAAAGGTGGAAACTTCTCATGAGCGACACATTTGCCCATCGTACTTTTCCCCACCGTAAATATAAAAATAAAAATTAAGCATATATTATCCGGAGAACGGTCCAGGATTTATTTATTTATAGACAGTCAATTTTATTTATAATGTCATATTTAAATATATACGTTTATTATCCAATATTATCCAAATTAGGATAATAAACTTATAACAATAAATGTGACAAAAAAATAAAACACTGCCTATAAATAAATAAATTCTGGACTATTCTCCTGATAATATAAGTTAAATAGACGGTCTAGGATACTAACTTACAAATTAAACATTTGAAAGAGTCGCAGGTAAGCGTATTAGGATGTGTTTATTTATCAGTAAAAATATTGTATTATTTTTTGAGCAAAGTGCCACGACTATAATGTTTATATTAATAAATTCAATAACATTTAAATCGTGGTGATGATAGGATCGTTTATTCATAATTATATTTACGCGCTTATTGCATTAATATTGAAGGTTAAACATAATATTACAACTAATATTTATTGTAATATTGTATAATGTATTGGTATGTAATACTTTAGGTTTATTACATGGGACCTTTCAAGAGGTTCAGTTCGAACGACCTGATTTTTTTCTATTGAAAGATATTCACTATTTATATGAGGTGAAAAAAATGAGCTGTCTGAAAGTTACTGAAAAAATAATTTGGTTAGTCTTGGACAAGCTGCTTTGGCTTATGTCATGAACAACACTTGCTGCAGCGAACGACTCACATAGTGCTGTAATTGCTGGCTAGGATCTCTACTTATCGGTAATGTGTGACTGTTTACAGTTCATTTCGATAAACATTGTGTCCCGGTATACTAAATTGGTAGATTTGTTTAATTTATTCGTCAGTTTGTTATTGAGGATTAATCGCAATTAGTACGACAACCTATTATTATATACGGTTAATAAACACAAATCGAATACATTTAGGCCAATTAATATATAAGCTAAATAAAATTTACTATTATAGAGTTTTATTATTTCAATTAATTATTTTTAAATTTCTAATGAATTTAGATTTAAGGTAATAAATGTTATTTGGCAAAACATCGAGCTTCCTCATAAGCACCTACTGGCATTCGGTAAGGCGGCTTCCGGAAATCGACATCGATAGCACAAAAAGTAGCGTATAAAGAGATATAAAAATTTTTACAGGCTCTTCTTCAGCATTGTCGCAGTGTCCATGTAAAGTTTGGAAAAGATTAACACAGCCCAAATGCAGAAAAAAATATTTAAATAATGCGTTTGTACATGCACTTCAACCATTTTTCGCCTCTCGCTTAGAGCACCTGGTTCCTAATATATTCCGCCAGAGCCCAGTAGTGCTGCAGCAAAACTGGTACCTAATGTATTCGCTAGAGGTCAGTGGCGGTGCACAAGTTCTAATAGAAATGTGTTGTAAAATAAGATGAAAGAAAATTATAGTATTTTATTAAAATTTGAACCAATTACGCTAAAAATAATAATCTTAAACACTGTGATTTACATACAATTGAACTTTTCCCTCATTTGTAAGGATTGAATATGAAGAAAGCCCGGGCAACGCCGGCTATTTTGCTAGTAATAATATAAATCAACCAACCATTGGCTTCCGAGTCGCTCAGAGCAGTCTCGTTGAATGTAACAATGATAGTCACAGATATTCTTGTTTTCGTGTTAATTCACCAGGTCACACCAATTTGAATAATGGTGTGTACCACAAACACATTCAACTGAACTATCATACATTGATGTGTCTGAATAAAAAATTATGGAAGGTTGGTAATGTTAGCTATACTTGCATGCCATGGACACACATTAGCATCAGTTTCTCAATGTCAAAGAACTAGTGCCCTGAAGAATAGGTGCTGCGACGCGCGGCTTTGCGGGTTTGTCAATGGAGCGGGCAATAACATTAGCTTCGTGTTCCCCTTCTCTGAATTGGAACTCGGGTCTATAGGAGCGTTCTCTCAAAATAGGCAGGCTGCACAAAGCCCGTGGTATCGACGAATTGCGACGTGAAAAATGAGGGACTTTGAAAGTTTTTTTCATTAACTTCCAGTGCGTAATGGCAGCTATTTTTCACAACATTTATAAATAGCGAATACCTATCTATGCAAAAAGGAGACCCTTTGTTAGAATAACGGATAATTTGAAAGGTGGTGCTGATATGACCATGGAAACGATGACTAACCACTTAGCCTTTGCCCTTCCGCAACTGGGCTCGTCTTCAGATCACCATGCATTTGACTTATCAACTAAAAATCTTTCAGAAAACTTCTGCTGAAGTATGTTGCAGTAACGAAATCAATCTCAATCAACCATATACGCATTGTTGCGATAAAACGTTATGTTTCTATTTATATCGTGCGAAAAAAAATATCGTGGATTCCTTTCCAAGATATAAATGTTGGTACTTAATGTGTTAGTGTTTCTAAATCTCCTAGTCATTCATAGTTTTTAAGTTCAATTTATATTCAGCAGCTTAATTCAGTAAAATAAATTGCTTTATGTGATTCACGGATTTTCCGAGCTATCTAAAGAAATTAATTGGGTGAGATAAATACATGGACAAGAGCTGTAGAATACAGGTCGATACTTTTATACATTGACAAAATCGATTGCAGATTTAATTCAGAATTCTTCGGATGCCTTAGAACTAATTTTTGAAAACTCTATACCATACTGTGTACATAAATTATTTGCACAATACATTCTAGTGAAACAGAAAACAAATTAATAAATTATTAATAATTGTTAACTTATAACGTTACAATATTATATTACTTCGCTGGAAATTTAAGTGAAACGATTTTCAGTGAATTTCTAAGGTTACACTGAGCTAAAAAATATAAAACCTTCCCATGGTTAAGAAAAAAACTTCTACAATTTGTTTATATATTTTAATAATCTTTCACAAATCCCTCAATATTGGACAATATTCCGTGAGTGCAAAAAGTGTATTATCTACACTTTATGAGTATGTAGGAAAGAGAATTTGGTGTTTTAATTTCAAAAACTTTTTTTTATACAAACTTTTGTTGGAACTTCTATTTCCACACAACGTGATATTTCATAAATATTCATGTTTGAAGTGTTTTACTACAAGTTAGTAATGACATTAATGGCATTCTTTAGATTATGCATGTGTAAAATAGTATTAACAAGAACGTCACCTCAATATCTCTAACACATGTGAATTTATATGTTCAAAAATAATACGTACAAGATTATCGAATCATTGATTTTACCCCCAATTTAACTGGTCAGTTGTTCCTTTAACACAGTGAAGATTTTATCGCGTGGGTTGCGGTGTCTACTCCCTGCTGATTGGGGAGATCCGTCACCGACCTACACGGCTGCTTGAGGATTTTTCCCTCTCCGGGTATTTCCCCATAGATTCACGCTCCAGCCGAAGCGAACTCTAGGCTCCCAAATGCGTGGTAGTGTAGTGCGGTGCATGTTAGTGTAAGTAAGGGGTGAGGATAAGATAGGGGAGAGGAAGGAAAGATCGTGCGCAGTCCATAGCCCATTTGTCAGGGAAGTATGAATGCCAGAGAAGTATCTCGTGTTTATCGGAGAAACTACGGAAAACTACCGATCAGAGGAGCCGACCACTAGACTTCTCCTACTGACGTAAAATATATTCAATCTTGCTATGTAGCTAGAGTCGAAACTCCACCACTGTCGGAACTCGAACCTAGCATTTCCCGGTCAGAGTCACTACAGAAACAGTGGCAATACTGGCTGTGACCTAAAGTCGGCCAGTAAAAGGTTTTCGAGAAATCCATTGAAACACGATATATATTCTAAAGACCTGTTTAATAATGGTCCCAAACCATTTACGTATCAGAACACGTTGAGCTGGTCACACTATAAAGCTCCAATGTTCAGTGAACTTCAGTTTTAAGAACAGAAACTCTTAAGTCTGCTTTTTAAATTGCAAGTGATGTCAACAAGTTGTCGCATCAGGCGTTAGATGACCTGGCACCGTGGTAGTCAAACACCTTGCTGCCAGCAGCAAGATGTTCACTACATATTAGTACTACATTCGCTAACACATTCAAAGTTCCTCTTCCACATTCAACAAATTGCGGAAGTGGACAAATGTGTTCTGAGAAGAGATTCATCATATGAGAGTTCAATTGATGACAGTCTCTGCGCATGCAGATACTCCCAGACACTAACTAGTTAAGTCAAATTTCCCTTCACTTAAATGCACCACTTTGAACTCATCTCATTATGTCTCAGTGATTACCTACATCGGATTTTCAATTGCGGGAAATTACTAATATCGAGGGAAAGTTTACAAAATTTCATCGTTATACTGAAAAAATTGCGATGTTACCCATCTGTGCAAACTTTGAAAAACTTAACTTCAAAAGAAGGCAAATTTCACTATCCATCTTTACTGCTCATATATCCTAACGCTAGCTCAGAATCGCCACAAAACGTTCAAATAATGAATATACGAGTGTGTGAACAAAGACAAATCTTAGCACAGATGTTAATAAATCTTCTCCATCAGCTGCAAATGAAAAATCGCTCTTCGCAACAAATGCCTTTCATGGTCGTGAGACTATAGTAGTTCTTAGAAACAATTTCTGCCAAGTTTAGTTATTAGGTGCGAGAAATGATATGTGCAATGTTACCAATCTACGAGTGTTACTTATTTTTAAGGACAACTGTGTTTCATGAGAGAACGTGTGTTTGCATTTTTAGCAGTATGTTTTCAGAAAGGTTTTCCCAGAGCACTCTTTCTTATTTATTGATAGAAAGTTTGGCAATATTGTAAACAAAACACGATCAACAGATAGTCTGAATCCATTTCCCAAGATTCTTCTGATTTGCAATACATTCAACCCTTTGACGTGTATATTGTAACGGGTGCCGGCGGCAGCGTGTCCGTACACCGGCCTAGCCCGAGCCCACCGTTGTGCGGCCACTTGTAATACTTTCTACAAGCCCGGCACGTTAAACTGCTACTTGTAATAGATTGCCCTGCTCTAGCCCTTCTTATAAACAAACAAACAAACACTAGCATCGCGTTGGGTTGCCACATATAATAATCTTCCCGTTCTCCTACTCACAATTGCCCGTCTGCTAGCTTACCTGGCCTTTTGACTCACCTGGGCGTGGTCTGCGGTGCGTCTGTACAGACGCGAGCAAGGTACTGCGCTCACGTGCGTGGATCAGTTCTAGTGCTACGTGAATGACTACGAACACATATTGATTTTACAAATCATGACCCCAAAGGTGGCCATGAAATTTATTCAAATTCCCTCTTTTCTCGTATTTTCCTTCAATTCACAATATCTAGTGCTGTAATAGCACTGGTGCCTCTGACGGCACACATTGACATAACCCAGCAACAAAAGAAACAACAACAACAAATAGATAATTCTCTTCCCACAATACACGAAACATGGACATATACTTTCTCATTCACACAGATTATTTACAACAAACAAAAAAAACAAATGCCATTCACACATATGATTAAAACTCCAGAATGCATTCTGTCGAAATTTACGTTTTAAAAATCTATTAATCACATAACTTGATCTTCGACAGAGCGTTCTTCACTTCGTAAAAAAAAAAAAAAAAAAAAAAATGTCAAAATACTTTTGCTCACGTATGATGCTGCTTCCGCGAAGAATACGGGTGTTTTGTGCGATTATCCACGCACAACAGCGCCTCCCGTTGTCGCCACCAGTTCCGGAACACACTCTCGTACGCATCACTGTTCACGTAACATGTCGGAATTCACGCTGCCACCTTTTTTCATAAATATTCCAAGTTATTTGAAAATCTCTGAGTCCCGAATTGAATTCCGCGCCACTAATCGTAAATGCAACGTCGCGCTCCCCACCGTTGCAAAATTTCTCATACGGCCACGCTCATTATCGTTTGCTCTCGCGAGTCCAACGGGCGTTGCCGAATTTCACAGTAATTCCGAAAACTTTTTTTTTATGAAATTATTTTTCACGAAATATTAAATAATTTACATGAAGTATTCCCAGTTACTATTGCAAATTCTGTCCATTACTTCCGCACTTTAAAAAAATTTCCAAACATCGCCTACGCGAATACACGTCTTGCCTCCACCAAGTCTAGGCACGTTCTGCTAAAATTTTTCCAACTTAGCATTGTTATTTTTGCTTCAACACTTTTCCCGATCGCTTGATAACTGACGATCGCGTCACTTTGGTTCTCACAAAATATTTAATTTTTAACGTTTCCCGAAACACTTTATTTCCGTTTTTGTTTTAATAAAATTCTCCCGGCAATTTCCTAAAATTCGATGTTTTCCTCTTGTTTTCCTTTGGTCAAATTTCTTTTATTTTCCCTATTTTCCGTTTTTGGATGTGAAACGGAACGCACTGCAATTGTTCGCTAATCGCTTCTTCTTGCTAAACTTTTGCTTGAATTAATTTATTTGTTTTATTAAAATTTTGATACTTCCCGTCAAGATATTTAAATGGGATCAATTTTGCATGATGCCGCTAATTTTCTTCTTTTTTCCCCCGAAAGTCTGAATTTGATATCTTATCGCGTTCTCTTGCATTATTCGAAAAACCCTCTTCTTTATAAGCGTTTCATCGCTCCAACAATGGACTCCATTAATATTCTCCTTAACACAAATATACGAAATACAAAATTTTCAATTACTTCTTATTGCCTGACGCGATTTTACTGGGATAACTTTTAAAATGTTCCTAAATTAAAGCCGGATCTAATGTCTATGGTCAAAACTTGCACAAGTATCGGGTTCACTTTATTTTCTTCCCCAATCGGTTTTTTTATTATGGCGCCTTTGCTGTAAATGTTTTCAAATTGTTTATTATCCAAACGCATACTATCGGGGATCGTGTAAATCATTACAATATCAAACGATCATTCACTGATAGTAAGGTAAAGGTGCACGAGTCCATAGACCTCAATCAATATTTTTGAATGCCAGGCACTGCGTTTCGAACACGAAAATCATCTTCCAAAAGGGAGAAGAATGAATAGATTTGTCAAGTAGGTTGCTTCTCCCTAGTGTCAGTAAATTTGGACAAGTAATAAGATAACTAATCGCACATCTGATTCAAAGCTGGGAAATTGGCACAAAAATGTTTATTTTTTAAATTAAAATGAAATTTTATTTTTTAAATGATTAGCAGCTTCCTTCCACAGGAAGGAGACTGCTTATACGAGGCTTCCAGGAACTAGTGGTACTACAACAGCACGTCATTTCTTGCCCTATTTCATACAACAATAGGCGAAAAGTACTAAACTTTTTTTGAAAAATTGTACATGACTTTATTTCAAAATCTATCTTTAAGGAACAGATTT
The DNA here is from genome assembly GCA_011170035.1 of Teleogryllus occipitalis. Lineage (NCBI taxonomy): Eukaryota > Metazoa > Arthropoda > Insecta > Orthoptera > Gryllidae > Teleogryllus > Teleogryllus occipitalis. Next base: position 371,554 of record BLKR01000643.1, on the reverse strand, counting down.
CATTAAGGAAAAAATCTCTATTTTTAATATTTTAGATGGAAGAAAACTCCGATTTTTTTTACTTTTCTAATTTTCGAAAAATCAGCATTTTCAAAGAACATGTGACCTGCATCATTCTCTTAAGGGAACGTTGTATAGCCTATCTCTGTAATGTTGTTTATGTTGTATTTTGTTTATCTAGCTCTATCTCTAAATCAATTTTATGAAGCTATTTGAAATTTTACACACTATTTTATTTATACTCTGTAATGTGCGTTTTGTATAACGATTCCGAAACACACACCGTGCGTTTTGTATAACGATTCAACATCATTTATATTGTTTAATGTTTTTTACCAAAATACTTCTTAAAACTTTTTTTTAGGAAATATACTTAATATCTGAGTTTTGAATTATTGAATTCTTATATAAGAAACAACAAATCACAACAAATATATGATACAATAGTGGTGAAAATTTCGTAGAGATATGTGCAATAGTTCTGAGAAAAATGTACATAAAAACAAACAAAAAAAACAATTTTCGGGTTTGCAGTTTTCTAACAAACCCATCTACAACAATCCTGGTGTATATTCTGGATCCTCTGCATCTCTCATCGTTCTCTGAACTTTTTCTCTGTTCCTAGAATCTTACTTGTTTCCAACTTTTTCTACCATCTCTTTCGCCTTTTTTTTACCCTGTGTCTAATTAGTAGTGTAGTAGTGTACATGTGTTTTATAGCGACTAAGACACTACAGAAACTCTAATATATAAAATGCAACCCCCGATATTAACGTAAGCAATGCCGCCAAAATGTCAGGAAACAAATTACTATCGCAAGGCAGTTTTGTCACACTACTCTAAATACAACCACAAAAGAAATTTCCCGATAAAAGACATTTACATCACAAAAATATGAGAAGTGGCAGGTGGCATAAACATGGGGGTGACATTTGAGGCGGATAGACATTTAAACGTCATTTAAATGCTCTTAGGAACATTACATATCAAAAATGATCTTGAAATATGTTAAGTGAATATTAAAGTTTCAAAATCACAAAAACGAAAATAGAAAATTTTAGTTCTATTTCGTATCGTTCCTCTTAAACGTTCTTCACCCTCTCATCATCATCTTCACCCGCCATTTCTTTGAAAAGTTTGGAAAATGTTCCAGGGGTTTCGTGTAAACTACCCCCAAAGTTAAAATATCGGTTTCAAATTCAAGAGAACGCGCATTGATTGGAGAACATCAATTTTGGAGAAAATCCGCTGAACGGTTTAGCGGTTAGCGTTGTTCACAGACGATCAAACGAAGGGATGGAAAGACAGACTTTTGCAGTCATTCGATTTTTCGGCATCAAGAAACCACAATACATGGATTCTGATTACACCACGAGTTAGAGGATTTTTTTCTAAATTTAGCTACTGTATTTTTGTAGCAACTGTAAATTTAACAAATTTAGCAACTCTAGCCACTTTTTACAGGGCCCTGTAATAAGAATTTTTCTGCCGGAAAGTTGCCATTTTTTCGCGCAGCATTACATAACATTCTCTCTACTCCGTAGCGAGAAAGAAAACTAGTGGTGCAACAGAATGGCACAGAGCTTTTCGTAGTAAAGTTTCCTTGGTGTGGACTGAATTAACAATCTTGCCCTATCCTCTTGCCAGCTGTCATCTATTGCCGCCCAAAGTAAATTTTATTGAAATTTTCTGAACTTTTCAGTTTCCTAATAGTTGAACTGAAATATTACTTTAATAATAATAAAGAGGTGTAAAATCTCTTCATAAATGGCAATTTCCATTGAAAAATTTGTAGCCGTTTTTAAGAAAATGGCGTTTAAGCGTTACTGTAAATGCTAAATTTAAAGCTCTTTTCCACAGATTTTTTTTGAGTTTGCGAAAAACTTAATTTAAAGTCATTTGAAGCACGTCTACTCACAAACGCAATAATGCATACAAATTCATGGAATTGTGCATATTAACGGCTGAGAGATATTTAAAAAAATTACATTTGTGTATTTTTTTAAAACACAAGAATACAACAAAATTAACTTTACGTCATATTAAACCGTGCAAATAGCATTGTCCGTTGGCAAATTTTGAAGAAAAAATTTGGAGACTTTTTTGAGAAAATGGCATTTGAGTGTTCTTCAAAATGCGGAATTTTCAGCTTATACGTTATATTAATTATATAATATTCTTTATACGACATTATTCAAAACACATGTACGCATAAATACAATAATGTGAACAAACTTCCACTAACGTAAATATTAACGTCAGAGAGAAGTCAAAAACGGCGTTGATGTCATCTCATAGAGTGCACTTAGCACTCCCATTATCAAAAGTTTAAAGAAAAAATCGGGAGTCGTTTTAGAAAATTTTTTTATTATTTTTTAAAATTCCACATATTGCACGCAATACTGCATAAAAACTACTTAAATGATTAGACAATGCACAAAACTTTATTGAAAGAACTGATTATGAACAAGAAATTCATTTCAAGGAAAAATCTCTATCTTTAATTTTGTAACTGTAGAAAGCCGCCGAAAAGAATCAAACTTTTTGAATTTTCGCAAATTGAGGGAAAGTGAAATATGAACTTGTGTCATCTTTATAAGTGTATTTTACTCTAATCTTACAAGAAATTTAAAGAAAATATTTGGAGCTGTTTTTGAGAAAATTTTGAAAATATCGCACGAGCTTCATTGAAAGTACCTCCCAAATTCAGTGTTCAATAATACACTACTTTCACCCCCAGACAGACGGACAGACAGTTTTGGCTTCAACTGACTTTTTGGTATCGAGGCATCAAAGCAGGAGCTCTGGGTGCACCACGAGTTGCAAGATTCTTTTTAATTTAGCAAAGGGATTTATCCACTTTTTCGTTACCAGGGCCCGGCAATAAATTTTTGTCAGCCGAAAATCCGCGTTTCTTTTCACAGCATTACATAACTTTCTCTATACAACGTATTTTACTCCGCATATACGTAAGTATACGAGAAAGTAAAAATAAAAATAATATCTGAGGAATTAGAATAAAATGTGTTAGCTAGTCGATTAAACTCTGTGTGTGTGTGTGTGTGTGTGTGTGTGTGTGTGTGTGTGTGTGTGTGTGTGCGCGCGCGTGCGTGCGTGCGTGCGCGTGTAATGAAACAGGAGGAATAATAAATTAGCAGAAATTTTGCTTCACACTTTACTTTCACAATTAAGATTTTGTAAAAAGAATGTTGTTTAAAAAATCATAAAAAATATACACAAATCATAAAAAAATACATACAAAATCATAACTCATATCTGTAATATATTCTTGGTACTCCCATAGAAACTTTTCAACTATCATAAATAAATAAAACAGAACCACTTCCAATTCTAAAAGTAAATTTGTTATATTGAAGAAACAAGACAGCACTACGTTTCCTCAGTCCGAGACGGCGCTGCCTGCAGCTACTTCGCTTCCATACGGCGGCCACTTGCGGATGCAGGTCGCGCGCACATGAAGCGAGTGCGCGGGCTCTGGGGCAGGTAGCTCGCCGCGCCGCGCCGCGGGACTTGAATAACGCAGGGAACGGGAGAAGAAACGGCGGAAACCGAGCCTCCAAGTTTCTGCCGGAGAGACGCGTAGCCACCTAATAAATTGAACTCAAACCCCGAGGACGCTTCCCTCCAGAGGTCGAATGTTTTCGAAGAATCCTCCAGAGAAAAGAAAAGAAAAGAAAAGAAAGAAAGAACACTCCGCGAACTGCCCAACAAGAACAAAGGAAGTCTGAGGCGGAACGCGGAGTGCTTGGATACAGTGCCGGCGCTAGGCATGGGGCAGTGGCGAATCCTGAACTTTATTTCAAGTATACCGCACTTTATGGAAGCTACCTCTATCGTTGTCTTATTTTAAGCTTTTCTGAAATTCCAAAACTATGAAATTCCGTCCTTGATTGTTCTATAAGACAATTACGCAAACCACTAACTTCTGGATCATTAACACACGTTTTTGTGAAAACGGAGTGAGAGAAACGTAACTTACGAACGACCAGCGAAGGACTGTTCACCTCAATATTTTGCGGTGCCTGCCGACCGTCCTGACGCGCATCCTCCCCTCTCCCCGCCCTTGAAACATGAGGAGCTCTAGGTTATCGCGGATGTCATGCGGTGCCTTCCCCTACGCTATCAAATTCACTTGACAGCATTAAGAACTGTTTGAAACTTCTCACTAACGCACTTCATATCGCTTACGGATACGGAAGGCTGGTTCTCGGTAGCAAAACAGAGTTATTTTTTTCGCATCTGTTTTAGAGCTTTCAAAATGTCAATAACTTTTTAGAGTATTATCAAAATTATGAAATATTTATTATACACTTCAAATTACTGGGTATACCGGCGGTATACGCGGTGTATCTGAGAATTTGCCACTGACTTGGGGAGACCGGTCGATCGCCCCGAATCCCGCAAGTCGAGGGGCCCGACGATAAGACTAATGGGAGAAAATTATTAAAAAATTGAAGAAAAAATAGAACTCAAGAAAATCGTTATCGTAATTTTATAAATCGAGATACAGTAGTCTGATATTTGATAAAATGTTCAAATTTTTTACCTTAAAAATGATTCTAGTCATTAGAAGGTAGGGCTGTATAAAATGAATCAAATGACGCTAACATAAATATAGGTTCTACTGAAATTCATTAATTTCATTTCATTTATTTAACAAATAATTTTATTATACACTAATTAAACACAACAAAAAATGTTAGTGTTTTAAAATCACCGTGGAAATTGTATTTTTTGATCACTGAATATTTTTACTTCAAACTATTATTTAAAATATATATCCAAAAAACTTTCTTGTATAAACGTAAATAAGTCATATAGTTCCACATACTACTTCCACATTTTTACTTCTTTTTTTTGGGGGGGGGGCTACGTTTCAGCATTGTCCCGGGCCCAACATTGTCCAGCTCCGGCACTGCTTGTATACTGCGACAATCCGCAGCGCAGCGCCTGGGAGCGGCCGGCCGGTCGGGCAGACGGGGCGGGGAGGGATGGGGTGAGGGGAGGACATGGTGCGGAGCGGGTAAGGGAGGGGAGGGGAGGGGTGGTTGATGTAGGAAGGAACGAGTGGAGTGGGGAAAGGCACAGCGGAGCGGAGTGTATTTATAGAGCGAGGTTATTGACCCACGCAGGACGGGAAATCCCTTGCGAATCTCCTTTGAAGGTAGTCACCACACATTCAGACGACAAGTTTGATCCAGTGGCAGATTTCCGAGATGGAGGGACAAACTAGTCTTTTCTCCAAAGTGGCGAAAAAGATATTTTGCAAGAAGGGCAAAAAGTACTTAACTCAAAATTTTTATTAAAATAATTCGTGTCGACGCGAGAATCTTTTACAGACGAATTACTCCAACAAGGGACCAGTTTGACAGGTCGGGAAACAAAAGAAAGTCATGCATGGCCATGACAATGCAAAGAGATAGTGATGAAGCAATTTACAAATGATCTAACTGTAAACGAAAGCAGTGACAAAATGAATGCATGGACATAACTCTCAGTTATGTTACAATAGTGCCTAAGCAGTACGTGTCAAAGCTATTCTTTCTTACAGTAATCTCTCTATACATGCTGTCATTAGACATTAGCCAAATTCATTGATTAAACAAACGGAATTGTTTGTTCTTAAAACATGGCTGCTTAATTTTAACGCCCAGTCGTCGTTATTGTAACAACCATAGCAAGGTGGTGATCATCCCCTTCTCAAAGTGAATGTATAGATCCCACGTTTTGATCATGCTTATATTACACCGGGAATTACAAACCAAGAAGATTTTTTAAAATCTACCAACACTTTCCACTTTTACTAGACATTTCAGTTTCCAGAGTGTGTCTACGCACGGCCGAGGCAAGCGAGGCCTTGATTTAACCGTTCAGGATTTCATCTTTTCGTATATAATGCAATATTAAAACCAGTATGGACATATGGAATTCAACTTTTGGGAACAGCTCAAAATTCTAATATTGAAATATTACGCTTCCAATCAATAGCCTAAAGAAACTTTGTAAATGCTCCCTGGTACGTAACGAATGTAACATTACACAAAGACTTATAGATTCCAACAATAAAAGAAAAAATCAGGAAGACCAGTGCAAAATATCTAAAAGACTACATAACCATCCAAATATTCTAGCCATCAACTTACTAGACAATAGTGACTCTATCAAACGACTTCAACAACATCATACTTTAGACCTTCCATATCGACTTTAAATTGTTCATTACAGAAATTTTAATTAATTATTTTTTGTTAATAATGTATCTTTAGTGAAGTATGGTCAAAAGATTGTACTTCTCCCGTGTATTAGTTTACATAATCTATATAATTTTCCCAAATGTTTGTTCACAAACTAATTGCAAAATAAAATATAATTTTAAAAAATATTTTCGTAAATGTATTGGTTGGGCATTTAACAGCAATAAAGTTGAACCACTTTCTTCTAATTTGGTAAGAATGTTCCTTGAAATAATTAAAACGGCGTGTGTGTTAGGGTTTTTCCCACAATGTCTATTGCGCATAGTACTTTTACAGAATTGAGTATTGCGCTTTTGCTCCTAAATTGGCCTATACTTCTTTCATATATTTAAACTTGTTATTAATTTTCCAAAACGTGTATATGGAATATTTGGTAATGACATTTTTTAACAACCCTAACTGCATGAAAACTTAATTGAAGGTCGAAATTAATCCTATCCAGTAGCAAATTTAGGGACAGCCGCATATTGTCGACATCAACAGGATTGCATTATGTATTATTCTTAAAAAGGTAAACTGTGAGAAGAATACAATGTCAGGTAGCATTTATTCGTGTAATAATTCAAAAACGTTTTATAATAAAAAAATTATCAAAAACAGCCAGTATTTAAAAAAAATGACGTATCTGAAGTGTAGGTGCAACACCATCTCAATGAAGAGCTTTTTTCTACTTCTCATCCGTGCACAAGGAACGCGGCAGGCTTCACATCGACTAGGACTGCACAGTAAACACTCAGATTAAAACCGTTCTGCACAAAGTATGGCCCTCTTCTTTCAGAATTCCAAAACGCTTCCTCCAATTTTCTAATCAATAAAATTTAATACAAACATCTTGTCATAAAATAATACAACATAACATTTGAGTTCCCCCGAAATAGTTATTTACAATAATAGTAGTACAGCTGGCATTTCATTTTGCGACTAGGAAAGGCTTTTACTAGAAGCTCTCTAGAAAATATATTAGAAAGCCCTTGAAGTTTGAAAGAACCAGAAATACACTTAAGCCTATGGAAACAATGCAATTTTTTTCCAACTTTTAATGGCACTCTTGCTCCGTCAAACCTGAAAGAACCGTAATAACACTAAATACATGCGGAAAACACTTTTCTCTCTTCTATCTGCCTAATCTAAACCACATTTTGATATTTTTTATCCTTATGATGAACACATTTGATTGTACTTTTTTCAGTTCCCCTAATACCCAACAGCTAATAGATGAATCACATACGTCCATCTCCTATCAATTGTAACAAAACCGTCGTCACGAACAACGCTCACTATGTTCCAATCGGTTGCACGTTAGAATTCGAAGAGCGCATTTAAATACACTCAGAGATTACACATTCATTCGAAAACAATTCTTCTTTTGTCTAACCCACTAATATAAAAAGCTTTAACGTGAATAATGCGTTTCTCAGGTCACGAGTTATCTACAAAGAGCGTCTTCATGTTTGTTCAATCTGTAATTTCGGGACACCGTTATGCCTCATTAGTAACAATATTTCGACCGTCGACAACGATTCGTTACCGTAGCATTAATCTTTACTCAGTTTGTAATGCAGCAATGCCACAAACATATTGATTATCTGATTAAAGTTTGTATCTCATTTTCTAAGATATATGCAGATACTAATTCATCAGAAAAATGAGTAACACAGACGGTTCCAATTACTCTCTAATTTGGGCAATGTATTACGACGAATTGTGAAGCTGAACTTATGCAAGCAATATTTGGCACTATTTTCTTCTTTTGTTTCTTTTATTACTGCAGATAAACATTAAATTCACACCATTATTAACAATCGATTGTAGGTAATATGTTTACGAATGTTTTAAGATCAGACTCTGCTATATTTATTAAAGAAAAGTGAGTGTTTTCTATATGCTCTAAAAAAAATCAATGGAGTGATTGCACTTAGATTGGGCACGAATATTTTTGAGCCGCTAAGAATAAAAAATGCGTAGTTGTGATTCAAAATGTTGTCCCAAACTTTATTTTGACAAAATTTAGTTCAATGCAGTTTCCAACGCCTACGAGGCATTGTTTTCGGGCAACACGCGACGGACCCGAGTGGCGGCGATGTGCGCGCAGAGCGGCCGCAGCAGGAGCGAAGGAAGCGGAAGAAGCGAAAGCAAGAAGTGTAGGTGTAGGAGCGGAAGTAGCGAAAGGAGTGGAAGGAGAGGACGAAGCGAACATAACGCCGACAGAGCAGAGCAGGGCAGGGCAAAGCAGAACGATCTGAGGCAGCGAGAGGAGCGGAAAAGACGAAATGAACAAGAGTAGCTTTAGGAGTGAAAGCATAGAGTAAAGATGTATACCTCTTTAGTCCATGGTGAAAGTGGCGACAGGAGCGAATCAAGCCGACGGAGCTAGGCGTAGCGGAAGGAGAATAAGACGCGGGCAGAACAGAATGATTAAAGGCAGCAAGAGGTGAAAAGGCAAAAGGAGCAAGAGTAGCTTTAGGAGTGGAAGGAGAGAGAGGAGTGGACGGAGGGGATGTAACAGATTGAGATTAAGAGGCGGGTAGAGCAAAGCAGAATGATCTGAGGCAGCGAGAGGAGCGGAGAAAACCGAAAGGAGCAAGAGTATTTTTAGAAGAGGAAGTGGCGAAAGGATCAGGAGGAGCGGACGGAGCGAACGTAGTCGGAAGGAGATCAAGACGTGGGCAGAGCATAATTGTCAGACAGACTGAGAGGAGATGTAGATATGACGGGGTGGGACGGGGTGGGACGGGGCTTGGCGGAGCGGAACGGAGCAGGGCGGGGTGTGGTGGGACTGGACTAGACGAGGCGGGACGTTGCAGAACCAGGTGAAACAGTATGAGGCGGGATCGTACGGGGTGGGACCGTACGGGGCGGGACCGAGGCGGGAATTTTAAATTATATAAATTACTAAAGCACAAAGAACTCAAAAGAACAAAGGAAAACAAAATAGAAAAAAATATTATTTTTTTTCCACGTAAACAGCTATCTTTTTAAAATATGTCTAAATCCGACGCATTTTTACTTGCATAAATCTAAGTGCATATGTATGTATGTACTATGGCGCAATAGCCTCTGGCGAAGCCTGGGCCTGCCAGCGGCGTTCTGAGCTTCTCAACTTGGGAAGCGAGATTTCTCATTGTCATACAGCAATTATATTGGGACATTGCAAGGAAAGCTCACAGCATAATCTTGTCCGACCGGGAATCAAACTCGGGATCGCGTCATGGAAAGCGAGCACGCTGACCAATGAGCTATCTGCGAGGGCATGTGCACAGATACTTATATAAAATGTAGGATTTTTGTTACCTAGGTCAGATGGAGTTCGGGAAATGAAAATCGCTCAATGCAGCAGCGCAGCCATCACCACATGCAGTCGCAGAGAGACAACTATGCGTTTCACTTTTCGTCTGATTCAAGAGAATTTGACCTACCTGCCGGCAAAGAAATTCCACTTAACAGTAATAGTCTAGTGGTGGACATTATCGCTAATATTCACAGAACCTGAAACAATTATGTACGATTTTTTTTTTTTTTTGCAAAGGTTCCAGTGGAGAAGGCCAATCAGAGAATTATTTACCAATGTTTATGAAGAATTAAAGCAAATATAATACTGATGGTGACAATAATAATAATAATAATAATAATAATAATAATAACAATAACAATAAAAAAGCCGGTCCGGATAACCGAGATCGCTAATGTAGGAGTGCCGTGGCGAACTCGGACGGAAGAATCGCGGATTCGAGTCCCGCCTCGGCCATGGGTGTATCTGTATGTGAATGTCGTCCATTCATCCTCTATTATCATCATCATTCCATCTTTCACTCCCCCAGTACTAACAACCCTGGGGGATAATAATCGGATTCATCCTAATGAATCACATGCACTTGCTACGAGATAAAAATTATATTGAGCTCCGTAAGTGCAAGTGCATGTCTGCGTGGTCAGTGACGGTCAATTCGCGAACAAAAATAAATAAATAAATAAATAAATAAATAAATAAATAAATAAATAAATAAATAAATAAATAAATAAATAAATAAATAAATAAATAAATAAATAAATAAATAAATAAATAAATAAATAAATAAATAAATAAATAAATAAATAAATAAAAATAAACATGGAAGTTTCATTGCACAAAACTCCGTAGAATATACGTTACCTAGATAGGAAGCTGCGCGGCAGCGAGTCGCCTTGACGTACGACGCAGGGCGGCGATTACACAGGGCGAGCGCCGCCACATAAATCCGTGTGTCGGGGAGGGGGGTGCGGCGCCCAGGGCGACAGATCGGTGCGGGGAGCGCGCGGCCGATGGACGCTCGGTGGGCGATGTCGCCCGCGGCGCCTCTTGGCCGCCCGCCGCCCCTCCCAACTGCGCCTTCTCATTATGGACGTTTCGCGCGCTCATTATTGTCATTAGCAAGCTATGAACTTCGCATTAAGGGTGCACAACAATCGTTTATGATGAGGATGTTTGAAATTGACCATCAAGTGGCGGAGATATTAAGTAAACTAATGTGCTTGTTTAGCGCTGGGTAATTCAAAATGGTAAAATTGGCTCGTTATAATAACGAGCAAACAAAATGTAGTGTATTGACAGAAAAGGTTTAATATATTCTTCTTGGAAAGGTAAGAGTAACCGTTCCTGAAGAAAGTTTGTAGAATTACTATTATTTGAAAGCGAATTATTGTGAACGTGCACTACCACATTTTACTCGAGCAATAAAGTTCAGTTTTGTGAATTTCGTTCAATAATATGAAGATAATAGTAGTCAAATAAAACGTATTATTGTACGAATTAATGTATCGTAAAATTGTACGTAATTTTCAAACAACAGTAAGTATTTTTCTACAAATTCACAGTACTTATTCAGTCGTGCAATTTCACGTTAAGTGAATTACGCAAAACATCATTCGCTCTTACACAATATTAAGTCCCTTTCAGTGACTTCACAAGTTTCTTCTTTGAAATTCTTTTTCTTTTTTTCTACTGCCTTGCAGATACTGCGTTTTGAACTTGAAACACGCAATAAACATAGGATGTGCATAATGAACAGCAGCCCTGCCAGTTTTATTTTACAGAAGTTTAGATTTCGTTACAGTAGATTCTCTTGCAGTCACACATTTATAACCTCTGGTTAATTTAAGTTTTCAAAACTATTAATATTTGCCTTTAAACCACTAGTTGAGAACCTTCCTTTATTCCTATTCAACTAGTCTCAGTTCCTGAAGACTGCACTTTTGCTTACAACTCATCTTCTAAGAGCACCCTCACAATAATATTTTAAAAAACATCTTGAATATAAATTATTTTAAAACTAATAAATTCCTTTAGTCGTCCCAAGAAGACTTCCTTATGTAGGAAGTGCTCACAGGCTAATTCTATCAAATAAAAAATGCTAAACGTCAGCCGTTTTACAAGTCGCGTTCCTTTGCACCCCTGGAGATAAACGCTTCCTGCTAGGGTTGCAACAATGTTCAGGTAAAACGGAGGACACTCGACAAGCAAAAAACCCATAAACACTTTTTTATAAATACATAATTTAGTGTATTTCTTTCTTCTCTCCACTTGCGATGTGATATACCAAAATGACGAACCATTTTGTGCTTGAAAATGTCAATTAAATTAAGTAGGATATAGGGGTGTCAAAGGACGATCGCAAGGGCGGCCGCTATGTGACAAGTAAACAACAGGCGTTAAAGGTCATTTTCGCTAGGTGAAGAGGATGTGGAATAATATTGTTTTTGTTAGACAAAAGAGGATGATATCGAGTTCTGATGTTTTGGGTTTTAGGAGGAACAGTGACACACTTCAGCAACGCGGTAATGAGCGGGTCGGCTCCTGACATTTTACCAAGTCGAGAAAAGACTGTTGTTGGACAACTAAATCCGATGCAATAATTTGTAGTATAATTAAGTCTATCGTTTCTTATATTAGGATAAAACGTTCTTGTGGGTAAAGACTAAAGAATTCTACAAAGTAATAGTCATTACGTGTATAGGCGTCCACCCGTGATGCGAGTAAGGGAAGCAAGGGGTAATAATAGTATCTCTGGGAGAATTTGAACTTGATCGCGAACATTAGGCGGAGGACTTTATGAAGAAAGAAGATTCTGCTGCGACGACGGAGAAGATTGTACGGGGCGCCATCGAATGGAGAAGTGAAGAGCGCGCGAAGATCCGCGAATATAACAAGGTTGATTTATAATTATTACAAGATAGAGAGAGCAGGTCATAGCCAAAGATAATTTCATTTTGGATTAACGATGTAACAATTCATGTTCAACTTTTATTATAATCATATTTACTTTATAATAAATTCCAATTTGTTACTTTAAAACAAAGCTGATTATCATTATTTGTTTCGTGCAATCCAGTAGTGGATATTTGATAAGATTTTCAGATTCCTCGCAACTCCGTATGGATTGTTTCAGCGATTCAAGGGAAAAGATTCGCTCCCAAAATGAAGATGAAGATGGTCTGAGCGTCTCTTTTTTATTTTAGTCACTAGACAGAGACACTATCATGCATGCGGGTGTCAGCGTTCAGAAACAGAATATTCATGTTTTCTATTCTAAATTAAACAATAAACGATACAATGTAGGAGACGTTAGTCATACGATGAAATAAATGACAACAAATGCTAAAAATTACTAAAAGATGACATTTAAAATACAAAGACAGTTGATGTCAATAGAGGACTGTCCTCTCAAATGAAGGACGGTTGGCAACCCTTCTTCCACCTCTCATCTTCTAAGAGCACTCACACATTAAAAAAAAATCTTGAATACGAATTATTTTTTTAAAACGAAGTGAACCTAATAAATTCCTTTAGTCGTCCCAAGACGACGTCCTTATGTAGGAAGTGGTCACAGGCTAATGCCATCAAATGAGAAATGCTAAACGCCAGCCGTTGCAGAACAAGTCGCGTTCCCGCGCGCCCCTGCAAAGAAGCCCTTGCTGCCGAGCGGCTGCGGCCGCGCCGCGCCGGCCCGCCTCCGCGCGCGCTTCCGAGGGCGCGTGGGCCGCGTAACGGCGCCCGCGGAGCGCGATATTAAATCGATCCTCGCTGGACCGTTAATTGCGATCCGCGGGCGCACAGGCGGAGGAGTGGCCGGCGGCGAGTTGATGGAAGTTGGCGCAGAGATTGCGCGGTGGTGGAGAAATGAGAGGAGAAGCACAGGAAAGGGGGAAGAGAGGTGGAAAGAGGGGAAGGAGTAGCAGAGGGAGGAAAAGGATGAGACAGAGGTAAAGAAGACGAAAGTGGACGGGGAGTAGAGGAAAGAAGAAAAGGAGGACGAACACGATAAATAAGAGGACGAAGGGGAGAAGAATATAGAAAGAGGGAAAAGGGAAAGAAGAGGAGGAACGGAGGTCACGGTAGTGACAAACATACTAGAGGGGAAGACTACGTGGAGCGGCGCCGGAAGAGGAAGGAAGAAACGTAAAGGTGAACATGGAGGATAAGGATAAGAGAAGTGGCTCAGGAGGTGGAGACGGTAGAGCGAAGGAGTTAATCTGGAGCTGAGGAAGAAGATGTGGAGAGAACAATAGTGGCAAAGGTGAGACACACTGTCGGTGGTAATATATCAAGTCCTTAGCAGTAACATAGAAGAAGTTGGAGACGTCGGAAGAAAACTCTTGTTTACATTATGAAGATAGCATTTTGGCGTTGACGGCGGCGACTGGCACAGCTGGCCAGTTGGAGGCGTTGGAATATATTGTCCCAAACCCCGCGATTTCAGTGATACGGTCGATAGAGTCGATTGAGGTGTGAGGAGGCGAGTGGAGATTGTTGGCTGTGGGGATGGTGCTCAGTTTTATCGCAAGAAACGAGTATGGAAAAGGGGATGGCAATGAAGGGTATGGAAATGGTGATGGCACAGTTACTTCGGCCGCCGAGGTAGTAGGCAATTGTCATGAGCGAAAAGATGGCAGGAACCCGAAGACACATAGTAGAATGACAATGTTGATGGTAGCGATGACGGTAGCTGTAAAAATGTGATGTTGATTGCGTTTAAGAAATAAGAGTGAAGAGGCTACTCCGAACGCAAAGGTGAGCTTAAGGGCGTCCGCGAATGAGAAATCGAGGGGAGGTAAGAGAAAGGGCGTTTGCGAGCGAGAAGCCGAGAGCGAAGCCGAGAGCGAAGCCGAGAGCGTAGCCGAGAGCGAAGCCGAGAGCGAAGCCGAGAGCGAAGCCGAGAGCGAAGGCGAGAGCGAAGCCGAGAGCGAAGGCGAGAGCGAAGGAGAGAGCGAAGGCGAGAGCGAAGGCGAGAGCGAAGGCGAGAGCGAAGGCGAGAGCGAAGGCGAGAGCGAAGGCGAGAGCGAAGGCGAGAGCGAAGGCGAGAGCGAAGGCGAGAGCGAAGGCGAGAGCGAAGGCGAGAGCGAAGGCGAGAGCGAAGGCGAGAGCGAAGGCGAGAGCGAAGGCGAGAGCGAAGACGAGAGCGAAGACGAGAGCGAAGACGAGAGCGAAGACGAGAGCGAAGACGAGTGCAAGAGCAAGAGCGAGAGCAAAAGCGCGAGAGCAAGAGCGTGAACAAGAGCGAGAACTAGAGCGAGAACAAGAGAGAACAAGAGCGAGAACAAAATCTAGAACAAAATCGAGAACAAGAGTGAGAGCAAGAGCGAGAGCGAGAACGAGCATGAAGTCGTGGGTGAGGGAGTGGGCGAGGATGTGGGCATAGACTAAAGAGGGATAAACTAAAGGGCATAGACTAATTCTTTACTCTATGGTGTGGACCACGGTGGGGATGAGGAGGTGTGCGAGGGCGAGGGCGAAACCGAGGGAAAGGCGTTAACAATTAAGCAAAGACGAGGCCGGACGACTAGACCGTGGCGAAGGCGATGGAAGACGTACCTGGAGAGGATGTTGGTGATAGTTGTGTCGAGATAGATAAGGAGGATATTCAATGGCAATGACGCAGTTAGCTGAACGTCGTGAACGGGAGGACGCGATCCCGGGTGCCAGGGAGGTGGTGGAGGCGTGCGGGCGCTGGTGGGAGCGGCGCTGAGTCGTTAGAAGGGGCGCGGCTGAGGCGGAGGTGGCGCGTGGGCGGCGGTGGGCGTGTCGGCGGGCGTAGGTCGCTTCCCGGCTCGTAAACCCCGCCCGGCAGATGGCTGCGGAGGGGGCAGCGCTGGTGGCGGCGGCATCTGGAGCCAGACACGCCCCGCGCGACTGGATCTCTGCTCCCCACTGCATTCTCAGCCTCTTCCATTAACGACGCCATACTCTCATTCCACCTCAATGGCGGAGAAGTTGATTTCTTCACTGCTTACGATGAAATGGTATCCAAAAACTTGATCACCAACGTCAAAACTTTTTTCTCGTAATTGTTTTTAAGTAATAGGTCCAAGATGTAGTTAGAAAATTGGGCATATTTTATATTGATGATCTTTATAAACCATCACAGAAAATATTATTTTCCACTGGACAATAAATATGCGAATGTTAAATTTAATGACTAAATCTTATAATATTTTTAGAAAAGACATAGTTTTACCGCTGCCACTAAACACGCGCCAACAGGGACATCTAGTTGAAGTCCTGGACATATGGACACGTTTACGTACGTATTATCAACATCGCCTAATAATTGTTTAAACTGAATAAACAATAAAATATTGCAAATACTATTTTTTTAAATTAAAATCTATCTTCTAGAGATCAATGGAATTTCGCTATGAGAAATTACAGGAATTCAAAAACTTAGGACATGTAATCACGTTACTAACCAAAATAATTGTTTTGATGAAATTAAAACCTATAAGTGTCGACCTCGATGTCCGAGGTGGCTAAGAGCGTGTACCAACTCAGTGGTTCCGTCCAAATGGTCGCGGGTTCAAGTTCCGCCTTGGACATGGTGGTTCGTCCCTTGTCCCTCATGTATGTGTTGTCTCGGGGGAGCCTCTGCTGACTTCAGATTCGAGTTGCCCGCAAGTGTGTTTGTGTCTAGTCGTCGAAAATGCGTCCTATCGGGACGTAAGGGGTAACCGGCTCTCTGCTGGATAAAAAAAAAATTCCTAGAAAAAAACTGTCAGCAAGGGAGGGAAGAAGATGGTAAACAGCAATGTAACGATATATATATATATATATATATATATATATATATATATATATATATATATATATATATATATATATATGCAATAGTGCCGTGGCGATCTCGTACGGAAGGAGATCGCGGGTTTCAGTCCCTCCTCGGGCATGGGTGTGTTCTGTTTCTATGTGTCGTCCATTCATCCTTCATTATCAGCATCACTCCATCTTCCTTCCCTTAGGACTAACAACGCTGGGGAATAAAAAAATCGGATTCAGCCTAATGCTGATCCCCCTCATTGATTTCATGCAAGACTTGCAATGTGATAAATGATACTGAGCCCGTGCAAGTGCATGTATGCGTGGTCCAAGACAGCCGATTCGCGAGCTGTATATATATATATATATATATATATATATATATATATATATATATATATATATATATATATATATATTATACACATACACATAAGCCATTGCGCGATCACGCCTGTTCGCACGCGCGAATGGCGCCGTTGTCGCAAAACGCAAAACTGATTCTGAGCGTGCGGCATTCCCAGAGACGTAGTTCGGCATTAGGTTTGTTGATCTGTGCCTTGTTTCATCAAGAACGATTAAACGTTTTTACTGTTACGACCCTCACCAGATGTAACGTAAGCTCAGCATGTAAGGTTTGCATCGCGCGAATAAATTTAAGTTTTTTATTTCATTGTAGAATATAAAAATTATGTAACTATATGTTTCTAACGCTGTCAAGGTAAGGGGGTTTAACTATATCGTATTACGTTAATTTCGAAGTAACACACACAAGAAAACACTTTACAAACTAAAGAAGATTTTTTTTGGTGAATAGAACCTGTTTATAAGTACGAATACGGGAAGGAAAGGACAGTTTCCTTGGATGATAAGAATTCCTTAAAAATGTTGAGTCATTAATGATACGCGCTTGCCTAGACAATAAAGGTATAAAAATTATGACGGAATAACAGTGGACGTTTCATAAAGAAACAATGCATTCCCCAATTGTTAGTGAAAAACTACTAAAGTAATGAGATAAGCCAATGGGAAAATTCTTGGATCAGATTCATTAAAGAAAACTCAACTATTACCATTAACCAAAGAAAAATACAAATTTCAGGTTGGTGATATCTTAATTATAAATTCAAGCTGACTGCCTCTACACAGAGTTGTCGATAGTCTTTATCACTCTAGTCTCACTCCCACCAATTGCAAATTAACTCATCACTTGAAACACGTGAAAGAAAAACAGTTGCAAAAGGAGCCGCCATTGCATTGTAAAAAATGTGTAGTTTAACAGTAATTCATTTCAGCAGCGTGGCCTCTGAGTCATTTCTGAAGGGGAGATTGATACTGACTTTGCTGCTAAACATGCCCCTTAACAGGATGCCATACGTTAGCGGAGCTCGGCTGTGCTTTTGCAGGTAGGCAACTACGCCAATTAAGTATTCAGTAACCAGACTTCCTTCAGAGGAAACTGGCTTCTCAAGTTTACTTATGAGTTTTTCATGTTTCATTTACTTCTGGGTTCTCAGATATCAAATTAAATGATAGGATTCCAAGTCTTAAGTGCATTGCAACCTTTGATTTCCTCTAAATTTTAAATGCTTTATTAGGATACAACTTGTAAGTAATTATGCATATCTTTGCATGTTTTAAAAGAAACAATCGTTAATGACACGTTTTCATTATGTCTTATGCTGAGAATACAGATTAATCACCAAATTAACAAACAACATTGCAAATATGCAAAAATCTTGTGCTATTATCATTCATTAGTTTGGAGTCACACAAGTTTGTTTATTTCTTGTTTTAACTTTTTATTTACTCAACAAGGCTGGAGCTTTCTCGACCAAGATCTGATTTTTCTTTTATATTAAGTGGATGATTTTTTTAAATGTTTAATATGATAGAGGCGCAACACTCCAAGCGATGTGATGTTTTTTATTACGAATTTTACGTTTATGCGAAATTAAACATTCTTTTAAAGTGCTAACATTCAAGCTAACATCTTTTAAAGTGATTTAGTTATTTATAAACTAATTAATATATTGAATGAATGACTTTCGTTACCATAGAACATTAATAAAAACTATGAGATTATGTGTCTTCAGGGCTGAAGCTCCAGGACTCCCCCACTCCCTCCTGCTTGCGTTTGCCACTGATTCTCAAGAATTGATAAGAATTGTTTCAGTTCTCCAAAGCTAGTGATAGGAATAAGCAAAATACCGTTTTATTTCTAAGCATAATGAAGAAATTACTCTACTCTACTCTCTTACTCTACCCTACTCTCTGCTTGTTTTATTTACAGAGTCCCTTTCAAATAAAACTGAGTTTATCGAGGCAGCTCTACAGAGCGATCTAAATCAAACGGACGTTCTTTGCTTTACAGAACATTGGTTATCTCCTAATGAACTTAGCATTTTCCAAATTCCAAACTTTTACCTCGCAGGCTTTTATTGTAGAGAGAGAGAATCGCATAAAGGTCCTACGTATGGGGTTCTTGTATTTACGTTAGAAATAATATTGATTCTATCTCCTTGGCGGAATTAAATGTGTATTCCATTGAAAATGTTTTCGAAATTTCTGTTGTACATCTTACTTCACTAAAAGTGATAATACTTTGCATCTACAGACCTCCAACAAAGAGAACTGCAGATTATATTTTGTTCTTAGAAAACCTGGAGATAACACTTAACAAAGTCAGCAATCGCTCTTTTGAATCCATTGTTGTATGCGGAAATTTTAACATTGATTTTCTGGTCGAATCTTGCGAGAAAGAAAAGTTTCTCAATTTAATTAATTCCTTCAATTTAGACATTACAATTAATGTACCTACACGGATCACACAAAATTCGATGAAGGCAATTGATCAAATTATAATTAACAAAACTACTACCCGATATGAAGTTGAAACAAAAGATTTAGGATACAGTGACCACGATGCACAACTTCTCTCCATTATAAGAAATGCGATCACTGACACAATAAATTATACACGTATCACTAGATTGTTTACAAAAAGTAAAATAAAATTATTCATTGATTACTTGATGCAGGAGTCATGGGAAGCGGTTTATAATACTGTTGATACAAATGACAAATATAATTCTTTTTTTCAACTCTTTCATTTCATTTTAACACTTGCTTTCCTCTTCAAAAAGAAAATTAAATATTTCACGGAAAAGCAATTCTTGGATAAGACAAGAAATTAGGACATCTTGTGAAAACAAGAGAATTCATTCTTTCATTTCTAAACGTCATAACGTATCTCAAGATTTCCTCACCAACTTTAAAAAATACAAATCATTGTTAAGAAAAGTCATAAGGCAGGCTAAAATCATGAAACACGATCAGAATATTTTGAACTCAAATAAAACAAAAGCAATGTGGAATGTAATAAAAATACGACCAAATCAACTAGAAACCCTGTAGAGAATGTTGTTTTAAAACATAACGATATTTATATCGTTATATTTATGTGAACGATCCGGCAACAGTGGCTAGTCTTTTTAACCAATACTTTTCGAGAATTGCTGCCGATCTCACTAAGGGTCTTCAGGCACAAAATTCAAAAACAGACAGCTCACCCAATATTTTAGACACGATGTTCGTTTCCAACTCACATATTTAATTCATCGTTATGCACCGGAACGTTTCCAGATGTTTTCAAAACAGCTAAAATTAAGCCGCTCTTCAAAAAAAGGCAACAAAAATGAAATTCAAAATTATCGGCCAATTTCTCTTCTATCAGTTTTTTTTTCAAAAATATTAGAGATACTTTTTTTACGTACGAATGGAAACCTTTGTCAGTAAATACGACGCGCTTTCAGATTGCCAACATGGATTTAGAAAATCAAAATCAACGGAAACAGCTATATTTTCTTTTCTTAAAGATGTCGCCTCATCATTGGATCAAAACGAGGCACCTATTGGATTATTTTTAGATCTCTCAAAAGCTTTTGACGTTATTGATCATGACATTTTACTTTCAAAATTACCTTCATATGGAATCCGTGGTATTGCTCTAGATGGGTTACGTTCGTACCTTAAACAACGATCTCAGAGATTGGAAATACCTTACTGGATTGATGGAACATTACGTACGCACTTTTCAAACTCTTGCACGTGGAGTTCCTCAAGGATCGATTTTAGGCCCTATTCTGTTCCTACTTTATGTAAACGATATGCCCTCCACGATTCGAAACGGAAGAACGATTCTCTTTGCAGATGATATGAACATCCTTTGCAACAAACAAACCGTAAATAGTATAATGACATGAGATGTTTCCAATTGGTTCCGAAATAACAAATTAATAGTAAACGAAAAGAAAACGGTTTTAATGCAGTTTTCCATTTCAAATAAACAATTCTGTGCTCCATTGCAAAGGAACGGTGTACCATTGATGTTAAGGCAACAAAATTTTGAGGTCTCTCAATTCAGTCAAACCTTAAATGGAACGTCCATTTAAATGAATTGAACACAAAATTAAGTTCATTATGCTATGCGTTCAGAATTCTTGCAGTCAGTCAGCCTTCATACTGCTCGTTGCGTATATTTCGCGAATGTTCATTCCCGCCTGAGATGTGGCATAATATTCTGGGGAAATACATCTTACTGCTCCCAGACGTTTAGATTACAAAAACGAATTGTACGAACAATAACCAAATCCCACCCACGTGATTCTTATAAGCCACTCTTCATTAATCTAGGAATTTTACCATTACCTTGTCTCTTGATTTACGAATCAGTGGTTTTAGTAAAAAATGACTTGCTTAAGGGCGGGAATATATTTTCAGAAAATGCCGATGTCTATGACTAAAACACTCGACGTAAAAATCATATTCATCAGGTAACAGTATCAACAGCTCATTACAAAAAATTCACATGCTACAATACATGTACATTGTACATGTACATTTTACAACACTTTGCCAGATGACATTAGACGATTAAATTTGATAGAAAAGTTTAAAGTTTAAATCCCAAGTGAAATCGTTTCTGCTGCATAACTGTTTCTATACAATTAGAGACTATACTGAGCTTCACAAGGAAAGTAACATTAATTTTAACAGTGATATTTAATATATTATTTACCATTGGACTATATAATTCTAAACAATATGTAACAAGTATTGTATCGCAGCTTCTGTGTCAATGATCCCCATCTCGATCAGGTTTTTCGTCCAGTATCCCTGATCCATTGAGCTGAGATGTCCTCTTGTATTGCTTCTGGACATAAATGTAACTTCATTTTCTGTGCACGTCATCTAGAATTCAGTGGGAAATACAATTACTCAAATTATCGTTTTCATGTTGTCGCGGCGAGAAGTATGATTCCGAAGGACAACGTGGATAAGAGCCCAAAATTTATTGCTTATTTATCCTTGAAAATAGATTTTATTACATGGGAGTTTTTTTTCAAAATTCAAGTAGTATATGACTTAGTGTAGGGATCACAGAATTTTGAAAATGTGCACACAAATCACTTTTCCCGATAGCACGTCATAGGCAGTTTTAACTGTTTTTTGCCGTAAAATGAATACATAAATAAATTAGAGAATCATAGACCATTAATCATTGTCACTTTTTTCAATAACTGGGATCACGCATTTGTTTGTAAACAGTCTACACAGAATTTCTGTTTTTTCAATATTTCTATTTAAAAATACCTGTTTAACAATTTTCACCAAGTAACTAGCGTGTACCAAATGTGTGTTTAAATGATCGCAGCTATGTGGGAGCAGCATCCCAGGGTGCCACTTCCGCTCGCACATTGACAATATCATTTCCCTCCCTATATTCCCACGGTGGAAAGAGATGGGTGGGCTCCTCCGGTGCACCGATTTTTGCTCGTTCTGCGAAGTTCTGCACAGCACCAGTTTCCGTCGCGAACCATGTGACCACTTCGTTTGAAAAGCGAGACCAGACGTCGGCTGCCATGTTTCATGGAGAGCCAGAAGTGTTGAGAAACATTTTTAAGTGGGATAAATGGACAATTTTCAACAGTGATCGACCAAAAATAACACGATGAAAGGGTAATGGAAATGAAAGATGTAATATTAAAAAAAAAGTGCTTATCTGTTTCTGTTTCAACGACTTGTAACTGTGATAATTTTGGCATTTAAATTTCACGCTAATATTATGACGCATACTGGTGCCTGAGCTCACTGGCTGAAGTCGGATGCGCCACCGATTTCTTTCCACCAAGGATATTCCTGATGAGATTGATACATAATCGATGAAACACCTATAAGATTTCGAGTTCATATATCGTGTTTACATCAGTGTTTAAATATCGGTTAAAACGTTTTTGCCAATCACATATGAGCGCGAATTTCAAACCTTTAAACTGAAAAAATTGGTTCTATTTGTTTTCACTACCGTCCACATTGTTTAAAAATCTGAAAAAATATATATTGTAGAATGTTATAAGACCCATTTTAGGGGGGGGGGATTGAGAAAATACTCTAACGTTATCAGGTCGAAAATCAATTTCAAAACTTTTTTTTCTATGTGAATTTCTAAATATTTAGCTGTCAAAATTCGTTGACAAAAATGCCTTAAAATTAAACAGTTTGTCTCCCACTCTCCATATTTTCAGGCTGATATATGCAATAGAAGTTGAGAAAAAATAAAACATGTAAAACACGTTTCTCGTATCTCTGCAATAGATTGCTCTAGGAGGCTGCTTTTTGTGAATCTACGTCATTTTGTATTCTCTTTCAAATGAGCATCGCGATTATCGATTTGGTTTGAGGGCACTTTTCAGCGCATTCGACTATACCCTTATTTTAAAAAATCCTCTAACACGTGGAATACATGTTTTGTAAGTCCCTGATACCGAAAAATCGAATGATGGCAAAACGTCCGCTCATCTGTCTGTCTGTCTAACAGTGAAGAACGCTAGAGGCTAAAGAGTTCAGCTGATTTTCTTCAAAAATGATATTCCTTTATCGATCTGGCGATGTCGCTGCCCCTGGAGTTTGAAACCAATGTTTTAATTTTTGCGTGTACTTTACATGAAGCCCCTGGGACATTTTCAAAATGTTCATAGAAATGACACCAACTTTTTTTATTAAATTTTGCTGTTGGATAGTGTGAAGGCCGTTTAAGAGAATGGTGCAGGTCTCATGATCGTTGAAAACCCTAATTTTTCGGAAATTGCGAAAGTTCAACATTTTTCGGCGTCTTCCTACAACTACAATTATGAAATTAGAGATTATTTCCTTTAATGAAATATGTTCCTTAAAGATATATTTTGAAATAAGGCAATGTTCATTTTTTTTAAAAATTGAGTATTTTTCGCGAAATTGTGTGAAATATAGGCAATTTTTATTTTTTTAAACAATATTTTTCTGAAAACCGGCAGCAATTTTGATTCAATTTTCTCCTCGGATACCGCATAGAACGTTTAAGAGTGCAGGTCTCATGTTCGTTGAAAATTCTGATTTTTGAAAATGGCAAAAATTCAAAAATTTTTTAACCGTCTTCCTACTTCTAGAACCGTCTTCCTCTCTTTTTTTTCTAAGTGAAAAGTGTTCATCAAAAACAGAACTTAAAATAATGTCAGGTTCAATTTTTCGGAGTCTTTTCGAGAAATTTTGTATCGAACAGACATTTTTTAAAACAATTTTTCTGAAAAAAGGCACAATTGTTTAAATTAAATTTGGACCTTAGCGTAAAGGACGCTTTAGAGAATGATGCAGGTCTTATGTTGGTTGATATGCCCGATTTTTCGAAAATTAAATTTTCTTCTGCGTCTTCTCACAACTTCAATTGTGAAGATACAATTGTTTCTTAATGTTCATCAAAAACAGATCTTCGAATAAGGTCATGTTGAAATTTTCGAAAATATGAGTATTTTTTATGTAATTTGGCATCCAACATAGTTGCGCGTTTCGAATTTCCTGAGTGAAAATAATTTCAGAGGTTTTTGGAAGCTACTTCTATTGTTATAAAAGAAAGTAGATTGATGGAAGGCAATAAAATCAACTTCGAACTAACAAATTACATCTTTACTTGATGAAATTTTGATCGCTGATTATCGTATGTTTAATTTGTAAAAGTTTGAAATGACTACTCTTCCTGGCTATCGAAATAAACGTTGGTATGCACCACAGGCGCATCATTTGAATTGTTTGGGTTTGGATGATACTGATATAAATAATACTGATATAAATCAGTATTATTTATAATATTTTATATGAAAGAAAAATTGAAAAAAAATGAGTACCATAAATCTGTACTAACATTTTAACTTTACTTTTTAACTTTACTAACTTAACTTTACATTTTAATGTTACTACCTGCGCTGCCATGGGGAGCAACGCAGCGATGGAAATAGGGTCAACTCGTATTTCCTGGCGCACAACCCCGTCAAGATCTCCGCATGTTTATTTTCTTCGTGTTCACTGCCAATTTGGACACTGTCACTCTCCGTATAGGCTATAAGCAGAGCTTCGACTGCGTTCTTCTACAAAAGAAGTTAAAATTCCCTTTGGATATTATGGACGTGATAAAATGGCCGATTCGATCGCAAAAATAGCGAAGTGGTACGCCGATGTCATAAAAAAAGAAGCGTGACTCTAATTGAAACTCAGAGATTGAGTTCCCGATGAGACGTTTGTTCCGCAAATATCTCGTCCATGCACGTTCAACCCACAGACAACCGTGTAGGTGCTATGGGGTGCTAGGTACTCTACCCATGTTGCACATACACAAGCGTCAGTGTTTGAAATTGTCTTATACGTGAGTCAAGAACTTCGCAATCCTCAAGCAAACATGCGACACTTCTCATACATACTTCGATTTTAACACTCGTCATTATCATGTTCTGAGTTGAATTCTGCACTTTATTGAATACGATGCCATTTGGAAATTTGTGCTAAATATCGAGGAATAATCTGAAAAAATTTTCAAAAAAAAGTTTTCAAATCAAATTCCCGTTTTTCCGTCCATCCAAGCTTTTTCAAGTTACCGTTTTTTTCGGTTTTCAAGGATTCCAGGTTCGCTGGCCTCCCTGTTCTGAAAACCGGCTCCAAACTTTTCTTTTAACTTTTTCTTGGATTCCAAAGGACACTTAAAAGGACATTTGTAGCACCACAGGTTCTACTTTGCAACTAGGGGAACGAAAAATTAATAAATTGCGACAAATTTTTTTTGACGCCGATAGGTATGATCCGAGAAGAGAGATGTGATAAAACTGAAAACCCAGTCGTAATAGATTAGGAAACTAACTGGTACGAGAAAATCTATGTCATTCTGTAGCACCACTAGTGTATTAATTTAACGTCAAAAATCAGTTATAAACTGTGTGTAACGTACTATGGAGAGAAATGTATTGTGCACGTTTTCTTAAATTCTGGAATCTCTACCATAACCCACATACAAGTTGAATGTTAGATAGAAACAGATAGAAATTTTAGACAGATAGAAATGAGCATTTATGGTAAGAATTAATAAGAAGATATTCGCTCTGGTGTAATAAAAATTATTTGCAACGGCAAATCAGCCATAGATTAGAACCTCATTCCTCATCGTGCCCTTCGTAACTGAATATACTTCTTGCCGCGAGAACATGGAGAACGATAATTTCAATAACTATTTCCCACTGAACTGTTGAAAACGCGCACAGATAGTGAAGTTATATTTATGTCCAGAAACAAATCAAGGTGCCAAAATTTATATCTGGGTATTCGCTCTAAGAATACCCAGAAGCTGAGGTACATTACTTGTTACAGGTTTAGAATTATACAGTCCAAATCGTTATTAATACATTAACAGCGTTAAAAATAAAAAAATTATTTTCCTTTTTGATGCTAGGTATATATTGTTATAAACAGTTATGCAGCAGAAGAGATTTTACTTGGCACTTAAACTTGTGTATGGAATTTAACCTTTTCAGGTCATCTGGCAATATGTACTAAAATAATGTAGTATGATTTTGTTTGTAGTGAGCTAATATTTAAGCCACATAAATTATTGATCATAATTGATCTGCTTGTCCTTTCTTTTTAGATATTGTCCGTGGAGTGGTTTGTCTCTTCGCGATTTCTTTAATATTTTTTGTTGCACATTTCATGTTACGTAACATGAGAAGTTGAGTGTGTTATTCCGCGTGTCTCGCATAGTCTTCTTCGCAGTGTTCCTTGGTACACTTACAACGCCTCTACTTCCCATTATTCTGTCAGATTTAATCACCTGACTCATTAGTGGGTCATTTTGATGACTGATTACATACTTTTCCCATCCCGATTATTGCATTGTGCCATGAAGCTTCAATTTGCCTGATGCCTCTTCCTCCTTCTTTACACGACACATAAAGCCTATGTAATACACCTGCTGGAGGATGGGCGACATGATATATTGTAAGCAATTTTCTGATTTTTGATTAATGATTCGAATTTCTTGCTCAGTCCAATCCAATGATTCGGAACTGTACTCAGCTGCAGCCACTGCACAAACTACCTATTGCAATTATTTTATTCATGCAGTTCAGTGCGGACTGCAGAACAAATCTGACTTTTATGTAATTTTCCCTGCGAATCCCTCTCTCATTGTGTCGTTCGGGATGTTCTCATATTCTTCACAAGTTTTATCTGGCTCAATATTTTGAGTGACAGGGTGCATATTTACTTCATTCTCTAACGTCATTTTGACATCATAGAGGTAGGTGAACTCTTTCTATCTCGCGTCGAAGGCGATTTCGCATCACGCCCTTATTGTGTGATTCATAGCCAGATGAATTTTCACCACTGACGTATGTTGAAAAACATACTCCGCAGTTCCCTGAATGTCGTTGTTCTGCTGAGAATTTTCCACTGTTGAGTATGTATCGTCGTTGACTGGCAAGCTTCTTTGAATCTAGGGTAGGTCTCATATCTGGGTTCCACTCTCTCCATATCTTGAAAATTGATATTTCTGAAGCCCCATTTTTCGCTTTTGAATAGTAAAAGCACCGACATTCCCCTTCAATTCAACTTCTCTCATCTCTGGTGATGGCTTCGAGCTACTGCCGACTCTGAATTCCTGGAACTATTATCCGTGGGATAACCAGACGTCGACAAGATGACATTAGCTCGCTTTCTGAGCAGGTATGAAATAATGGTAGAAC
The DNA here is from genome assembly GCA_011170035.1 of Teleogryllus occipitalis. Lineage (NCBI taxonomy): Eukaryota > Metazoa > Arthropoda > Insecta > Orthoptera > Gryllidae > Teleogryllus > Teleogryllus occipitalis. The sequence goes on along the minus strand of BLKR01000643.1, from coordinate 344,117 downwards.
AAAGCATGGTAAGATTAATTTCATTTCTTGTTCTATCCATTTTGCTTACTGGTTTTAAGGGAAGGTTCGCGGGAAGAAAGTTCAAGATCACACTTAACCCATGGATTATTTCCTGCCATCAGTAATTGCAACCCACAGTGACCTCGGGATATCCACCCGCAGGGCCCAGCAAGGAGTCCCTCAGATCGCCAGTAGGCATTATTGGACCCTACGGGATTTTCACTCGCAGCTGAAAGCAGCCTCCTTTGCTGGCTCATGCAACGTTCGGGCTTCCACTCTAGACTCCGGAAAAATTGAACTTTTGCAATTTTCGAAAAATCAGATTTTTAACGAATATGATACCTGCACCCTTCTCTTAAGCGTCCTTTACAATATCCAACAAAAAAATAATCAAAGACGTTGGAGCCGTTTCTTTGAAAATTTGGAAAATGTCCCACGAACGTCACGTAAACTACCTCCCAAAATTAAAACATCAGTTTCAAATTCAAGGAGCCGTGACATCAGCCCATTGGGAAATATCAATTTTCGAGAAAATCAGCTGAACGGTTTAGGGGCTAGCGTTGTTTACAGACGGACGGACAGACATAGTTTTGCCATCATTCGATTTTTCGGTATCAAAGACCCACAAAACATGAATTATAGCTGCACCACGTGTTAGAGGCTTTTCTTTCTAAATTTAGAAAATGGATTTATCCCCTTTTTCGTTACCAGGGCCCTGTAATACGACTTTTTTCTGACGAAATTTCGCCGTTTTTCGCGCAGCACTACATAACTTTCTCTCTACTCCGTGGGTAAAATTATCTCCTTAAAAAGTTCATGTACAATTATTTGAAAAAACGAGTCGTTTTCTCCTAATTTCCTGCAAGAAATTGATGCAGATTATTAAAAAAGTCTCAAATTCCGCTCCGAATTTTTCTTCTTCAATTATTTTCACGGATAAAAGAAAGGATGCTTCCGTGGTAGTAGCAGAAATCCACAAAAGTAACAATAAATAATATTTTTATTGCATGCCTGAAATTAACTTTCTTTTAATCTTCCAAAGTTTGTTAATCTCTTTTTTTTCCTTTTTTGTCAGAGACCCACTGAAGATGGGAAATAGTTTTCTCGAAAGTTAACTTTGGGCATGCAATAAAAATATTATTTATTGTTATTGTTGTGGTTGATTATCCCTATAACTCATTAAATAATGCTTTGGAAAAATTTACCGTTTTTCGGCGCATGATTACAATACTTTCTCTTCTAATGAAGTAAGGCGAGAAAGTTTAAAAGAAGCACTGAAGGGGAGTGTTCGAGGAATGGCTACCAATGCTGCAAGCATGCAGTGTGCCCGACGTACGTACCTATGGATTCCAGTAATTCCTTACCACATTTCGCACGTACTAATATGGTTTTACAACGTGTGCTGTACATCAGCGAACTTCTGGCAATGAATGCAGTGCTCATTATTAGAGAAAGTGAAGATGATACATTCCACGTGACTTTGTCGGAGATACCGATTACCGTTTCTATAGCGTCCAGCGGCTGTCCTTGGAGGCCAAAAGTTTTCCTTGAGTTTCATCAATTTGTAACGTATTTTTCATATCGATATTCCCACAAAATGGTTCTGTTTCGTTCATGGACTACTGACTAAAACTTTTCAATTTTTAAAGTTTATGTTGCTAGCTTGATCGCGTACTTTTGGTATTGTGTGCGTTTTAATAGTGTGGAACTAAGTATGATAGTGAGTTAAGTTTTAGCAATATTAGAATGTTTACTCACGCACATTATCTGGATATACGATTTAATGCACAGCTCAGGACCTCGTTCTAAGCTATTTTCACTTGAAATTACGGATATACTGGTTTAAATATATACATTTATATTCTAGAATTCCTGCAACAAAAATTGTAGTTCACTTAGCATAAGCTGCTGTAATTTTTGCGTTTGTGAACGACAAAATTTCAATTTGGTTGGAATGTATTTAAGATTTTGCATTTTGCAAGATTAATGCATTTTTTGTTAATTCATTACGAAAACTTATACACTAAGTATATAAATACTTCAGTGAGTTCTTCATTCATAGGTAATTGTCTGGATACGAACAAAGATAATACAAGACTAATATATGCATTCTGTTAAAGTCCAATCTATTTAATTTCAGAAATGAAACATTTTCAGAACAGATACTGGCATCCTCAAAACCTAATACTGCATACGCAATAAAGAAATATGCATTACGTAAAGTCATTACCACAAGTCAGCAAATTTTTAGACAAGTGAAGTACCGATATAATCTCGAAAATGGTAGCTTATAAACAATACATACCTATAGTACCAGGAAACCACGCACATAGGGGATTCCTTTGTAGATCGGTGCTGCTGTTGCCCACTCGTATTTCGATATCTTTGAGTGGCTGGTGACCTGTGGACATATAATTCTTATTTAAAGACGAGATTCACAATAAGCTTTCAATCAATATTTAATACCAATATAGATGGATCAGTTTTTAAATAATTATTTTAATTGATGTAAAAACCATTTTTTCTGTTGTACAGTTTTGGAATTAAAAGTTGATCGCGTCCGGCTGCGGCTTTTACATGGCGTGGGCAGCCCTTGTAATGACGAACTCTTACAGGCGGAGTTTCACAACCGACCGCGGGAGGAGGGAGTGTCCTAAAAAATTACGTCGTAGAAAATGAGGGATGTCGCTAGTTGAGATGTGGAAATATTTTCAAATAAAAGTACATGAAATGAAATTATTTTATGAAGTAAATTATTTGAAATATACAGAATGTCCGGACAGGAAACGTCTAAAATTCGAAAATACGTTCTTAAGGCAATTTTAAGCAAATTTTGTCTAATAGACTACTCCGATATTCGGAATGGCTGAGCCGCAACAAGCACTCAAAAGTTGGCTTGAAAAAATGATTTCTATGCAAAAAATGTATTGCAGAAGCATAGAAACACTTCAGAATCATGTAAATTGTTTATTGTTTACAAAAGAAATGAATATATTTGTTCAGAAGGAAAAATTAACCGAGAAATAAAAAAGCAGTCGAATTGTCTAAAGTAGGTGCTTTCTAAAGTTTAGAAATACTTTCCCCTGAAAATTGTCCCCTCTCCGCGCCTTTGAAGGCGAGCTTCATGTAAGCACGAATCTTACCACTACCTTTCCCCGAGATAATGTCTTCCTCCACTCTTTTTAGGAGGCCAGTTATTGACATATAAAATTGTATTTGAAATTGAGAAAAATAACACAAATTAAATATATAAGAAAGCAATGTTTTGCATAACTTGTAACACACATATAGTAGTAGACTAGAAGGCTTCAAATCGCCAGTATTCACACGTTCCAAAAATGTAAATATATTCTTATTATAACACACAATTTCATTCTAAACAGTAGGTGTAGCAGTACATCACATCAGCACTGAGTATGCAAAAACGTAATAATACGTGTTATAGTAGAATGTTGACATGTTTATTTATGAAAATGTCTAATTGAAGGAATGGTAACTTGCGTATGTAGTTAAGTAAAACTGAATGAAGGTGCAATTTTGAAAAATAAACATATGGTTTTAAAATGAAGTTATACCAAATCCATAAACTTCCTAGCAGTCAGTAGTATTATTTTCCATTCCAGTCACGACCACCGAACCGTTCACATCGCAGAGCGCTCGTAATAGTCGGAACACTACTGTCGGTACGGGCCCGCCCGATACCGACCAACCAATTTATATTTCTAGTGCTTCTTATTTCAAATAGTGAAAATACATTGTTAATCCGGTGCATCGAATAATGGCATTCGATGCGAATTCATCAACAGGCAACGTAGTCAGCAATGCTCTTTACGTGCTACACAACACCAGCAGCATTCCGCAGAGCAACTTCATCAATTTACCAATCTCACACAGTGAAAGTGCTACATACGAGGATACAGTCATGGAATCATCTATATCAGAAACTTCGTGTTATCAATATCCATCGCAAGGTACAACCCTTTTAACCTTAGGCAGTCAGCATCAGGGAGACGCCAACATCCACCAAAGGAAAAGGCCAGTAGGCGAGGACGCTACCCATAGCGATAACAAAAAATACAGTGCAAGTGCCAATGTCAGTGACAATGACAAAAGTTATTCAACAGTGTTAAACAGTGCACCACCTACAGACGGTTCCGGAGTTCACGTAGGCTACGTAGCCCAAAACTTCAATAACGAAAATGAGATTTTTGACTTGCAATCCTCGTACAATGTCCCAATAGGCAATAGATTTTCAGAATTAGCCTCCAAGGAAGCCGACTCTTCTCCCCCAGACAACCGCTTCAAATATCTAAATTCTGATCAATCTTCACAGTCCATTACAACCTCCATAATACCCCCAATTTTCATTTCCGAGATAACAAATATCAACTCTTTCGCTATTGAAATTAAAAACAACGTATCTAAAAACTTCATAGCTGAACATAAAAATAACAGTGAAAATAAATCCCGGCACAGCTGAAGATTTTCGCAATATCATAAAATACTTAATAAACTCTAATAGAAGGTTCCACTCCTTCAAAGACCCAGCAAACAAAAACTTTTCGGTAGTGTTTAAAAATGTACACCTTTCCTTCACTGTGAGTGAAAGCATGGAAGATTTAAAACGAAGACACCCATCCATTGTTAAAATCACACGTCTTCAGGACAGCCATCCCATCCCTGTAATAGCGGCGGAGTTCAACGGTAACGAACCATAGGAAACAATTCTCAACATAAATCAAATTTGCAACCTCAAAGTCACCACCGAAAGAAGAAAAAGACCAAAAGGGCCTCTACAGTGCTATAGATGTTTGGACTTTGGACCCTCTAGAAACAATTGCAATCACAAAATTAACTGTGCAATATGTTCTGGTAACCACTATACGGTAACTTGTCCCCAAAGTGAAGCAAACCCTACCTGCATTCTCTGCAGGGACAATCACCGCGCGGACGTAAGAAATGAAAACTGTTTATACTATAAGGAAATCATTGGAAAAAAGCCACCCCACCTCATAGTACAAGAAACCCATCCCAAAGAGCACAACCCCCATCCTTTAGCAACCAACCACATGAACAATTCCCATCACTACCATTTACCCAACCAATCCGAAACTTTACTAGGTCCAACAACCCTGAAAACCAATCAAGTTCCGTTAACAATAACAGTTCACGGAGCAACCCCACACAACAAAACCAACAAAGTAATAATATTAATCCTCTTGTAAACACAATAATTAACTCTATAACGTCCTGCGTAATTAAATTCATCAACTCCCTTATTCCATCAATAATCAATACAATCCAGAATACAGTAAGAGCTTATTTTAATAACAATGTCAAGACAAGCCCGTAGAAATATATCATTCACAAATTGGAATGCAAACGGCATTACATCCAAAAAATAGAACTGACACAATACTTGCATACTTACAACATAGATATAGCATGCATAATAGAGACACACATAAACAATAGAAATACATTTTACATACCGGAATACAAAATTTACAGAAATGACAGGATTGAAAATAAAGGAGGCGGGGTACTAATAGCAATCAAGAAAAATATAAACCATCACGAAATTGATATATCAAACACCACAGGAATAGAAATAGTAGAAATAAGCCTAATAATAAATAATCAACCATGGAATAGCTGCATATAAACCTCCAACAATAAAAATACTACCCCTAAATATACTTAATCTATTCACCACAAATAAAAATACATTAATACTAGGAGATCTAAACGGCAAACACACAAATTGGGGATGTCGAACAAGCAATCAAACAGGAAAAACACTGTCACAAATATTAACTAATACGACTATCAATATATTATCCCCTCCAGAACCAACATACTATCCAAAAGAAGTAACTAAAAGTAGACATCCTAGACATCGGACTGACTGATGGAAATATAAATTTTTACTCAACCCCATATTATGAACTTGACTCTGACCACATTGCGGTAAACATACTAACACAACAGATCCCACCCCCACGGTCCCCAATCCCCAAAATAAACACTCGTAAATTGAACTGGATTAAATTCCAAAACATAATAAGCAATTTAATACCTAAAATAAAAATCCTAAATAATTCTATAGAAATTGAGAACGCCGTAACATTACTAAACAACATAATACACACAGCAATAACATAAACAACCCAAAAATACACAAACCCAAACAACATCAGACATTCACCGCTGCCGGCAGAAATTAGAAATATAATAAATATAAGAAACAAGACCAGAAGGCTTTGGAGCGTAACTAAAAACCCACAAATAAAAACAGAACTTAACATATTAACTAATATAGTTAAGAAATTTATAAAAAATCATATAATATCAAATTCCAAAACAAGATTCAATCTTTAACGACACAAAACAATTCTATATTGAACTTCACAAAACAAATACTTAAAAGAAAATCAATTATTCCACCTATCAACTCACCAAAAGGTAAGTTATTCACCCCAACCGACAAGGCTGAGGAAATAGCCAATTACTTTGAGTCGACTTTCACCCTCAACCAAACAAAACCGCACCCGAAACGCAACACAATAATTCAATCAATAAACCGCCCAAACTATGGCCCTCACTTCAAAATCCATTTTACCAACCCTAAAGAAATAAAACAAATCATTAACTCTCTCCCGATAAGAAAAGCACCTGGTCACGATAGTATTAATAACTCAATTCTAAAACACTTACCTGACCCCGCAATTGCATACATCACAAACATTTACAATTCATGCTTCAGAACAAATCATTTTCCATGCACTTGGAAGCATGCCATCATTCATCCCATTCCGAAACCAAATAAAAATGCAGCAAACCCCGACAGCTATCGCCCAATTAGCCATCTTCCATCTCTGTCTAAAATATTCGAAAAAATAATACTTCAACGTCTGAAAAAACACCTGCAATTAACAAAAGCAATCCCAACAGAGCAGTTTGGATTTACTGAACACATGTCCACACAACACCAACTCCTCAGAATTACAGAACATCTCAACACAGCATTTCAGAAAAAACATCATTCAATACTCATATCACTTGACATATCACAGGCATTCGATAGAGTATGGCACCAGGCACTAATTTACAAATTAAAGAAAATCGGCACTCCACAGTATATCACCTCAATAATCGAAAGCTATTTATCCAACAGAACCTTTGTAGTAACAATTAACAACCATCATTCAAACCCCAGGTTAATCAAAGCAGGATTACCACAAGGATCCCCCCTTTCACCCACATTGTTCAATCTCTATGTAGCAGACATCCCCCAACATCCAACAGTAAAAACAGCAGTTTGCAGACGACACCCTTATTTTCGCTTCCAATCACTCACTAATTAACATTAAAAACAACATACAATTATATCTAAACCTAATAGACAGTTGGTCATCCAAATTAAAAATAAAAATATACCCAAACAAAACTGCAGCAATTTTTTTTCCTTTAAGGCCATACATTCCACTAACCACATTAACGTTAAATAGCGAGCCCTTCCCATGGTACCCCCCCCCAAACAAACCCATTAAATATTTAGGACTGCACATGGACACCAGATTGAATTGGAAACAACACATAGACACCAAAATAATTCAAACTAAAAGCAAACTTCATCAACTAAAATCACTAATTAATAGGAATAATTAATATGAATTATTATATTAATAGAAATAATTAATATCACTAATTAATAGGAACCTTCCATACAAAACAGCTACAATACTATACAAAACAATACTCAGACCGACTCTTTTCTATGCCTGTCCAGTATGGATTATTAATGCTGCAAAAACAAATATCAACAAAATTCAAATAGTACAGAACCAATTCCTTCGTACCATCACTAATGCACCCTGGTTCATATCAAATCACCAATTACATAATGAATTCAACCTCGAGCTCATCATTCACCACCTTACTTACCTATCCCATAAGTTCTTCTCTACCATTCACATTCGTTGTTCAAACCTTATCCTCGTTCAACCTCTGTAAAAATCCCACTCATTGCACTCGCATCAAAAATAAATATCCATTCCACATATTTTGTAAATTATTTTCAGACCTAGAATAATATCTACGAGGTGTCATCATGGTTTCCTCAACCACTGTATTAGAGTTAAGTTAGGTTAAGTGTTATGAATTAAGCCATCACTACATATGTATAGTTTTATGAACTGATCTATGTACAAAAACAATCAAATAATAAAACATAATAAAAAAAGTATTCTTTTTCCATTCAACCCTGACACTCTAATGCATTTTGAAACTACCCTCGGAATCCAAGTTGGTTGTTTGAGGGCGTTCATTATCAAATCAAATTCATGGAAACTTGAAACAAATTCATGGAAAAAAAAACATATTTGAAGAGCAACAAAATTCCTTTTTTTGTGAACTCTTGAGCAAGAAAAAAGCGATAAATCACTCGCGTATAATTTTTTTATTTATCTCTGTAATTTCTTTGTTTTCTTGAGTTTGCGATGCTAGCTTGATATGAAGTCACCTGAAACTTTAATAGCAGGGTCAAATGATGAGCAACAATCTTTTTTGCGTAACAAATTAGCAACAAAAAAGCGACAAATTTTGAGTATAATTTCAATATGTTTTGAAAACTTTGCGATGCTAACTTTACGGCCCTACGGCGCTGAGGCGTCAACCACAGCCCCTGGCCGGTACAGCTCAGAGCCGCTTGGTGGGGGCCATGACCCCCGAACTGAGGATGGTATTCGGGCTTTGATGGTTCCTCCTATTTCTCGTTCGCCACGAACTGCCACGATTGCGAGAAGCCTCGAGTTCACCGTATTTGAAAGAGGCCTAGAAGGTGCTCGTAGGGTGACGAAGTCATGAAGTGTCGGTGTTCAAGGCCCCGTTCACACGGATGTTCAGTAATGACTCCTATATGTATAAGAAATTCTGAATGTTGTGGATCTTGCAATTTGAAAATTTTTTTTACTGAATGTAAGTTACAAATTCATATTCTTTTTCACGCTGTTTTCAAGAAATGGATTTCCTTAATTGTTCAAGATTCTATATGTATTTGTTTCCATCTGTTAACTTGCTGTGAAGATATTGTTTCACAACTAATGAAATATTTTCAGCCTCAATAGATTTGGCCTAGTTTTGGCATCATTAATAAGTTAGATGTTTTTCTATTCGTGGCGAGATGCAGATTGTGAGAAATTAATGATTATATGAGATTAGCAATATAAATGTATGGGCACACTGATCTCCGGTTGGCAAGACAAATTTGAGCTGTTGGTGTGTGAAGCAAGAGTGAATATGAAAGGCAAATCGTGGTGAAGGATTCACAATGTTTGCCAACATGTGCATTTAATATATTTCTATGGTTAATTCTTGTAATAAGAGAAATGGATTTTAAGAAATCTGAAGTGTAAGATATAATGAACTTTCTTCGATTGAATGTTGCCTAATGGAATTAAAAATAGATTTGATGAATGGCGTTAATAGCATTTGTATAAATTGTCTACTTAACATTTCTTACTTAGTAGAAAACCTTTGAAGTTGTGTATTTAAAAGATGTGTATAATCATCAGTGAATAATTTTCCTGCTTTTTAGAATTGTAAAATGTTTCTTTGTTGTTTTTTTGTTATTTACGGGTCAATGGTATTGTCCCCATGTATTATTTTCCCTGCAACAATAGTTCAATTATATATTTTTTCGGTGGTTACGACTTCGTGTTTTTTTCTTGGAATAAGAGCCACAAACTCACGAATAATCCCCAACCGATTTCTTTGAACGGTTACAAATGACAGCCAAAAAGTCAACTTTCGGGGAAATGGCTTTAAAGTTTGTAATGCTCTACAAAACTCCAGTGTTAGAGGTTATGTTTTCTTTTTCTATGTCTAAATCTTCTCTTATATACTTTCTTACACTTAAACATCTTCTATTCCTATTTTATGGTGTTGTTTGTTTTTGTCTTTTTTTGTTTTTTAGGGGAACCACGTTCCTTTTCGAAAAAGGTCGCGTGGTTCTCCCAACGCAAAGCTACTTAAATATCCAAATAAAAACAAAACGAATGATCTTAGAATAAAACGAATTTCTCCATGCTAGAATATATCAAAGGTTCTGATTCTGTTAAGTCAAAAATCGGATTTCCTGCGATTTTCCCCTTATTTTTGAAGTATAATATACCTTTAGAATACGTTGTTTAAGCGTACCTGAAAATGCTAATTTTGAAGCTCATTTTCACTCAAAAAGTTCGACTCGTCAAGAAGCTTCATTAAAAATCATTTCAAGCACCTGTTCTCGCAAATACGATAATGTATGAGTAATGCATGAAATGTAAATACGCAAGGATATTCAAAAAATATATTTGTGTATTTTTTAAAACAAAAACAAAAAATAAGTCGAAGTAGCATTGTTGTCAAGTCAGTGCATTTAGCACTACCAAGCAAAAACTTCAAAGAAACTAGTAGTGCTAAAACAGCACGTCATTTCTCGCCCGTATTTTCACGCAAAAATTACGTGAAAAGTCCTCAACTTTTCGAAAAATTGTTCATGATTTAATTTCTAAACCTATCTTTAAGAAATAGTTTTTATTAAACGAAAAATCTCTATTTTTAATATTTTAGTTGTAGAAAGACTGAAAAAAGTTTAACTTTTGCAAGCTTTGAAAAGTCACGGTTTTCAACGAACATGAGGTTTGCACAATTCTCTTAAACGTCGTTTACACTATCTAACAACAAAATTTAATCAAAAACGATGGAGTAATTTTTTTGAAAATTTTGGAAAATGACCCAGGTGCTTCATTAAAGTAGCCCCCAGAATTGAATATCGGTTTCAAATTCATGGGGCCGCGACATCAGCCAGATCGATTGGGGAATATCAAGTTTGGAGAAAATCGGCTGCACTGTTTAACCCCTAGCGTTATTCACAGACGGACGGACAGACGTTTTGCCGTCAATCAATTTTTCCATGCGAAGGACCAACAAAACATGGATTCTGGCTACACCACGTGATAGAGTATTTCTTTCTAAATTTAGGAACGGTTTATCCAATTTTTCTTTACCATGGCTCTGAAGTAAGAGTTTTTCTGCCAAAAATTCGCCGTTTCTTTGCGCAGCATTAAATAACTTTCTCTCTCTCGTGCTCACAAATGAAATGTTTTTTCCGCTAATGTAATGTTTAATAACGTCAGAGGTATGACAAATATTATATATATATATATATATATATATATATATATATATATATATATATATATATATATATATATACTAACACACCCTCCTACTACCTTCCACACGTGGTGAGAGCGTGATAGTATGAATGCTCGTGAAGCGAGCTTAAAATTCTCAGGAAGCAGGATCTTTTGTGTATGAGAAAGGTCTGAACCCTTGACATAATGAATCAGATAGAATACGAATAAAATGAATATTGTAACTCCTTCAATGTTAATGGCAAAATAAAGACATTTGAATTTGAAATTTGAAATTTGAAAATGAGCATATATTCAATGAAAAAATTACAGTGACACTATTAGGTAACAGGATTATGCACTTTATATTTAAACTATAACTATTGTTGGTCACCAAAATAAAGAAGAAGAAAAGGCAAAACAAAAAAATTGGCGTCATCTCAACTGCCTGAGCATACTTTCACCAACTACAATTCACAATTTGCTCATTCCTCTTTCTGAATTTTTATCTACTACATTATTTTACTCTTTTTACTCTCTAGTTTTTCCGTGCACGGCCTTTAAAATGAATTTTACACTTGTTTTAAGGTATCCCGTTCACAGATGCTAGCCTTGGGCTTCGCACTCACTATAACACTGTGAACTTTAAAGAGAAAAACAACAACAATAAAACGTAACATACACGTTACTTAAATCTGACCCCTTTACATATCACAGAAACAATTAATTTTAACACAATACAATAAACTATGACTTCAACTGTACAACATGTGAAAATCATGAATTATTTAAGTAAAATTGTACAAGGTATGGCCTCTTTGAATGAATTCAATAACACGTGTAGTAAATGAACTTGAAACTGCCACTCACATCGTTCGGAATACTTCTCCCACCTATTCTGGACTTTTCACCCACTTTTAACACGAATTGTCGTGTATTTATTGCTATTCTCTTTCCCCAACTGATCGCCGCATAAAAGTTGCCAGTTCTTTTACCTCAACAGCACCGCATCATCCGCCTGTAGGTAACCTTGGGGATTTTCTGCCGCTGGCAGCCTAGCGTCGCCACTCTTCTCCGCTTGCTGTCTCACGACGTTACCAGTTTCCTTCTCTCGAACTCTGGACTTCGCCACGCCTCCAATTTCCACACCCTTCTCCCGTTCTCCGGACTCGTACGATTCTCGTTCCAGTCCAAATCTCTCTCACCTACGCTTCTCTCTTCCTGGGGCCGTCCTTCTTCTTCTGCCGCGCCTCGTACAAGTTTGTTCGCGCTTCCAGCCTCGAATAATTAATGTTGCTGAAGTTATGCTTTGAATGCCCGGCCTCCGTACCACACTTTGTGCGTGTGTGGTCTTAGCGTACAATATGAGATGCTGGATTTAGTTAATGTCCTTCTGCGCGAATTTTACCAATTTGAAATTATTTGGAAGTGAAACAGTCACTTCACTTGCTCTCTCAAATATTGTGAATGTTAATGCGAAGAATGTTCGTGCACTCCACTTTTTAATTACATCACTTTCGAAGGTACGCTTCTCAAGCTAACTTTTAACTACCAAGTTAAAATAAACTCCTATGCCATCAAGTTACAATCGCCTTTAGAACTCAGTCTAGTCAATGCTGTCTGCTGCAGAACTCAGTCTAGTCAATGCTGTCTGCTGTCTAGTCTGCTGCAATCATAGAGAGCTCAGTCTAGTCGCCGTCGCTGCTCTATGAGAGGGCTCGTCCGAGGTGCGCCGCGATACTTATGGTACTCGCGCCTGGGGAAATTTTGGAGGGGTGAATATTCTCCTCTTTTCGTGACCTCCCGGAAAAACATTATTCGCTAGTTCGGGCGTCAGAGTTCGAAAAGCTGTGGGTAGATGGCGCGTTTACAAGCCATCGCTCCGCCGCGTACCCTACTCCTCTCTGTTCGTGGGCTTCTTTTCGTAGTTGATGGTGGCGTTATGGGGTTGCCTAATCCCATGACGTCACATATATATATATATATATATATATATATATATATATATATATATATATATATATATATATTGTGACGTACCTGGTAATCCGGGTGCGTTCCAATAAATTTTGTTTAAAGGGGTTCAGGTACTCGTGATTCGTGAATGGGTCCCTGAGGGTACGTGCAAAGCAAACATTGGAAAAACACAAGGGTTGCTGGACATCAAACAACCCTTATAATATTGTGTCATAATGGGCTTCGTACATTAATCCCCAAACTGTATTGTAACCTGTTTTGGTACCAAAACTATAAACTGAGGCCTGTTCTCACAATACCTTTACCGCCAATAACCCGCTTTAGTCTTCTCGGATGATAATCCGCAGGTAATGTCCATCGGCTACCTTCGGCTCGGCTCGGCATCCCTTCTGCCGATCGGCCATTTTGGTGGGGGCAGGGAACGAAGACCTTCTGCGGCGACGCCATGCGACGCCATCATTGTTTCAACTTGGAGTATTATGATGTTTTCGAATCAGACAGACATTCACAACTCACCGAACACAAACGAATTGTTAACTGACCTCAGATTTCCACTGTGGTACTGATGCACGACACAGTTCGTTAGTTCTTGCCTCTTGGTGTTATTACAGTACCTTGAACACGTGGCGAGTCCTCGTCGCTGACATCAACCTTACGTGCGTTTGTTTTTTCCCCCGCTATAATTTCTCACTTTCCAGTTCCTTTCCCTGTATTTCACTGTTCGACATTACAACTTTAGCATCCCGTTCACTCTCTTACCACGTTCTTTCACTTCTCCTAACTCTTGTTTTCCGTCACACAACACGCCTTCACTAGCCACTTGCCTCTTTCTCTTCCCCCGACCATCCACACACCTTAACCGATCTCTCGCTCCGTCTCGCCACCCTCTCGCGCTTCCCGCGACTGACTCGTTAACAACAATGCGGTCGGCTTTCCGCTGCTGCGCCCGCGCTATTCAAACTACACTTTTTGCAGAAACGCGGCGCGTTTATATATATATATATATATATATATATATATATATATATATATATATATATATATATATATATATTGAGACGAGCTCGAATATATGCCCTGGTAACGGACCGAACCATGTGTAAAAATTTCCAAGATACCGTCTTCGGCAGTTCGCTAATTTGAACGCAGCGCGAGAACCCCGTCACTCTCTGACGTCGACCGCGGCCGCGCCGAGCGAAACGCTTGTCCACGAATAAGAAATTCGAAAGATAAGCTTGGGAACGAGATCTTGTGATTGGCCGGTATCCGGAAAACGAGGGAAGCCAACGGCAAGAAATTTTTTCCGTTGAAAGTTGAAAGACTCTTAGGAAAATCTCGGAGGAGGACGGATCGCAGCGGAACGCGTCTCACCAATCACGTCAAAACCGTTATAAGTGATGGTTAGTGAAGAGAATCCGGTCGCGGGTCGCTAGCAGTGAACTTCACGCGAGATTGTTTCATCCGAGTACGGGAAGAGAAGGAATACTGTACTCGTTTTTTTATTGATAATTCACGACGGAAAATAAACGTGTATCAGTGGGAGCGAATTATGTGAATTCGGTGAGGGCTGAATCGGACTCTTTTCCGGCGTACGCCGAACAGTTTTCTGCATCGCCGCTACGTCACATCACCGAAGCAAGGAGCCAAGGCGATAACCATTCCTGAAACACCGCCAGAGAAGCATTTGTGTTGAGGAAGGAAGACGGGCGCAGAGGCGAGGCCGAGGCAATTCTCAGCCGAGAAAACTGGTGCGGAAACGCAGCGGAAGGAGGGGCGGAGGATCGTGGAGGCCAGGCTACCCCGGCGCGTCGCCAGCACGAGCCGTCGCTACCAGCGCGAGAGCCCGCAGGTCGCGTAAGGTGCGATCGCCACGTTCTCCAAACGCCGAGGCGCCAAGGCGCCGCTCGCAGCACTCGACTAGGCCAGTTCACGTAAAACCCCATTGGAGAAGCGTGAGTACCCGTGCGACAGAACGGTCGCAGTAACGAAAAAGATGTAATCGAACAATGTTAAACCACACTATTCTTTAAAAGCTTTTCAAATGTTACGCATTTCAAGCCACATTTGTGAATGCTGGCGTGTGGAACTCTTGAATGAAAGCTATGTTAAGAACACAAGTGATTAATTTGCTTTAAACAAGTCACCCAGTTGATTGAGTGTTTAAAGAGGTTTATAAAGTGTTCAAAGTTCATATAGTAAATTTATCTGCAGTCTGTGCTGAGTTTTCTAAGCATTGGTGGTTGAAGTGTATTGTGAATTAAAAACCACTTTTAAGAAACGAAAGCAATTTAGCGCAGGGGATTTAAAAATTTGTGTTCTTTGTGTCCTTAAGACGAAGGTATTCCTACACCAACTGGTGCATGAATTACAAAATTATTTAATGAATGATGAAATAAGGTGTTTTTTTATGAGGTAGCGATAATTGCTTCGAATATGCATTTCCGATCACGAAGGTTGTGTTCTAAATGTGATTATTTGTGAAGGGTTGTTATTTTTGTTGAATTTGTGTGTTGTTTTTTTTTCTTTTTGTTTCTTGATTGTAGAATATACAGCCTTGTATGCCAGAGCCACAAGTGTTTTGCTTTGAGTACAAACCTGTCCGTAGTCCCCACCCAGGTGCATTTCCAGGCATAAGCCTCATCAAGGCAAACGATTCGAAACAACTCGAGAGGTCTGACGTCGGGACGGCAGTGGACTGTCGAACGACGCCGGTAACGCCCACGCGATCTCACACATCCTTAGGGCTAACGACTCCTTATCGCAACAGAGTTGTATTATGCGCGGCGCGTCGGAGGGAAGGCCACGACGTGTGTTCCGTCGCATATATATATATATATATATATATATATATATATATATATATATATATAATTTTTGAAAGAACTAAAGAACACAGAGGCCGTTGGCTGTGGGCCTTTTTAAAAAAATATTGGTTTTATTATTTTCTAATATTGCTTATATTTTACTCAAAATTACGGGGAAAATACTGTGGAGGAAAAAGTTTATTATACGAAAAAATCGCTCTCTTCAATAACGGTTTTTAGTTGTAGGAAGCTCCCCAAAAATTTCAAAATATTTTTCGAAAATTTTTGAAAATTCAAAGTTAACAGTGAATATCAGACCTACGCCATCTTTATCAGTGTATTTCTTTCTATTCTTGCAAGAAATTTAAAGAAAAAATTTTGAGCAGTTTTTGAGAAAAGTTTGAAACTTCGTCAGGTGTTTAAACATACATTTGAATTGCAATTGGGTATGACCCGGTGGCAGTTAAATAACAATAATTACAATAATAATAACAATATTAATAATAACAATAATAACAATAATAATAACAATAGTAATAATAAATTAGTACAGTACAAGCCGAACATGCAATAATCATACCATCACTAATATTAAGAATTATAACAAATATTTCAACTCTGTCACAATATCCAATAATTATAGGTGGGTTATTCTAAAATTTAATACAAGCTACATAAATATTGGCTAATTTTTTTTAAATTAATTGATCGTGTTCACTACATTTATCTGCACTGCACTGCACTGCACTACACTACACTGTTTTTGCCTTGAATTACACTAACCAGCACTTCCCAGCACTTCACCGCACTTCACCGCACTTCACAGCACTTCACAGCACTTACTCATTTAATGTCTATTACTCTCATATTGTTTTAACTTATTTCTAAAGCTTCGGACACTTAGAGGAAAAGCTTTGAAAATTGCTGCGGGTAAACTGTTCCAATCTTTAATTATTCTGTTACAAAAGGAAAATTTCCCAAGATCTGAATTTTGTTTCCTTGTTCGAATTTTGTGAGTTTATGTAAAATACATACAAAATTTAGACATAGTTTTTCAAAATCGCAAATTTCGAGACTGGCCAGATTGAACGCGGAGTATTCGTTTTGGGGAAAATCGGATGAATCGTTCAGGCCCTAATGTTGTGCAGAGATGAACGGACAGACGGACGGACCTTTTTTTTCGTAAACAAATTTTTCGGTACCAAGAAACCACATATCGTCGATTCTGACTAGAGTGTTTTAGAGAGAGTAATTTACAACCTATTGGAAAAAGGTTCATCCCTTTGTTCGGGTATTGTATGACGGACGTTGTGATGAAGTGGCGACATGTTGGTTTTTGTAAGTGAATGTAATATTTTTGTATTGGGCAATTCTCTTTTTGATAAATGAATAAATAAATGAAAATTTCGCTGTTTTTGCCGCAGCATTACCAACTTTCTCTGTACTAGGTATATCAATAGATATAGTATATGCTAGTATTATACTAGATATATTATTTCATACATACGTACTTATAGGGGAAAGCGAAAAGACCTATTAAAGAGAAACATAATGAGGGTAGTAATTTATCTTGTGAACGAGCAGTTCTTGTACCTACGTGTAAAACTTTCCGTGGTTTTATAATTTGCATGAAATAAAATAGTTTCTTGCGAAACAAGGGTAAGGTTAGAAGATTCCCGCCATCGGTATTTGGAATTGATTCTCGTTGCTTATCACGGAATCAAACCGGATGAAAATTTGCCGGATTTGAACACGCGTTCCTTCATTCACAAACCTCGCGTCTAAACCGTTGTGCTAATACCGAACATGATGCATTTTGTGAACTGACACCATTATTACTTCCTCGCTACCGCTAACGCGGTAAAGAGAAAGTTGTGTAATCCTGCGTGAAAAACGGAGAATTTTCGGCAAAAAAATTGATTACAGGGCCCTGGCAAAGACAAACTGGAAAAATCCATTTGCTAAATTTAGAAAAAAATCCTTGAACACGTGGTGTAGCTAGAATCCATTTTTTGTGGCTCCTTGATACCGAAAGATCAAGTAACGGCAAAACGTGTGTGTCTGTCTGTGTGCGTGTCTGTTTGTCTGTGTGCGTGTGTGTGTGAATAACCGTACCGGTTAAACCGTTCAGCCTATTTTCTCCAAAACTCACTATATGTCTAGCTGATGTCGTAGCCCTTGAATTTAAAATTGATAATTTAATTTTGGAAGTACTTTACATGAAGTCCCTCGGACATTTTCAAAATTTTAAAAAATGGCTTCGTTTTTCATTACATTTTTGTTGTTGAATAGGGTGAAGGTCGTTTAAGAGAATGGTACAGGTTTCATTTTCCTTGGAAATTTTGAGTTTACGAAAATTGAAAAAATTCAAAATTCTTTTCGAGGTCTGCCTATAACTAAAATATTAAAGATAAAGATTTTTCACTTAATAAAAACTGTTCCTTAAAGATACATTTTGAAATAAAGCAAGTATAATTTTTCGATACTTTGAGTATTTTGGCGTAATTTTGCGTGAAAAATAGGCAATTTTAAATTTTGTTTAAATATTTTTTTCTCAAAAACGTCTTAATCGTTTTTAATGAAATTTTGTTGTTGAATATTCTGATGGACGTTTAAGAAAATGGTGCGGATCTCATTATGATTGAATACCCTGATTTTTTGAAAATTGAAAAAATTCAAACTTTGTTCGGCGTCAACTACAATTATGATAATACATTTTTTAAATGAAATGTGTTCACAAAAACAGATCTTAAAAAAATCATGTTGAATTTTTCGAAAATATGAGTATTTTTTAGTAATTTGCCTGAAACGTAGTTGCCCGCTCCGAAAATAATGCGTTTCCTGACCGTAATTTTAGAGGTGTTTTGTGGCAGTTGGATGCTACGTAAGTTAGAATGTTTATATTATTTCGCATTTATTTGTTCTTTTCTTATATTCGAGTTTTTGTTATACGTTTACAAATTAATATTTTAGAAATAATTTAAAACATATTTAAAATATATGAAATAAAGGTTCCCAGTGTTAAGGGATCAGATTTGAATGCACCAATTGCATTCCGCATCGCGTCTCGCGAATTTCTGAGAATTACGTCTAATTCTTGTGACATGATTTTGCTGTATGAAAAGCAGTTGTAATTGTCAAATTATGGTGATATTTTTTTGAAACTATTTCGAAGTCGCACCAAATGTTCTACCGTTGTAAGGAGTTTTACAAAAAACGACTGTGTTGTGTGATGTGTTTATTCGGAGAGAAATTGTGGTATAAATAGTGTTGCATAACCATTATTAAAGGCGAGAAAGTACGTGCTGTTTTAGGACCACTAATTTTTCACACGTATTTCATCTTAAAATTCATTGCCTTTCCGCAATTAGGCAACTGAAAGTATTACATAAAATTAACTTTACGTGAAGATAAGAATGATGAACAATCTATGCGACCCTAATGAATAGTTCTATCTTCTTACAAATATGGCCGGGACTAGGCTTTACAGTTGTGTTAGCTGTGACCTTATCTTCTCTCCCCTCTGTCCAAGGAGACATCGCCTCGCGTGATAAGGTTGGACTGAAATCCCTGAAGAGTTACAGCTTTCTGCCCGAAAATCAGAGTTCCATTGCAGCAGGTAGTTACTAGAATCTAAAAAAACAACAACATTCAATTGAAGAAAAACACCAACCATCGACACAGCTATTCTCTTTCTGTTCATCTGACTACAAATACAGACAGGAGAAAAACAGTTCCTCATTTTCACGTATTATTGGTCATGGTTACGCAATGTATTTCGCAATGTATTCGTTCTTCTAATAAAACTCTTAATGAAACGATGGCCGAGGGACTCGAATACACTATATTGAAACGCAACGCCTTTCTAACACCCCGTGTTAGAATCCCGTGGGCACCATTGCCGAAACGAAGCTAATCATAGGGACAACGGGTCAACAAAGGGGAACGAGAGAGAGCGAGAGTTCGGCGAGCAATAGCAAACGCCATAGGAGCGAGGACAGCCATGATCGCGGGGGCGATTGATTCGAAAACCGCTTTCATCGTGGCTCGTAGTGCAATACTGATAAAGAAACTTAGATCGGATAGACTGTTCATACGCTAGTTCATACGCTCATGCCCAAGTTTCATCAATTGCAATAATGCGATCAACATTTCATTTCCTTCATGATGGAATTGCTCCAGATGGATACGGCACGTCTCGTCTCGAGTCCATTTTTGCACCTCAGTTAAAGCATGTGGCACCCACTTTACAAAAACCACAGCAAAGTATCCACTTTGCGCATCTACAAGTCATTCCGTAAATGCGGAACACTGCAGTCATACCAGTCGATGGAGACATACCAATATATGCAGCTAATTCCGCCACAGTCCAACGCCTTTTCTCCTAAACACTTTACGAAAGCAGCCACTTGCATCTCTGTGTGGCCAAATGCTTGGACGTCCACTGCGCGGTAGGTCAACAGTTGCTTCGCTTCCTCGTTTGAAGGCCTCCATCCAACATGCAACAGTTGGATAGGTCAACTCCCTGTCATCCAATCTTTCTCGTAGCTCGACATGACACTCACGAGCATTTCTGTAACGATTTAGTGGAGTTACAATAATCATACTATGCCTATATCCTTCGTGCAAGAGCAAACTAAAAGTTGACCGTTTTATTACAATGGGATGAAGGCTCCGGCAGTGTATAAAATACAAACGAACATTGATTTTTATATATTACATATTAATTTTCTATAAGAAATTTCTGATTTAAGCACAAGAATTGACTTTCTACAATTAAAATAAATCAAAAAGCTATCTTTAAAATTAGAACAGTTACGTTCTTTCAGGACGAACCAAACAATAGAAAAAGACACTCGAGGAAAAGCCACATTAAGATTTCTTAGCTCGAGAATGCTCCAGAATGATACGCTACTCCTCTAACTTTCTTTTCCTTGTCTTCTTTCACTTATTTCCTGCTTTTACTTTCATATACTGTATAACCATCAAACTGCTGTGAAGGTACTCATCTTTCTTATATATTATTTCTCAAAGGGCTGCTTGGTCTTTTCAATAAATTGGGCGACATACGAAACCGATCTGTATAAAGAAGCAATGGATTGAAAAATCGTGTTTCTTTTCACCTGCACATGGGACATTCGTATTGAAAAAGCACGTTAAAAATACGTAAATATTAAAAAAACGTAGATTTCGGGATCTGTAATTACTGATCGTCGCGCGATCTTTCGGAGGAAAATTACATTGTCGGACGGTGGCGGGAACACACAGCGTTCAGCTGTGCAAGAACCAGTGCTTGCCAGAACCAGTGCGCGTTTCGTGCACGTAAATGTGATACGTGTGAGCACGTAAATGTAGTTTTCTACATTGAATAGAAATCTTGAAATAGAAGAGGTTAGTGAATCTTAATTTTTGCATACATACAATAAAATTATTTTATTAACTGGTTCCATCAACTTATTTATATATGTAGCCTTTGAATGAAGGTTAGAGAAATACAGTATTATTTTTTCACATATATTACGTGTATTCAGAATGTTCACATTCACAGCGATTTTGTTTGTTTCAGTTTTAGTCTAGGTTGTATAAGCATGTGAACGTGATCTTCTACATTGAATAGAAATCTTGAAATTGAGGAGGTTAGTGATCTGATTCCATCAACTTATTTATATGTAGCCTTTGAATGAAATAACTATTCACTTAATTACCCTACATTATGAAAATGTGTTTGGTAAAGTGAAAATTTTGTTTTCTTCTGCAGTATGGCCATAAATGGTTGTGGAGTAAATTGCAGCCACATTGTGGTATTATAGAAAAGAAGAAAAGGTTATAGTTACATAGTTTAATTATTCATATAGTGTGAGTGGTAATAATATAATTATATATTGTGTATGAATGCTGTTAATAGCACCACATTATTACATAAATTAAATGGAATATCATTTACAATAACATTATTAATAAATGTGTGTGTTTGGAAATTGAAAATTTTGTTCTCTTCTACAGTCAGTATGCCTCGAGGTAGAAAAATGACGATGGCTTCGGAGCGTTGAAAGAGGAAGCAAATTATGGCGGAAAGAACTCCTGAAGAGATAGCAGAAAGTTCTGAATGCCATTATCAGAATCGTGCCCAACGCCAATGTCTTGAGACCGAACAACGCAGGACCAGACTTGATAAACAAAGGCAAAGACAGAGGGAGCTGCGACAGAAGGAAACACAGGCGGAAAGCCAGCGGCAGCTACGCATGTGTAGAACCCAAAAAACTGCACGCAGGTTTGTTAACAGATTGTGTGGAGCAAGATATTGGTTGGGTAGAACAAACCATAGTGACTGTAATGTAAATGTATTTCCTGTCGCGTCTTAGGGAAAGAGGCTGAGTACACTTGTAAGATCTCTTTGGCGGGCACGCCTGGAAGCGACCGCCAGGAGTTCCCTAGCCTGCCTGTTCGACAGCTACTGTTGGACGAGTACGATTAGTAGACCGGCTCCTGAACGCTTAGGACGCTGGCTCTCCCATCAGCCGAAAAACTACTAAGTGGCTTCGCCAGCCGGTCGAAAATTGCTTATCCGATCGCTCCGGCGAAACAAAGGGCATTCAGTACGCTGACTTGATAAACCAAGTTGAATGATGCCAGCGGCGCAACTACGGAACGGTTAGGTGGCCCACACGCGTATCCGCCGAGTGTACAAGGTCTTCTCATCTGCCTGGACAATTCAGTCCGACCCAGATCCGACTACAGGAGCAGGGGTTTCCCGGAGTAACCAAGAGTTCAGCAGAGGACTGGTAACCTCGATGGATGAGGAATCTTATCCACGTCGTAGCCGCGTTGTCAGGGCCCTCGGCGGGCAAATGTTTATTTGGGTCCAAGCCTAACAAAACGTAAGGAGGGCCTTGCCCCTTCTAACTAAAAACAAGCACCCGCCCTCAGTATTCCTCAGTCGTAGAGCGTGAAGAAGGGAAGGGTAGGCAAATGTCCATCGGTCCCCGGACCGATGCTGGGCGGTGTTAAAGCGCAGGGGAGTCTAGAGCTGAGCGGAACGGACGCGACCGCGCGTCCCCGAGCCTCCGGCATATCCGTGGCCGATAGCTAAAGCAGAGGGTAGGAAGAACCACACCACAAGCTTCGTGCTTAAGTTAAGAGACTACGCCAGCGTAGTCTCTTAACTCTCGGTACCAGCAGACACGCAAGCGCCTCGTCGAAGCGCCGCGAGCCCGATGGAGGGTAGGGGAAACTGTCGTACCTTGGGGCAAATCACATTTTCCAGGAATCTCTGAGAGAAATTTCGGATTGTTATTTTCCTTACACTGACATTACCATTTGTGTTTATTCAAGTGAATGATTTTGTAGTGTGAGCTGTTTCAGTGATCTTATGAGAGTTTAATAGATTTGAAGAGTGAAAAGTAAAAATTTGTGCAACTCTTTTTCATCTATTTTGTAATAACTACTATTACTTTACGAAAATTCAAGTAGACCTACACTTACTAGAATACAATGTAGTTATATCAAGGCGTATACTTCTTTCCTACAGGTAACCAAGAATTAGTATTCATATTCATTCATGATTACAGATTGTTGTACCTAGGGACAGTGACTGTTGATGTACCGAAGGACGTCCCTAGGCATGTAAGTGTAGTATTCAATTGAATTCAATTGGTTTCAGGATGTAATCTGGCCATGTCACGAAGCAAAGGATACAACAAAAGGAATCAACTATCAGTATAAACAATTAATAGTGCAGTTTTGACTGTTGTTGAAGATCGTATGTCGTTGTTCAGCAATGTTTCAGTTATGGAAGGGGTCGAATCTGCAA
This sequence comes from Teleogryllus occipitalis, assembly GCA_011170035.1. NCBI lineage: Eukaryota > Metazoa > Arthropoda > Insecta > Orthoptera > Gryllidae > Teleogryllus > Teleogryllus occipitalis. The sequence continues at coordinate 320,346 of BLKR01000643.1, read as the reverse complement.
AATTTATTAGGCAACATTTAAAAAATGCGCATATAATGGTTCACTCATTGAAAATTGATCTTCATCATCCTGCAGCATATAAGTTGACACGGAGGGCATAAAAGTTAAGCTTTCTGACACATCTGTATTGGTTGTACTCAAAGGCAGCAAACATTGATAATTTTCCTGTTTCTTTACAAGTGTAGCGTCATAGACTTGACTCCCTGCTCCAGAGAGAATAGTTGCAAGGTATGGGGATGAGGGAGCCAAAAATAGGCTTCCGAACAAAGGCCAACCCTTCAGGGAAAGTCCAAAAGGGGAGAGGGCTTGTAGGTGCCGGGTGCAAATTGCAAGAGGGGAAGCAGACGCTTCAAGACGAGTGCGTGGGAGAAAGATGACGCAGGAAGTCATGTGACTCGAGCATATAAAAGGGCTGTCGCAGAAGCCCTGGGTTGGGTAGCGATTCTGGTTTCCCCGTAGCAAAAACCGCAAAAACTTGTCCGCCAAGTCTGTCGCGGAAGTGCTGTAGGCACGTGTAGGTGTTCGAGTCTCGAACACTGTGAAGTATGCTCGATACTTCGGGGCAGATTGTCTGCCGAGGCACACCAGGTGCCAAGTTGCGAATCGGCCGAGTTGGCTGATCGTAGGCGCGGCCGCAAGGCGCGTGTTAGGAGAGGGGGGCTGCGGCAGGTAGCCGACAAACACCTTAGAGTGAGGTCTGTAAACAGTGTACATAAATTCGTGTAAATAAATTGTATATACCCACTCGTGTCTATTTCCTTGTGGCGTAGATCCCTACCCACGACGTTACACAAGTATAATCTAGGTTGAAGTTCTTTCAGTTTAAACAATGTTTTTGTTATATCCTTTGAAGTTGACATAGAGGACTCTGCATAAGCCCCAGAACCAATCTGTGTTTGTAATTAAAGCCAGCAATAATTATTTTTTCCTTTACATTCTATTTATTACGATCTAGGTTACAGATCCTTTTATTAAATAAATGTTGGTTTGATATTCTCTCCATGAAAAAAATAATCTAGAGTTGAGTTTTTTTCCCTACATTGTCCTCAGGTTCATCAGCACGTGTCCCCACGTACATCATTCCGATGTATCTAGGGACACATTAAACACAAGCAAATTATTTCAAATAGAACTAAGAGAATGTTCTTAAAATATTATTACACATAAATATACTCAGATGTGTAGCATTCCACAAATGTGAACATCAACAATTTCACATCCAAAACATAATGAAAAAAATTAAAACATGAAAAGTGACAGTTTCCCCTACATCCTCCAATTGCCTCTAGGATAACTTTAATTAAGGTGACTTTAAATACGAACTTCTAGATTAAGCCTTACTTAGAATGTGAAACGTCGATACGATGGCCAGAATTTGGATTCTTTAACGTGCACCATTAGGTCATTAAACTTCTCCGGGAAACAAGGGCACACTAACGTGGGAAAGCGCATACACTTCATCCGACCGAGGGCGAGGGCGAGGCCTGCGGCCAGCCTGAGGCCACAGCTGTGGGGGTGGCGACTGGGGCCGGGTGCGGCCGCGGCCACGGTTGCGGCTGCGGCTCGAGTAGCGGCGGGGCTGCAGAGTGGACCAGAGGTCTAGATGGAGTTGAGAGACCGTCCGGTCCTTGTTCACAAGAAGCCGTTGGCCAACAGAAGACAGGACGGGAAGAGGGCAAACCCCCTCGGCGGCGAGCCCCGGCACCACACTAAAGCTCGAAAAGGAGACTGGAAGTCTCGACTGGCGTCCCGTTCCCGGAGGAACTCACGTCGACAGCACAAAGGTGAATGCAGTGAGAGTAGGGAGGAAGGGGACTCCATGCCACTCGGACCTTCGTTTCGACCAGAATTGCTGTACGGAACTCAAATCTGTGTCCTGACAGAGAAACGAAGAAAGAAATTGCTGTCTGCCAAAGAAGAATGGAAAGAAATGTCCTCCATGTACAGATCCAACAAAAGATAAGAAAGGAAACAGTAAGAACTGGAGGTGTTACAGAAAGTCTTTCTCGTAGCAATTTTCCCTAGTTTCCTTCGCGTGGACTGGCTTTAAGGATTTCCTCCATTCTCTGGCCAGCTGCCATCTATCGTCACCGAAAGTATATTTTCTTGACGTTTTCTTAACTTGTCGGTAATTTAATACTAGAACCGAAATATTACTTCAAGAATATTAAAGAAAGTAAAATCTGGTCCAAAATAGACATTTTCATTGAAAATTTTGAAGAAAATGGCGATAAAGCATTACTGTAAATGCGAAATTTGCAGCTCTTTTTCGCAGGAACCTATTGAGTTTTTGAACAACTTTATTTGAAGTCCTTTCGAGCACTTCCACTCACAAATGTAATAATGTATACAAATCGATGGAAATGTGCATATTAACGACGTGAGAGATATTTTTAAAAAATGTGTGTAATTTTTGAAAAAACAAAAGAATACACGAAAAATAACTTCACATCAGATTAAACAGTGCAATTAGCACTATCCATTGGAGAAATTTGAAGAAAAATTTGGAGCCATTTTTGAGGAAATGGCGTTTAATCGTTTTTGAAAATTGGAAATTTTGAGCTCATTTTTACAGAAAACTTTTGAGTTTTCGAGAAACTTTACTTGACATTATTTAAAGCACAGATACTCATAAAACCTAAGGAATCGAAATCGCCTCTATGGTAAATATTACCGACGTGAAAGACAAGTCAAAAAAATTAAATTTTTGTAATTTTAAAATTTCTTTTGTAAAACAAAAGAATAGAGCAATATGACATCGGATAGGGGTGGTTGGGCACTAACCAAAAATTAAAAGAAACAATTTGGATCCATTTTTGAAAAAGTCATGTTTTTGTATTATTTTAAAATTGCAATATTGCAAAATTGTAACAAATTTCATTTGATGGAAAAATCTGTGTCTTCAATTTTATAGTTGTAGGAAGACCCCCCAAAAATTTCAAACTTTTGCAATTTTCGAAAATTCATAGTTAACCGCGAAAATGGGACCTACGCCACCTTTATAAGTCTTTTTTCCTCTATTCTTACAAGAAATTTAAAGAAAATATTTGAAGTCGTTTTTGAGAAAATTTTGAAAATGTCCGGGGGGCTTCATGTAAATTACCCCAAAATTTTAAAGAATGTTTTTCAAAATTTTAAATATTCAACTACAGCCACATGGACAGGGGTTTCTTCAATTTGGAAAAGGTGGTACGTGTGGTTTAAGCGCTAGACTTGTTCACATACGATAGACGGACAGTCAGACGAATAGACAGACGGACAAACGGACAGACGGACGGACGTTTTGAAAAAAAATAATTTTTTCGGTATCAGGAGACCCCAAAACGTGTATTTCTGTTGAAATCTCAAAATCGATTTTCCGTAGCATTACATAACTTTCTCTATACTTCGTATATTACTCCCGTATATACGTATCCCGTATGTATACGAGAGTGAAATAATGATCGGAATAACTGATGCTCAATCAATGACGAAGAAAATGAAATGGAAATGGGGAGGACACGTTGCCAAGATGGAGATAGGTAGATGAACACATCCCGCCACCACGTGGTATCCACGAATTGGAAGAAGTGTGGGTAGACTTGTGGGTAGACCAAGTCTCGATGGCGCTGAGAAATAAAGTGTGTAACAGGAACACAGTAGACACGGCCAGCACAAGATAGATTATGGTGGAAGAAAAAGAGCTACGATTTGTGAGATAAAACTGAGTAATAAACGAGAAGTGAAATTCAAGTTAAATAGGACTGAATACAAGCAAATGAACTAAATTCAATTTAAAAAAAACTATTTTATTATATATATAAACAAATTTAAGAAAATAGTGGAGGCTGAGAGAATGAGACAACTCTGGAAGTGTCTCCAAAAAAGCTTTGAAAACGTCTCGTCTGAATATCTTCAAGTGTCGTCACAGTATCTTACAAGAAGATTTATATGAACAGATGGCAGAGCTCAGAATCAGGCGTGTCCGCCAGACCGAGGCAGAACAAAATGATCAATTTACTTACAAATTTAAGATTTCTCCACAGAATATGTAGTCTCCGCAGAGGCATATAGATCAATCCACAACCATAGTTTGACACCAAAGAACACAAACCTACATTTTTGTTTCTGGAGAAGGAAAGTTTTTACCATTATTTTGCACAAAGGTAATGAATTTCCATTCAGATTTTGTTCTATAAATGTATGAAAAGATCAAGGTTTTTGATTTAGAATTAATTCTTGAGAGAATAAGAAATGTAGTAAGTCTCTAGGAGAGGCAATACCACAGAGCACGACCGTCTAAGGTAGGCTTAAGTTAGTGATGGATGGAAAGATTGTAAAACTGAAAATCTAAAGATCAATTGTTTGAATTTATTATGTTCTGTGACATCCTCGGAATTATTATCTTGAGTTATCGGAACAAGTAAATTTATATTATTCATTTGCATATTTGTGTGTCGCCCGATGGGCATGGGACGACTGACAAAGGGGGTGCTGCTCAGGGGCGCCAGATAATACTCGAATTTACGCATGAAAAATATCAACTTCTCCCGGGCGACGCGTGGGCGTGCGCTGTCGACGCACTTGACATGTAGCGAGGCCGCTCAACGAGATGACGGTTCCTTGTCTGGCCAAAAGTGGATGCGGATTTATGATCTAAAAGCTATTTCGAGAGAGGGCGAAATAAAAGGTTTTCTGCGTTCAAAAGATCCATTTTTTAAAAAGAACGCGCCTCCAAATGACAAATATGACATCTTTTGGAAGAGAATTATTCGGAAGATTTTTGGTGGTAATTATTTAAATTATTAGCACATACTCTAGTCCAAGCTTAAATATTGATAACATTTTCACACACACAAATTGTCTGGCGAATGTTCTCCACAATGAACTCACCACAGCATCCACGAGTGGTAACTCGCACCACTCCCACGGTGTAAGGCTGCAGCAAGTCGACAGACCACCACGGCGATGTCTCCTTCTGGGTCTCGGTGCAGCGCTGCCCTTCGTGAACTGTAGTGAACTCGCCGTCGTTGCCATTTCCTGCAGCTCCCCCGCGAACACTTGTGCTCTGGTTCGCGGGTTTTCGGAAAGCGATATTTGTTCCTGCACAGACGTACAAATCATCAAGACATGCTAGTGTCATTATCTTTCCTTTTTTAGCCTGCGTTGTCGTAGCGCAAGAACGCATAGAATATTATATATGTATATAATTTGCAGTTTAGTGTATATTGTTTTAGTACTGTTCGTGATAGTTCTTCGACCGCAAAGTATACTTCAAAGCAACTGAACTTTAAGGCGGAAGACATTGGTTCTTCAGCGACAAGAATGTCTTCGCTAAACGTCCATTATGCTGGCAAACTCACTTTCAAAATCCGCAATTTTTTTATACCCAGAACTTTGTGCTATTTTTATGCTTTCAGAATATCCAAACATTAATGCTATTACTCCAATGGTTTTCCCAAAACTAGGTGGCCTTGCTGTGTTAATGTTAAGCTGGCAAAGCCAATTAAACAAAAACATGTTCTTTATATATAAAATATTGTGCTATTTTTGTGCTTTTCAAATATTTAACATTAATTTTTTTGCTCTTGCCGTTTGTCGAAAATAAAAAAAACGAATTCTCAAAATCACGGACGCAATACCAACGTATAAGAAAACGACTCGTAGAAAAAAACTAGCCAGCCGAACTACATTTTCTTGACCCAAAAATAACCACAAAACAATACATTACACAACAATATTGGTTTGCAGTTTTCAACTCTTACTTTACCTCCCAAATAATCTATACTAATATATAAAGACAGAAGTACGTTGTCTTCCAGCGCGGTAATCTCTGAATCTACTGAACCAATGCTGATGAAACTTTTGTGCTAGCATCCCTTAAAGACCTGGAGTACTATAAGCTATGATTTACAAACATAAACGGTAATATATTTTCAAAAAAATTACTTTTCTGGACATTTTTCGCCTAGCCTTACATCACAGATTCAAGAGTGCATCAATGTCAATAGTTAAGCTGCGCGCCATCAGAGGATGACGTCTTGAGATCTACTACTGATTTCATCAATGTCCAGAATTATTGCGAAATTCATTAGAGTGTGAATAAGGTTATGTAATGTCCCTGTGTGAATATTTGAAAGAAAGCCGTAACTGAAGTGGTAAATATTGTCAATGTTCATGTATTGCTCTTTGTCCGTGTTATATACCAAGTGGCAAGAAATCATTGTGAGTTTGAAAGTGTTTAATAATTGAGGTAGGTTGAGAGAATAAAAAGTACAATAATATACAGTACAGAATATACAGTAATGTACAATGTACAATATACACATATCGTATACAATCTAAACGTCTTCTTTTACAGAAATTTGTGACAACTGATTTGTTTGACTACACGACTGTCACAATTGTCAAAACACATTACAAATGCCAAGAGATGGGCAGTCAACTAAAATTTTGAATCGGTTACTCGACTCGCCCCATTGAAAACAATACTGCAAGAAGGGGAGAAATGTGAATAATTTTTTAAGTAGTAGGGCAGCTGTCCATTAGGACTATCAATTTGACTATTTACATAGTTCTTAGGTTTAAAATGGTAAAATGGAAAATGTGTATATGTTTTCAGTCCATTCAGTAATTTTTTTTACAATATGCGAAGGCAGTTTGATCAGTGGTGTGTAATTTAGGAATGATCATTTACATATTAAGACTAATTTGTACAGTTGTTTGTCATATTAATTGCAGTTGTACGTTTTTCTTCTACATGCAAAGAAATTTAGTGCAGTGGTTGGTAATTAAGCAATGGTCATTACAATATTAAGACTAATATGTGAAGTTGTTTTGCATGTTACTGGCTCCTAATGAATGAATGAATGAATTCATATATATTTTTCAATAAATAATTGGAAATAATTAATTTATCTAAAAATATTTTGTCTAAGCAAATCTGGGAGTCCTTTGTTTCTATTTTTCAGTATTCATGTTCGTATTGGTAAAATGGAAAATGTTGGTATGTTGGTTTTACTGGCCCACCCAGTAAAAGTTTTTCTTCAATAACTTCATTTACATATTAAGACTAATCTGCGCTATTGTTTTGCATATCAATGGCTGCCAATGAATGATTTCATCCATATTGTTCCATAAAATATAAGAAAAACTTAATTTATCTAAAAAGTTTGTCTGAGCAAATATATAAATCTGGGAGCTCTTGGTTTCTATTATTCAGCTCTCACGTTAAAATTGCTACAATAGAAAATGTTTATTTGTCTTCAGTCCACCCAGTAAAAGTTTTTCTTCAACATTTGAAGGAGTTTTGTGCAGTGGTATGTATTTTAGGAATGACCATTTACATATTAAGACTAATCTGTAGGGTTGTTTGCATATCAATTGTTGTTGTACTTTTTTCTTCTATATGTGAAGAAGTTTAGTGCAGTGGATGATAATTATAGAATGATCATTTATTTATTAAGACTAATATGTACTGTAGTTTTGCATATCAATTGCTCCCAATAATTGAATTCATCTATACTTTTCTATAAAAAATAGGCAGAAATTAATTTATCAAACAAAAAGTTTGTCTAAGCAAATAAATAAATCTGGGAGTTTTTGGTTTTTATTATTCAGCAAATTGGAAAAATAGAAAGTAATTTATAATTTTGTAAACCCAGTAAAAGTTTTTCTTCAATATGGGATGAATTTCTGTGCGGTGGTATGTAATTTAGGAATGACCATTTACAAATTAAGACTAATCTGTAGAGTTGTTTGCATATCAATTGCTCCCAATGAATGAGTTCATTCATATATTTCTAAAAAAAATAAGCAAAAATTAATTGGTCTAAAAATATTTTTGTCTAAGCAAATAATATCTGGGAGTCTTTGGTTTCTATTATTCATATTTCAGGATCCATAATCTCTATCACTTGAGATAAAATAATGATGCTAATATTGTTTTGTTATGTGGCTCTGTGCATTGTAAATTTATTATTTACTCATGTAATGTTGGTGGATAATTAGTTTTCTGTTGTATCAGTCGTATGATGAATTGATTTACCTGAACAAATAAGTTTTATACTACGTGTTACTATCACACAAGACATTAAACATATATATTTTTGTCATCTTAAGAATTATAAAAACTGGTAATTATGTTTCAGAATAGATAAAAGTATTTTCATCTATTTTTATGATTATGAATCATCAATTACGTTATGACATCTATAACTATTACTCCGGATCTACCTTCTACCGTACCCGTGCATGAACTTGCGCATGTTATACTCAGCTTAAAACAGTAAGTGCATTCAAGGTCACGAGTTGACATATCAACTTCAAAACTTTTTTTATGAATACAATAGAAGAAAAAATATAAAAATAGGATAAGTTTTACAACGTGACAGTTTTGATAGTGTTGGAATATATAAAACTCCACAAAAATTTTATATGTGAGTACAAGTATTTTATTTTGTAGTTTAGATTTGTTTATTGCTTTTAGTTATAAAGTGAATGTTTAGAAGCTGGAACTTCAAATAAGAAAAATGTCATTATTTGTGGAAAAGTGAGCGAGGTAATCTGCAAAATTCCAAATGGGGGTCAAGAGAAGACAGCTATCGTGGCGTGGCCTGGCTGAGCATGGCAGGGAGTAGGGCGGAGAAGGGATACAATGGAAGATATAGAGATATGTCCCGCCGCAGGGCATGAAAAGATAATTCCTCTTCCTGTATAATAATTTACTGTAATAAATGCCCGAGCAACGCCGGGTACTTCAGCTAGTTTTAAATAATTACGCTACACTCAAAAAACAACGCCAATCAACGTACAACATTTCTCATAAAAACTAAGCTAATCAACAGAACGGATTGCCCTTTACCATCAACCAGAACCTAACATTCTTCTAATGAACTACACTAACAATGTTTTTTTGTTACTACCGTTTTCTAGAAAAGTGATGAAAACTACTTACGAGCAACCCGGACAGCCAAGACATTACTCAACACAACAGTAAACTTTTTAACATTTTGATTTTCGCTACTATTCATAAAAAAATATAATTCATTACAATGAGTATCGAATAACTCACGATTGGAGGCATAAAAATCCTAATAACTACAAAACTATGTTACATTTTGAAGTTCTCTTTACCAACAAACAGAACCACCTATTGTTCTAATAAACTACACAAACAATACTTTTGTTGCTCTTACCGTTTTTTGCAAAATTCAACAAAACCACTTACGAGTGACCCGGACAACCGCACCCCCGCCATATACCAAAAACCCACTTCGAAAGTAAACTATCTTTCAAAATTCAATTATCTCTACAGAAATTCACGCACAATATATTACACAACACAACAGTAAACTTTTTAACATTAGAACTTTCACTATTACACATAAAAAAATATTCATTATTCTCAGTGTCGAAAAACACGTAAGTTAAGTTAAAAACACGTTATCGTAAAGAGGCATAAAAATCCTAATAACTACTAAACTACCCTACATTTCGCAGTACTCTATACAACAAACAGCACAAAACATTATTCTAATAAACTACAAAAACAATTATTTTGTTGCTCTTACGATTATGTGTAAAATTCAACAAAACCAATTACATGTGACACGGACCGCCGCACCCCCGCCATATACCAAAATTCCACTTCGAAAGTAAACTATCTTTCAAAAGTAAATTATCTCTACAGAAATTAAGACACAATACATTACACAACACAACAGTTACCCTTCTACCATTTTGACTTTCGCTAGTATCCATAAAAAAATATAATTCATTACAATGTGTATCGAAAACCACAGGGATGGAGGAACAAAAATCCCAACAACTACTAAACTCTTCAAAATTTATACCAACAGACAGCACCAATAATTGTTCTAACAAACTACGCTAACAATATTTTTCTCTACACTAACTTTTTTTTTGAAAAATTGAACAAAACAACTTATGTGTGGCCTGCACTGCCGCACCACCGCTCTCTATCAAAAGCCCATTTCTGAACACCATCTTACAAAATCAAATTATCTCTACAGAAATTCAGCCACAATACATCACACAACACAACGGTAGTGTTTCAAATTTTTTGACTTCCGATACTATCTATTAAATAATATTATTCATTACAATGTTTATCGAAAAGCACACGAATGGAGAAACAAAAATCTCAACAACTAATTAACTATTTAACATTTGCCAGTAATCTTTACTAACAAACAGCACCAGCCATCGTTTTAATAAATTTCACTAACAATGTTTTTTGCTCTTACCGTATATTGGATTGATTGACTGAGCGCTTCAACAGCTAAGGTGATTAGCGCCCGTGTCAAATTCTTTTAAGACCTGTATACAATATTGCAGTACCAAGCTAAAAGGAAAATTAAAATTTTAAAATGAAAAGCAAAGTAAAACTGAAAAGGAACGTATCCTAAAAGGGTTTGGCAGAAAAGAGTTAGCCAGATAGTTACTTTCAAATCTCGAACTAAAAGCCAATAATTGGTATTATCATCTTCTCAGATAAGGCTGTAGAAGTTAGTCTCTCGTAAAAAGCTAAAAAGCTTGCAGAGAGAAGATTCGTCATTTCTAAGGATCTCCGTTAGGGAGCTAGCAAGGTGATGCCTTCGACGACTCTTTCTTAACACAGCGCAAGAGAACAAGCTCCACGGTAAGATCTATTTTGCACTATTCGCATATAGGGGGTGGGTCCCCATGGAGGAGATAACCGTGGGAGAAATGGCAGTGGTCGATCCGAAGGCGTGGCAAAATGATCTTCACGCGCCTAGCATCACGAAATGAAGACCAAGGATTTATGGAATCCTTAATTCTCGTGAGCTTAAAATCTGAGTTCTGCCAATCTGTTTGCCATTCACTGATGATAGAGCGTTTTATAAAGAGCTTAGTGTTCCATGGGGACTGTAAAGATGTCTAGCTCTTTCTTCGTGGCAGATTTTGCTGCCAGGTCAGCTATTTCTTTTTCTCTTATTACCACGTGTCCAGGGACTCAACAAAAGACTAAAAAATAGGTGCGGACCAATAGATGATGGATTTGGTGTTGGATGGTCATTGTCAGCAGGTCACAAGGCGAGCAGCATGAGATGGATTCAAGAGAGCTTTTCGAATCACTGCAGATCATTACTTTCTTTAATGACATCGATTCAGCAAATTTAAGTGCCTCCAAGAGCGCATACTTCTCTGCGGTATAGACGCTGCACGAAGAGTCTAAACCTTGCGTGGATCTACTGCAGTAGAAGGCACGTCCGATTTTGCCGTTTTGAGAGGAGCCATCGGTGTAAATGAAGTAATAGCCAGGATACGTAGATTTTATCGCCTCAAATTCCGATAAGAATGTACTGGGGGCAGTTAACGATTTACGAAGGTTAGACAGTCTAAGATCTATTATCGGCCGATGTAGTTTCCAAGGGGGAACAAAGTTTCGGGGGGGTTTCACAGGGTTGGGTAGTTTTATATGAAGCTTCTGTAAGAGCATACGGAGACGTACTCCCAGGGGATGGGGTAACGATGGTCTAAGTGCATGCGAAGTCAAGTGGGTTGGGTGGAGGACTGCTTGGCGTGAGGGAGAATCCACAGTGGATAATTTCGCGCCATATCAGTCAGTCAAAATATCTCGCCTTCGGCTCAGAGATGGTTCCCCAGCCTCGGCCATGAGGCATTCGATGCGACTCGTGCGGTAGGCGACTGTACTTATACCGGCATGTGTATGGTATTTAATGGCCGGAGGGTTGATGGAGACGCTGACCCATAAACTATGCATCCATAATTCAAGAAGGGCGGATGATGGTGCTATACAAACGCAAGAGGCACACACGGTCTGCGCCCTAAGAGGTACCAGTAAGAAGGAGGAGATTTGAAGGAGATTTGAAGGTGATACACATCGGCCCTGTAGTTTACGGATGTGTTTTCGTCAGGTTAAGCTCTTGTCGGATGGGAACCCAAGGAAGGTTGCGGATTCAACAAATGGAAGCTGCTGCCTCCCAAGAAAAAGGTCGGGGTGATTATGGAGGTGATGAATTCTGCAGAAGTGCATGCAGTTGGTTTTTGAGGTGGAGAACTAGAATCCTGTTTCATCGCTTCATTCCTGCAGATTGTCGAGCACAAACTTTACAGCTTGTGCTGCCTCTCAATAATTTGCATGCTCTTGGAGGGGCAAAAAATGGCAAAGTCGTCAACGAACAGTGATGCATTCACAGGCTGCCGAATTACTGATGCAATAATATTGATAGCAATGGCAAACGGAGTGACGCTCAGAATCGATTCCTGGAAAACACAGATTTCTAAGTGCTGTCTTGAGGATAAGGTGTCACCATGGCGGACGCGGAAAGATCTTGATGAAAGAAAACCTACTAGAAACAAAGGGAGCCGGCCTCTAAGGCCCCAAGTGTCCAAGGTGCGAAAAATACCGTACCTCCAGGTGGTGTCATACGCTTTCTCTATATCGAAGAAAATTGCTACCAGGTGCTGACGTAGCACGAAAGAAGTGGAAATCTGCGTAGCAAGGGTGACTAAGTGGTCCATGGTTGACCTGTGCTTCCTGAAGCCACATTGGAGAGGTGTAAATAGGTTCTTTTGTTCCAGGAGCCAGACCAGACGTGTATTTACCATTCGCTCTAAAAGCTTGCACACACATCTTGTGAGCGAGATTGGGCGGTAACTTGAGGGGGTTGTTCTGTCCTTTCCTTCTTTAAGGATTGGAAAGACAGTGGCTTCACGCCAAATTCTTGATATAGCATGTTCAGCCCAAATATTGTTGAAAATGCCGAGGAGAAAGGAACGAGCGTTTTCAGTTAGGTGTTTCAACATTTAATTATGTATCTGGTCTGGTCCTGGAGCAGAATCTTTCGCACAAGCGAGGGCATAGGAATGTTCGCCCATGGAAAAAAGGCACTATATTCTTCCTCTACGCAACTCGAGAAATCTAATTTGCAGTTTTCCATTCTTTTTTTGTTTTTTGAAACCCAGGAGGATAGTGAACGGAGCTAGAGATGTGCTCGTACATGAAGCCATTTCTTCGGCAATATCTTCTGGAGAGGTAAGGAGATTGCCATTTACCAGAAGCCGTGAGACAGACGGAGAAGGGAGTCTTCATCTGTCGGACCTTTACTACTTTAGGCGGTGAACGCAATAGAGTGATGAAGTATAGGCTCTCCAGGACGCAGCCTTACTTTCCAGTATAGTCAATTTAGCTCTGGCTCGGGATATTTTATAATTTATTAGATTAGCGATGGTTGGGAACCTACTAAGTTTTGCCAATGTCCATTTCCGATCACGCACCGCATGCTTCAGGCCGCGATCACAAAAAAAACTATTATCCCGCTTTGCCACTATTTACTAATTATGCGCCAGGAATCACGACTGGAGATAACACGGGCGGAACCGCACAGACGGCCGACTTCTGGACGTTACCACATCGTGCCTATTGTTGCCGGTGTGTTCTCAAATACATTTTCGTGTGCTCTGGTTAATGTTCTTTGAAGTAATAGCGATTTTAGTCTTTTCAAGAAAGTTGATTTTTGTATTTTTGTCCAGCTAGCGACGCGAAATTGATCAGTGTGCGCCGGTTCTGCAGCCGTTACTCTTACGCCGCGCCGCCATTATCAATCTCTCTGTCGGCAAGGTGTCCATTCACTCGGAGGGCAAGCATGGTGAAAAAATAAACGAGGTGACAGATCCGTGTCAGATCCGGAAAGATGAGAAGGTCGAACACATGCATGAATAAATCCAAATACTGTTATTGCAAAGATGGGTCCGTGAAAAATATCTCGAAATGGAACAAGTAAATGAATGAACAAATAGAAGTAATAATTACAACTTAATTATGTTACCTGTATTTTAAATATATTTTACAAATATTCGAGTTTATTCCTCGCCTTAGGTAGATGATATCGTTATGGTACATACATATTCGTATTTCAGACATTAAAAATGACTCAAAAACATAAGAGTGACACGTGTACCGGTTACACATAACATATGCGTACATTTTACAACTTTAGAGGTTAATTTCTCACGTTCGAGACATCCAATCGGTATGGCTCATACAGACTCGTATTCTACACATTACAATCAATGGAAAAATATTTTTCTGGAGTGTGTACAGTACTGGAAACAAAAATTGATTGGGGCCGTCTGCGGCTAAGTTCAGCTTTTGCACGGCTTGGACAGCCCTTGTCATGACGAAACGTCGAGGCGGAGCCTCACAAACCATCGTAGCCAATCTCAACGCAGGGGGAAATGCTCTAACAAAATTACGTCGTAGAAAATGGCGGACGTCGCTTTTTTAGATGTGGAAGTATTTTCAAATAAAAAATACATGTAAGAAACACTTGTATGAACATGAAAGTAAATTCATTGAAATATATATGAAAATGTATATGAATATGATATATGTACTGTACCTATGATACACGACCTAATGACAAATCGGACATTTTGAATCAGTATGGCGGCTTCTTAGAGATTGCGAAACCGTACAGCGTGAACATTACCGCCAATGAGAAATAATTTTCTAGTATTCGACCAAAAAATTAGTTTTGAACTCGAAATCCAAGATGCCATAAAAATTACTTTGATTTCAATACGGTGCATACTTCGAGACACCACAGCGGAAAGGCATAGAACTCCTTCACACTTTGGCTATCTAATGCACATTATACAAAAAGAATTAGCTGACTACTCACTCCCCAATTGCATAGTTGTTTTTTTTCGAAACATTCAAAAAATTGTGCAGCGCAACACCGACACCTTCAAACCGCCATACTTGCGTTTCCCTATTCTTCATGACACTGTCTAACTTCTCAAAATGTTTTAGTTTTGAGCTTATCATACGTGTTTTTCTTGCTGACTCCCGGCCTATAAAAGCCGCATTTGTCAATAACAAGTAGAAGTCATTGATCATAAATTCTCAGCTTGTCCAATTCTAGCAAAAACCGAATACGGTACTTCAAAAGACACGACAGGGTGTGTAGATACCTCCAGTGGCAGATCTGTAACACCCTCGAAGTTTCAAACACACGCTCCAAGTGGTACGAACACTCAGCAAAAGCAGTGACGCCTGTTGGAATGTGTTCAATATCGTGCGAACATTTGGAACTTGTTGGTCGTATAGCGTGGTACACAGACCAATAGACGTCACCGGTTTTGGTGAGTGTTCCTACCGCTTTGAGCAGATTTTTGGAAATTCGATGGCGGTATAGATCTGCCAGTGGAGGTTAACTACACACCCTATCGTGTCTTTCCAAGTATTCGGTTCTAGAATTGGACAAGTTGAGGCCATATGATCAATAGTTTCTTCTAATTCCTGGTAAATACGGCATTTATAGTCTTGGGAAATTTTGAGAACCACTTTATCATAATGTCGTGTTCTCAACGCCTGATCTTGAGCGCTATTAAAACGGCTTCCGATTCTGGCTTCATTCTTCCCCTTTTAAGCCAAATAAAAGCCAAATCTTTATTGATCTTCACCTTGTCCATTCTTTTCGATACTGTCCATGGAGTCTCTCCATGATTTCTTTAACTTTTTTGTCTCACATTTTATGTTAAGTAGCATAAGAAGGAATCGTTATTCTGCGTGTCTTGCGTAGTCTTGTTCGCAATGCCTTTTGCTACACTTACAATGCCCGTGTTTCCCATTCTTCGGACAGATTTAATGATCATTAGTGTGTCATTTTGATGACTGATTACATACTTTCCCATCCCGTCTACTGCATTGTGCCAGGAAGCTTCAATTTGTCTGAGACCTCTTCCTCCTTCCGTACGTGACACAAAGTCTACGTTCATCAGCTCGAGGGTTGCGACATGAGACTTTGTAAGCAGTTTTCTGTTTTTTCGATTTATGATTCGAATTTCTTGCCCAGTCCAGTCTAGTCCGAAACTACAGTCTACTACAGGCACCGCCAAACTACCTTAGTTTATTCCTGGAGTTTAGAGTGGACAGCAGGGCTTGTCTCACTTATCTATAATACTCCCTGCGAATCCTTTCATTGTGTCATTTGAGATGGTCTCACATTCTTGAACGAATGGATTTTTTTTTTTGGTTTATTTAAGGTCGCATCAACATCTAAGGTCATTAGCGACCACTATTGCTGTTAACAGTATGGTAACTATGTGGATGAAACGATATGGTGATTGATGGTGTTTTCTTAATTACAGCTGTGGTAACGTGTAGACGTTAATGTGTTAGGTTATAGTGTGTCAGTGTAATTGTTTAGTTTAAGGTCCATCTTCAACTGTTTTCAAGTTGTCCCAGAAAAACAGTGCTTGTGTTAACGTGGACACGTTTGAAAGTAGGGGGAAAGAAAAATAATGAGTCAGGACCGAAAACAGAACTGGAATAGTTACTATCAAGAGACAAGACGCGAGGAAGAGAAAGAAAAGAAACAACTCGATAACCTAGAGCTTAAGATGTAATTATGATGCAGTTTATATCAGTACACAAAATTCACGATTTATAGACGCACATTTTAAGCAAGGTGTCCCGGCAGTACACGGGAGAGAGAATCCAAAAACAAAGTTAAAAGGCAAGGCCTTAGGATATAAGTAAAATACAATTGTAGTATTGCACAACCCCATGTCTAATAAATTCAAATTTTCCGAGCGAAATGTGCCGGCAATACGAGTGACAAAGTAAAAAAACGAACTGAGGACTTAAGATATAAGCAATAGATAAGGTTTGGTATAACAAATTTTATAAATATTCACTATAAATACGAACTACCTTGCGAAAATAGAATTGCAAATTAGTATCTTTTGTTTTCTTTTTAATCGAGAGGCTTCCAAACAAAATATTTGGTTAAGGGGGGCGCTCGGGTAAAACAAGGCCCCAGGAACGTCAACTTCCGTAGCGTACACAATTTATCCCCCCTGAGGAAAACCTCAATGCTAAAGTTTCATGAGTAAATTACATAATTTTTGCATTGGTCTTGTGGACATGTCTGAAGGAGTTTTCACCTGACCTGTTCGTACATTGTTTGTAGAGTCAGGGAGAATCAGAGTGATTACCATAATCTTTCACAGGGTTGGAGAAGAATCCTCCATTAAAATGATCAAATCACCCACCTTCAGATCTGGGTAACGGATTTGCATTGTGTGCGAGCTTGTAGTGAGGTAAGATTTTTTTTTGGTCCAGAATTTCCAGATAGTGTTCAATAGCCTTTTTACTGTGTGATAACGACGGGGTGTTGCCAACTCTTGCTTTTTATTTTATTTTTTTATTTTACATAAAAAACAGTTAAAACTAAGTATGACGGACTATGGCGAGAAGTGAATTGTGTGAACATTTTCAAAATTCTGTGATCCCTACACTAAATCATGTACTACTTGAATTTTGAATGAACGAACAGAAAAAAAGCAAGCTCCCATGTAATAAAAATCTATTTTCAAGGACAAATAAGCAATACATTTTGGGCTCTTATCTATGAATAATACTTCCTGCCACGACAACATGAAAACGATAATTTGAATAACTATATTTCCCACTGAACTCTAGAAAACGTGCACAGAAAATGAAGTTACATTTATGTCCAGAAGCAAAACAAGGGGCCATTTCAGCATTAGCTCAATGTATAGATAGATAGAAATTTATTCTACAATTGGGCAAATGATGCCCGGTGGCAGAATGCAAAATTACAATTACAAATAAAATAATATATAAAAAATAAATATAAACAAACAAATTGACTGTCATTTCCTATATATGCAGATGGCATTTACATTCCTATACTAAACATTAAAATGAATACACACTACCATATAAATGAATAAACTTACATATTACACAAATATACATACATACAAACATATACGCGTATATTCATAGAGAGACGAAGGAAGTTCACACCTTCACACCAATCAGAACTTATTCACACCTACCTTCGACAACTTCAACTTCAACTTCAACTTCACGACAACTTCACACCTACACACAAATCAGAACTTATTCAGTCATATTCAGAAGAAATGAAATCACTTCATTTCACTTCACTGCACTGCACTGCATATAACTTTATCTAAATATTAATTGTTCAATACTTTTTCTGTAGACTACGCATAATCGCACCTTTCACTTCACTTCACTTCACTTCACTTCACTTCACTTCACTTCACTTCACTTCACTTCACTATACGTTTTCACCCTACTGACTAATTTCCTATATTTTTTTCTAAACCCTCGCGCTGAGCAAGGAAAGGGCTCAAAAACTGTCGCAAATCTGGGAAACTGGCCGAAAAACTTGATCGAGATGGGGGTCATAGACCCAGAAGCTGCGATACAATACTTGTTACATATTATTTAGAATTATACAGTTCAATGGCAAATAACACATTAAATATCACTGTTAAAATTTGCTGCTTTGAATAATGTTTCTTTCTTTTGAGGCTCAGTATAGTCTCTAATTGTATAGAAACAGTTATGCAGCAGAAACGATTTCACTTTGGATTTAAACTTTACACTTTTCTATCGAATTTATTCGTTTAATGTCATCTGACAAAGTGTTGTAAAATAATGTACATGTATTGTATGTGCATTTTTTGTAATGAGCTCTTGATACTGTCACCTGATGAATATGATTTCTACGTCGAGTGTTATAGTAATAGACATCGGCATTTTCTGAAAATATATTCCCGCCCTTAAGCAAGTCATTTTCGGCAAAAAACACTGATTCGTAAATCAACAGACAAGGTAATGGTAAAATTCCTAGATTAATGAAGAGTGGCTTACAAGAATCACGTGGTTGGGATTTGGTTATTATTCTTACAATTCGTTTTTGTAATCTAAACGTCTGGGAGCTATAAGATGTATTTCCCCAGAATATTATGCGGGAATGAACTTTCGCGAAATATACACAACGAGCAGTATGAAGGCTGACTGACTTTGCAAGAATTCTGAACGCATAGCATAATGAACTTAATTCTGTGTTCAATTCATTTAAATGGACGTTCTATTTAAGGTTTGACTGAATTGAGAGACCTCAAAATGTTGTTGCCTTAACATCAATGGTACACCGTTCCTTTTCAATGGAGCACAGAATTGTTTATTTGAAATGGAAAACTGCACTAAAACCGTTTTCTTTTCGTTTACTATTAATTTGTTATTTCGGAACCAATTGTAAACATCTGATGTCATTATACTATTTACGGTTTGTTTGTTGCAAAGGATGTTCATATCATCTGCAAAGAGAATCGTTCTTCCGTTTCGAATCGTGGAGGGCATATCGTTTACATAAAGTAGGAACAGAATAGGGCCTAAAATCGATCCTTGAGGAACTCCACGTGCAAGAGTTTGAAAAGTGCGTACGTAATGTTCTATCAATCCAGTAATGTATTTCCACTCTCTGAGATCGTTGTTTAAGGTACGAACATAACCAATCTAGAGCAATACCACGGATTCCATATGAAGGTAATTTTGAAAGTAAAATGTCATGATCAATAACGTCAAAAGCTTTTGAGAGATCTAAAAATAATCCAATAGGTGCCTCGTTTTGATCCAATGATGAGGCGACATCTTTAAGAAAAGAAAATATAGCTATTTCCGTTGATTTTGATTTTCTAAATCCATATTGGCAATCTGAAAGCGCGTCGTGTTTACTGACAAAGGTTTCCATTCGTACGTAAAAATGTCTCTGTAATATTTTTGAAAAAACTGATAAAAGAGAAATGGGCCGATAATTTTGAATTTCATTTTTGTTGCCTTTTTTGAAGAGCGGCTTAATTTTAGCTGTTTTGAAAATGTCTGGAAACGTTCCGGTGGATTAGGATGCCTTAAATATGTGAGTTAACGGGTGTATAATGGCATACGCACAGGTCTTTAACAAAGAATCCGGGAATTCATCTAAAAGTTTTGATTCTTGATCAAAAATTAAGCGAGTGTCCATAAATTAAATGATTGTTATGACGGCTTCAGAATCCTTCTCAGAGAAAGCGGTCATGGGCCGTGAGTTTAACATGTGTTCTAGCTGGGTGAACAAAGTATGCAGTTCAGAGAGTGAAATACAATTTTGCTCAAGAGAGCGTTTTAAGTGAAATTTCTCGGAGTATACGGCTACCTCTGCCGACACATTGCAAAATGGTGAACGAGGTGGACAAAACTGCCATTTTACGATATGTGCAGCAAGAATGTTTTTGATGATTTAGTGTTCCTGATGAGCGTGGAAAGATTTTGATATTTGAGCCAACTGGTTTTTTGCTTTTTCAAATGCTGTAGCATTATCACTATTAATGATTCTGGGGTAGCCCCTGCGAGACCCGAATCTTTTTAGAGCAGCTATAAATTAGTTTGTGGTTAAGTTTTCCACTACGTCAAGGTGGACAGTTTTGGTTGCATGACACACGATAGTATATAATAAGGGCTCTTGCGAGGCCAGCGGACGTCATTGAAACGTAGTGAAGCTACAACAGCAACAGTACTTTCTCGTGATATTGTAAATAGCTATGTAATATTACATTATGACAATTTCTGTCTTACACTTCAATTATCATTTGCAAAATTCTTAAACAAACGAAGCGTGAAAAATAAATATTTTTTTAAAATTCAATCCTTTAAACGGAAACAGCTTTTTGCCAATGAATTTAATGTATCCACGTCCTACATAATTGTACCAACGATGCGCGTTGCGTATTTTAGCCGTAAATAAAATTATTAATTTATATTAAGACGAACGGCCGTCATTAACGCCTTCTGCGGCGTTACAACAATATGTTGCAACAAGCAACAATGACAGCTATTCGAACATTTTGCAAATTAGCATTGTTGATACCGCTGACAAGAAAATGAAAATGGTTAGAAAAATATTATAATTAAGTATAATATTGTCATATTTAAAACTACTCGGCTTTTACACCCATTACTCTTCATTACCTCATTTTATTGTGCAATACGAAAACGTATTCATTTTCACATTTAACTCAATTAAAGGACGCAATTTAAAATAGTTTTTTTTAATACTTTCTAAATGTGAAAAACAATAGTATATTCAGATACTAAAATTGGATTACTTATTAATGCAACTGCCTTAAGAAAAGTCTAATTGTATTCATACGATTCTGTGTACCAGAAGAAGATGTAGATACTTCGTTCAATTTATTCTTAGTCCTGGTTGAACTTAATAGTGTAACTGCCAAAAATGTGTTTGATTCTGTTATTAAATGTCTTCAATCTCACGGAAATGCAAACTCATTTTTGGAAAAGAATAATAGTTTTAACAAGTGATGGCAGAGTGGTAATGATTGGGAAAAAGAATGGTGTTGGGGCATTGTTTAAAGAAAAATTTCCCATTCTTATTATATGGAATTGTGCGAATTACAGGCTTGAAATTTCAGTTTCCAATGAAGTGAAGTCAGTTTCTGGAATTAACAGGTTTAAAGCGTTTAGCTATAAATTATGTTTTTGCCTAAAAACAGCAGAGAATTGAACACGTGCAAATTTGGTGGAAAAAGAACTATTAAAAATTGGAACTATTAAAGATTGCATGTGTTGCTTCCAATCTCAAATCTCTTAAAGCCGTGTGGAAAAGCTATGAAGCATTAGTGTGTCATTTTAAAGAAGTAAAAATTGATCCAACAAAAGACAACAAAAATAGCATTTATAGCGGTCTTCTGAATAAAATTAATGAACACTTTATTTTGAATCTTGGATTAATGTGCGATGCATTACAGGAATTATCTGAGTTGAGTGAGGCTTTACAGCATCGAGATGTAGATCTATGTTTGCCAATGAAAATCTGAAAATGACAGTATCACTTTTTGAGGACAGAACATAATTTCCACAAAGTTATTATACTATGGCCAAAGAAGAAATGGAAAATCTATCATTTTGTGGAGTACCTCTTCACAAAAATTAAGGACGCATTCACAACGCTTCTGTATACTCTATCAATTGTCATGACGAATTAAACAAGCAATTGAACCAAGACTGCTTGGTGAACATGAACATGAACACTTCTCACTTTGGCAAAAGTGAGAGAAATCAAACCCTGGCCGAAAAATGTCCAATTAAATTATGGAGAAGATGAAATGGAACAAAAATGAATGAGAGACAATTAAATACAGGCTTTCAAGAATATTTATACTTGAAGATATTCTCAGACATCCTACTTAGAATTAAAAATGTAATAAATAAATGCTATTTAGTTCAGCGAATGCAAAAAGGGATTCTCGCATTTGCTGATTTAATTGTAGCCGCGTTGAGAACATCTTTAATTAGTAAAGCTTAACGGCACAGACTTTCTCGTATTATTTCTAAATTTGCAATTTTCCCAAATTCAGCCCGAGTTCCAAATTGAGTCAGAGAGCCAATTTCCAGAGTTCAGCAAAAATGAGACCCGCGCCATTCCTTTACCGTCCTTTTCTCCTATGAAAAAAAGTAGTTTTTTGTGATAATGATTTTTATAAATTGCATTAATTTGAAGCGCAAAATTACGCGAAAACTACTTTTTCAAAAAAATTGTACATGACCTTTTTTAAAGACCTGATTGTTTGGAACAGACTTTGTATTATGCAAAAATCTGTTTTTTATCTTCAATTTTGTAGTTTTGAAATGTTAACTTTTTGCAATTTTCGAAAATACAGTGTTCACCGAAAATGGGATTAGCCCTATATATTTTATTGTTCCTTGACCGGAAGAGATGGATTCACTGCAGTACCTCTGACCGGCAGGTCCTAGGTTCAGGTCCCGACAGGGCTTGTCAGCTAGGTCGAATTAAGCCGCCGTCTGGAGAAGAAACCTAGCGGCCGGCTGCTCTGATCGGTAGTTTTCCATGGTTTCTCCTATCAGAACCAGGCGAATGCCGGAGCAGTACCCTAACAGGCCACGAACCGCGTCCGATCTTTCCTTCGTCTTCCGTGTCCTCTCCTCACCCCTTACTTACACACATCTACATTTACATGCAATGCACAACCACACATGGAGGAATTAGTTTTAGGAGGGAAAGAAATTCATTAAGGATTCATATTGTGTCTTCAATATTACACCCTACGGAAATTTCACTTTTGCAATTTTCGAAAAATAGGATGAACGGACGGACAGACGGACGAGCGAGCGGACGGACGGACGTTTTGCCGTCAATCGGTATCAAGGACCCACAAAATATGGGTTCTGGTTACAGCCCAGAGAGAGGTTAGAGGAAGTAATTTATTATGTTCAGCAACACGATTTATGCATTTTTCGTTACCTGAGCCTGACAATAAGAGTTCTCTGCCGAAAATTCGCTGTTGTTCGGCGCACGATTTATTAACTTTATCTTCTTACGAAGTACCTTCGTAACAGCGAGAAAGTAAAAAGAAACTGAAATATATTTGTTATTTTATTTCAGTAACGAATTCAGTAAAAGATACTGAATAGATTTTTTTAAACATAATAATGATGCTGGAGATAAATTGAAACAATTTGTAGAAAGGTGTGAAAGTGAAAGAGAGAAGGTATAATAATCAGTTAATAGGCTCGAATTTATAATGAACTGTTAATGGATTCTTATGAATAAAAGGGAATAAAAAGTGAGAGGACTACAACATATATTCCAGAAAGCAACAGGATAGCTGAAAGAGCAAACAGAATGTTATTGGATATGGCAAGACCGATGCTAATAGATGCAGGTCTGTCACCTGTGGGCTAAAGCTATTTGGACTGCTGCTAATGTACATAACATTACTCTTAAAGAAGTAATATGAAGTTACCATTGGAAATATGGACCAAAAGGAAACCATCAGTTCCAAATTTTAGAGTATTTGGATGTAGAGCATTTAATATAATTATAAATAATATAATAAGCATGATGAAAAGATGTATAGAATTCTTAGAAAATGAGAAAGAATTAATAAAAGAAGATAATTTTCGTTTAGAAAATTTCAATTGGTTTGCAGTTTCTAATAATAAAGATATATTGTAACGTATTGTAGGGCTACAGCTAGCAACCGCCACAATGGTGCGGCGGCAAAGGATTAGACGCCAGGGGCCAGGCAGGATGTGACACGCCGAGGTATTCTGAGAAATCCTAAGAGCTAGGGAAAGGGATGCCCAAAGTGCGGGACAGCGCATTTTTGCCGCGTGCCGCGTGACAAATTCTTGGAATCCATGGAAATGGATGTCCAAAAAGGCCTGGCAAAGCGACGAGCGCGGGCCGTGTGCAAAACCCAGTGACGTTTCAGGTCACGTGGGTGGTAGCTATATAAGAGCGAACGCAGAGCGCGGGGGTGGGGTTTGTTGAGCTGAGTGGGAACCCTCGTGCGAACGCACAAAAACTTGCGCCCAGGGCGGTGCGGAGCCGAGCTAGGCTCGTGCGGCAACCCATGTGTTGGGACGCCGTTGTGGACTATATCCAAGGGTGACTGAGGTCGCCGGAGCTGTCTGCTGTGTGCGGGAGGCTCGCTGAGGAGTGGCGCGGGCCAGAAGTCAGTCAATTCATTTTTAAGGATCGCTCCTGCGATCAGGGAAGTAAAGATCTACCAGAGCTGAGTAACAAATTATTACTGTACATATTGTGAATAAACCTGTACATATTTATCATTGAAGCTCGTGTCTGTGATTATTGTGTATTCCCACGACGTCACAATATCATGTAATGAAGAAAAAAAATATTGAAGATTGAAAGCTGAGGAAGCTGAAGAATGATAAAAATGATCAGATACTTCATGATTGGAGTTTAAATAAAAGAAGTGAAGAATAAAAAGAAGAAAGAAATTCTGAAAGAAAGTCATAGGAAGATAATAGAAAGTAAAGTTAAGGATATAAATAATGTCATTAAAGATAAAACTGAAGTAAATTTAAGAAGATCTAGCAGGAAAAGAAAGCATGTTTCAAGATACAATGCAACTCAAATCTCTAATGAAAATATACTTAAAACTACAAAGAAGCTACAAATTCTGAAGAAAAATAATTTTCGAAAAAAGCTATAGATAATAAATTTTTTACTCATAAAAAGAATAACTTGGAAAATAATAGTGGAAAAACCAGGGAATGTGACTATAATAAATAACAATTGAGAATTTTCTGAGAAATTAAATGGATGTAAATATCAGTCAGTGGATGTAAATACTGTCAGCCACTCAGTTAGTGGCTGACAGTTCGAGACCGAAATTAGGTATAGATTATGAAAATTAATATAATTTTATTATGAAGTTAGAATCTTTCAGAATACTTCTAGCTATTTCAAAAATGAAAATGTATAAAGTTTGTTTCAATGATATTGAAGCATGTATTTGAATGGTATATTAGACAGATTTTTTTATAAGATCTCCTAAAGGTATTGATATTTAAGAAGGAAAGGTTTTTCTTATAAACAAAAGTATTCATGGACTGCTTATGGACTTACAGTGATCCATCACTGGTGAAGATATCAGTAATAATCTTCACCAGTAAATACACATGGATAACTTTTTGTTGTCTGCAGTCCAGCTTTCTTCAAAATTCTGTCAGTTTTAAAAACCAATATCTTCCTGCTTTATAGCTGCAGAATTTTATGTAGTTTATGTATTATTGTTGGAAAAGATGATACTATAATTAATAATTTTTTAATCAAATTGAAAGAATAGATTACAATTAAGGAATTCAAGAATAATACAATTGTATGAATTTTTGGAGGATTGGAGGATTGGAATTGAGGAGATGCAGGAGAGAAATTGGAGGGATTATCAAGATTCCATAAAGATTAACCTACTGATATATCAAGAAGTATTAGAAAACATTGGTTATCTTGTGAGTGGAATTAGACCAAATTTAGCTTTCACTTACAGTAAACTTTCTGAGTATAGTAAAGATCCAAGAGACATTAATTCAAAACCTTTAAAACATGTTTTAAGATGTATAAAAGGTACTAAAGACTTGAAATTAAAACTTGGAAATGAATTTCATAAAATTTTCATCAATTCTGATGCAGTTGGTGTACAACTGAAGATTTGAAATCTTTTGGAGGGTACAATATACAAATTGGATATTGGATAATCAGCTGGAAGAATCGTTGGCAAAATAATGTTACTTTCTTGACAATTGAATCGGAACTAGTAGGCTAGTGTGATGCTACTTGTGAAGCAAAAACGGACATCAAAAATTACTAGAACTCAAGCAATATGATAAACATACATACACCTATATTAATAAATACAGATAGCCAGGTAGTTATAGGTTGGATCATGAATCCAAAAGTAAAAGCAAGAAATAAACATTTTCAATGTTAATATTATTTTGTTACAGATGAACAAGAAAAAATAACAAACTGAATTGTGTATTCATTTGAACGTGACGTATTCAAGTAGTATATGACTAGGAATTTAAATGAAAGCATACTTAATAAGCATTGGGCAAGCTCGGGTTTGGAGTTTTTATTTATAAAATCCTAACAAGAAAAGGAGGAAATTGATGGGATTCAGGTTACTCATATAGGGCATTCCATGCCAAATCGAACACTTTTGAAAAATATTTAAACTCACCTTTTTTAATATTCATGGTAATTTATTTTTACATATTCTACTGACAAAATGATGAGACCTATGATTTTTTTTCCAAATGTCATTCTCTCCGAAGTTATGATTTTTTTAAAAATTGCCGGCTAAAACGAGATTCGGAGCGCATGCTGCCAGTATTCTTGAAATAAAAAAATTCCATTAACTTGACAATCTTAAACACAATTTCACTAAAAAGTTAATGAAATTCTGATTTGTTTAACACAAATTAATGTTTTTAGTGCGGGCCTACACGGTATAAAGTCATAAATATGAAAAACACTTAACTTTTATCGTTCTCCATGTTGTCGCGTCTGGAAGAATTGTTTCTTCAAGTAGGACATGATGAGGGATAAGAGCCCAAATTTATAGCTAATTTACTCTTGAAAATATATTTTATTACATCGGAACGAGTATTTTTGTTAACAATTCTGGCAAAAACGCTCATTTCTTTCTATATTTAAAATTCAAGTAGTATATGACAGGGCAGGAATCACAGAATTATGAAAACGTGCACACAATTTACTTCTCCCCGCAGAACGTCACACACAATTTATTAACTGTTTTGACGTAAAATAAATACATACACTTTATTTTTCTTATAGTAGATCACAAGATTTTTTGCTGGCCATTTTTTCTGACAATCCATTTTAAATGTTCTACACATATAAAAATAATTTCGGATTTTAGGACACAGGACAACCATTGGTTGTGTTGAAAGTAAGTTTGGTGTTCTCGAACGCATTCGACCCATTGTGAAACAGTCTCATTTCTGGTCGGGCGCCCGCTGAGACCTGAGAGACGGAGAGAGAGAGAAACTGAGAGAGAGACGAGGAGGGAGAGAGACGAGGAGGTAGAGAGACGAGAAGAAAGAGAAAGACGGGGAGAGAGAGGCGGGGAGAGGAGTGAGAGACGGGGAGAGGGGGAGAGAGGGACGGGGAGGGGGAGAGAGAGACGGGGAGAGGAGGAGAGAGAGACTGGAGAGGGGGTGAGAGACGGGGAGAGGAGGAGAGACGGGGTGAGGGGGAGAGAGAGATGGAGAGAGACGGAGAGACGGATGAAGGGCAGAGCAACGTCTGCCTGGTTCCAATAGTCTTCTATAAAATTTCTGCTGGTTTCGGGAATGATAGACGAAAATAAAGGCTTCTATCTACTGCTGAACTTTTTCAGTATTCGAGAAAGATGTTGACCTTTGCAAATATGAGTGATGCTGTGTACATTCATGTTGCCAAATGACAGATGAGGAAAATATAGGTGATGATCTTCTGGAGGAACAAGAAGTAGAAGGGAAAGAAAACTTAATTGACAATGCAATTGTCAACGCGTGGAAAATATACATTACTGGGAATGAAGAAAAGACTGTTACAACTAGAAGTTCCCTCTTACTTACCGATGACCCTAATGAAATCTGAAGACTGCAAAAGAAATGTTGTCTATGAATACAGAGGAGTCTAAAAAAGATCCAATTTTGGTCGACCCACAAACAATTCCCTACCTTAAGAATTACGTTATGTTGATGTAGAGATACCGACGTACTAGGTGACTCGGGAGATCCTCGTTTTCGAAACCCGATGATGGCAGGATTTTCGACACCAGCTACATAGTCGAGTTCAGCCGCCGTCTGGAGGAAAATTCGAGCGACCGGCTGCTGTGATCGGTAGTTTTCTTTGTTTTTTCCGATCAATGCCAGGCAAATACCATAGCAATACTCCAATACACAGGCCTCGGACCGTGATCTTTCCTTCCTCTTCCTTGTCCTACCCATTACTTACACATACACTTACATGCACTACACCATCACACATACCGGGAAACCAGTTGGGAGCTTAGAGTTTTTGTCCCGGCTGAGGCGTGCCCCGCTGGTGGGAGATACCTCGTTGGGAAAAACCAAGCCGACTTGTAGGTTGGCGCCAGATATCGCCATTCTGGAGATCACCTCCGTGACAAAAATATCCACTACACCTACGGGTTAGCAGTTGACGCGCCCAGAATGATCAATCATTCATTGTGTAGTTCACGTGACAATAAAGGAAGGGGAAAACATTAAGAGGTACAGGTTGTGCAAAAGATCTAGAATTTACAAAAGTAAAAAATGCAATATTCATCTTCATTTCAAAAGGTTTTCAGTCGTCTCATGTTAAAATGAATTGATATACCCTACTGTCCCAAAATTGTGTATATGTCAACATTTTCTTGTAGACTATTTGTTTAAAACATTACAAATGAGTTTTATATCTTCTAGTGTAATATTTTAATAAATACATAGTATTATTAAAAACATTATTGTATTGGCCCACATTCTTTCCACCTGCTACCTATCGACGCCTGAAATATATTTTTTCACATTTTCTCAATTTCTTGTTCCCTTAACAGTAGCATTGAAATATGACTTTAAGAATATTAGAGAAGGATACAACATGGCACTCTATACAAATTTGTACATAAAAATGTGGAGCATTCTTGGGACCTCTGCTGTCAGTGCCATCAAGACGTTGGGAATTACGTCTCGAGGCGATCTACTATGGCGTTCATTACTCTCACTCTCCATGAATTACTTAGTTACGTCTTTAAGTGAGAAGTGTATGGTATTTAATGAAGCATATAGAAAACTGTGTAGTCAGTCCTTGATAAAAATATTTAACAGCAAAACGTGTCAACCCCTGTCAGTCTACGGCATCTAAAGAGTTCAGACGATTATCTCCAAAATTATTATCCGATCAATCTAAAAAATACTCGAGGTCCTGCTAGTTTCAAACGGATATTTTGATATTTGAGGGTACTTTACCCGAACCCTCAAAATGTTTAAAACGATCTCAAAAATGGCTCCTGATTTTTTATTAAAATTGTCCTCGGATAGTGCAAAGGACGCTTAAAAATGGCGCAGGTCTCATTTTCGTTGAAATATCTGAATTTCCGAAAAATTGCAAAAGTTCAATTCTTACTTTCTCACTTACTTCGTAAGAACAGAAAGTATTGTAATCGTGTGCCGTAAATCTGAATTTTCGACAGAAAAACTCTCAGACTCCCTATTGGTAAAGAATTGGTACCTTGGTAAAGAAAAAGTGGATGTATCCTGTTGCAACAAGTATATATAATAAATTACTTCCTCTAACAAGGAGTGTAGCCAGAACCCATGTTTTGTGGGTCCTTGATTTCAAAAAACTTGATTGACAGCACACAGCCTCTGTGCGTCCGACTGTGTGGTGGTAATGTGATGCTAGTCCCATTTTTGGCAAATTCTCCGTTTTTTCGAAAATTGCGAAAAGTTAACATTTCAAAAGTACAAATTTGACAAGAGACATTTTTACTGTAGACAAAGTATGTTCCAAACAATTAGCTTTTTAAAAAAGGTCATGTACGGTTTTATGAAAGAACGAGTAGTTTTCGCGTAATTTGTGCTTGAAATTAATGCAATTTATAAAAACAAATTTCTCAAAAAACACCCCAAAACGTATCTTCAATTTATTCCCACGGATAGATGAAGGAGCTCTAAAACAAATGGCGCGAGTCTTATTTTCGTTCAAATCACGGAGTTTTCGAAAATTGCGAATTTAGATGAAATGCGAAAAAGTACGTGCTGATGTAGCACCTAGTTTTTTACTTTCTTGTATACATACGTATATACGGAGTAATATTAAAAAAATTCTCAAAATTCGCTCATGTCATTTTCTCAAAAAAGGCTCCAAATTTTTTCTTCAAACTTTTCCAACGAAAAGTGCAAATTGCACAGTTGAATATAACAAAGTTAATTTTAGAGTTAATTTAGTTTTTTTAAATTACGCAAATGTTATTTTTTTAAATATCGCTCACGCAGTTAAAATGCAAATTTTCAGCAATTAGTAAAATCCATTTTATTTGTGATTGGATGAGTTTCAAATGACTTCTAATGAAGTTTTTCGAAAACCTAAAAATTTTCGGTGAAAATGAGCTTCATATTTCGCAATTACAGTAACGCTTATACGTCATTTTCTTTAAAACGGCTCCCAATTTTTCAATGAAAATTGCCATTTAGGAAGTTTTACACTTTTTTGATATACTTAAATTAATACATCGGTTCTACTATTAGAAAACCGAAAAATTGAGAAAATGTCAAAAAAATGTACTTTGGGCGGCGATAGATGACTGCTAGTAAGAATATGTGGCACGTGCGAATAGCCCAGACAAAAGAAAATAGAAAATTAATACGAGAAAGTCTGTGCCATTCTGTCGCACTACTGTGTGTTTCTGTTTTTTTATATCATTGACCCACAAAACGTGGATTCTGAGGGCTACATGACGTATTAGGGGAATGAATTTCTTACATAAAGGAACAAGAATTATCAAATTTTTCGGTACCAGGGACTAACAATATATACTTTTTCACTCGAAAAATTGCCGTTTTCGTTGCATTACTTAACTGTTACAATTCTACGTACGTAGTATGTCAGAAAGTTTAAAATAAAATTGTTTAATTGTACCAGTATAGCTAAAATACCCGTGACAATTATCACATGTACCACTATGATTACGGTTTTGCTTTCTTGCCTTACGAAGGAACTTCGAAAGTAGAGAAAGTTATGAAATTGTGCGCAGAAAAACGGCGAATAACTCTTATTTCGGCAGAAAAAACTTATTTTGTCTTGAAACTAATTCACTTTCACATATTACCTCAATAGTTTTATAGTTTTCAGAGTACAATTCATATTTACTCGATGGCAGAGATTGTTTTCTTCGCTGAAAGATTTTTTCCGTAATGACGATTTCCAGCGATAACGTATACTTCGATGGCGCCAGAAATGAAAAGGTATGTAACTCAGCAGTGGAAAATTCACAGCAGATCATCTTGCAGACATCCAGAGAAATGCAAAGTATGTTCTTCGATCCAACTATCCACATGACGAACATTTAGATCTATCATCAGAATCATACTTCACAGGATAATTTTTTGTGCGAGTACCGATTTAGTGAGTTATATTAGTGATTGTGCTATCGACCTGGACTACTCTTCGGATTTTGGACTATCTGGCGCCCGGCTTCGTCCCTGGCTTCTCTTCACGGACTTCGACCACCCGGCTTCATCCCTGGCTTCTCTTCACGGACTTAGGACACCCGGCTTCATATCTGGCTTCTCACGGACTTCGGACACCCGGCTTCATCCCTGGCTTCTCTTCATGGACTTCGGACACCTGGCCCTCTTCGGATACTACGACCCGGTACCAACGGCGACCCGGACGTTGACAACGCCCCTGGGACTAGCGGACAACTGAACCGTGATCGACAACGGCACCTCTGGCCTGACTAGGCCAAGACTACCAGTGAATGTACAACAATCTACGGGTGAGAGTTACGAACCTGGCTGGCTTAAGAGACTACACTTCTGGTGAAGGACAAACGCCGCGCGGCTGCAGCAGCAGCCGGCAAAAATGGAACCATTGGAAAAAAGTCACTTGCCGATAAGGCCAGCCATCACCAGGAAACAAACAATGCACGACGATCGGCGAAAGAATTATCTCACCAACACGAGGGATCAAAAAAGGATAAAACTACTACATGATGCCCGCGGTATGTCAGACAGTGACATGGAAGTAGTGGACGAGTACCCCGCGGAGCCGCGAGGCAAAGGCAAGGGCAAACCCACGCCCAAGGCTGGACAACCAGGCAGCAAGGTTCTAGGAGAGGATGGCGAAACCTACGAATTCCCTACAAAATTCGCGCGCATTCCCCTTCCATCACTACCTCCTATTATTTCCATGAATCTCAGTGCTTTTCAGTGCTTCAGGACCAAGGACAGACAACAGGACCAGGACCTTCCAGTACAACAAACAACCATGATGACAACACAGATGACGCACATGACACTAAAAACCCCATCAGACTGACTTCCGGATTAAAACTCCGAATCGGAGCCTACCACCTGGACCTCAACAAGATCATAGACTGTAAGATCCTTGTGAAAGACCTAAATGAATGGACCAAAAACAGTATTGACGCACGTTGCAACAAGGCCCAATTGATTATACAACCAAAGACAATGACCGCCCACTATAAAGTGGGACAAAGGCTCGAGTTTATTAAACAGGACAGCAACATACGGAAACTTTACTTCTTTGACCAGCCTACCTACTTCTATCACCGTGCAATAGCTACTCCTAGAGAAAAGTTCGTTATCAAAGGATTACCCCCGAACTTAAATACACAGGACCTACTGACTGACATACGCGACACATACAGCTTTCCCATATACCATCTTTCAGAATGCAGAGAATGGAACAAGACAAAACCATAAGAAATCTAGGACTATACATATGTGAGACGGACAAGGACCTGATACCGTCAATAAAGGAAACTATCAAATATGTGTCATACTATAGTATTAGAATTGACTCCTACAAAAACAATAACAGGATCCCCCGCTGCAACAGGTGCCAACAGTTTGGGCATACCAAGAATCATTGTTCCAGGAAATGGGTCTGCGGCAAATGCGCAGAATCACACGACACCGTCTTTTGTACCAGCACCCTTATAAAATGTGCAAACTGCTCACAAAACCATGAAGCATCCTGGCCCAGCTGTGCAGCTTTCCAACTCGCCAACAACTCCCGACTACAAGCAATCGCCAGACTAAGAGACAGAAATAGTAATCGTACCAACCAGCCCCCACCAGACTTCTCCCATTAATCCTTTCCCGGACTCGACGGCAGAACCTTCGCGGATACTACTGCGAACAGAACTGACAACCAGGATTCTTCGACTACAACTGGCAACAGCACCAGCAACACCCTAAAAGACATCTTCGACTTCATCAAGAGCAACAATATTACCAGAATCATCCAGATAATAAAAGACATTATCAATATTTTTAAAGGACCCGAGGACATACTCACGAAACTATTGACTGCTGCGACCAAAATATGCGAACTGTTTTAAACAGGTAGAACAACAGACAACACTACTCTTAAGTAGTGTTGTCTGTTGTTCTGCCTGTTTAAAACTAGCATCCTGGAATGCACAAGGCAGACTACACGACAAAAAAGCTTCATTCAGACAGTTTCTTGACGACTACTCCATCGGGGCACTTCTTATTCAGGAAACCTGGTTGAAACCTTTCTCCATCCCCAAATTCCTCATATACAGAACAGACCGGCCAATAACCATGGGCGGAGGAACAGCCATCTTAATTCGGAATACGATCCCACATACCATTCTCCCGACTCCCAGTACCTCTTTCGAAACTACCTCTATTCAAATAGGAACAAAATTAGGACCAATCAAAATCGTTTCAATGTATAACAGACCTCACAGCAGACTGAAAGCAGCAAACTTGGACCAACTAACTGACAGACGCACACCCTCTATTATAGCGGGCGACTTGAACGCTAAACTGACGAATTGGGGGTGCAAGTACGACAACCAACCGGGACGAGACCTACATAACTACCTACTAACCAGACCTACCTTAAACCTTCTCGCACCTCAGGAACCTACCCACATGATAAACGACGAACCAAACGACATCCTCGACCTTGTAATCCACTCCACATCCATCATCGTCACGAATCCCTACCCCCGGCACGAGTTAATATCCGATCATCTACCAATAATCTTTACGGTTCATATAACGCCTTACTCTCTAGCCCCGCCCACTCACCCTTCTTGCACCATAGACTGGAAAAACGTCAAGCATCTCATATCGAAAAAGACAAAAACTCCTTCATCCCTCAGTACCTGCCAAGAAGTAGATAAAGCCATAGACCACTTCAACCATCAGATCAAATCCGCCATCCGCAAATCTACA
Organism: Teleogryllus occipitalis; assembly: GCA_011170035.1. Lineage (NCBI taxonomy): Eukaryota > Metazoa > Arthropoda > Insecta > Orthoptera > Gryllidae > Teleogryllus > Teleogryllus occipitalis. The sequence continues at coordinate 286,154 of BLKR01000643.1, read as the reverse complement.
TTATATTCTTCGCCACATCACTTCCAAAACCTTCCGAATGAATTCCTAGACCTCATTAGACAAAAAAGACGAGCACAAAGACGTTACTACCGAACTAGACAAAAAGAGGACAAGACCATTTACCAACAATTTAAACGTGCACTCCACGACAAACTGACTCAACACCACGAAAATACTTGGGACAAGACTATACGGGACGCAAATTTAAAACACCCTGACCGACTATGGAAAATAATTAAAACCATGAAGGCAGCCCCACAACCTATCTTTTTCATAATGCTACCAGATAACACCCTCACATACTATCCCAAGGTCATTGCTGAAGCCTTCGCCCAATTCCACTCCTCCAAATTGCCAGAAACCAACCCCCCACTCCCTTCTTCCACTATCCTTAATTTCTTCAAAACCCCGCCACTTCCAACTGCTCAGCAACAGTTGTGGACTTTTACTGACAATGAAATACGAAACGAAATTCGACTTCTTGACCCGACAAAAGCTGCAGGCCCCGATGGAGTTCAGACGGCGGCACTAAAACATCTGACTCACAATGCGACTCACCATTTGACTGTCATTTTCAACGCATGCAAATGTCTATCTCACTTCCCCTCCATCTGGAAACATGCCACCGTCATCATGATCCAAAAACCAAACAAAGACCATAAACAACTTAGCAGCTACAGAACAATCAATCTCTTACCCACTTCCAGCAAACTATTTGAACGACTTTTACTCAGACGAATGACACCACTTCTGTCTAACGTATTACGAAAAAAAAAGTTTGGTTTCAGAGACAATAGGTCAGCGGTACTACAGACTCTACGACTTGCCCTAGACGTTTCAACATCCCTACAATATCCATGTGACGTCCCTGCCTTATTTACAGACTTCAGCAGTGCCTTTGACTCAGTCAACCACGAGATCCTCCTTCTCAAAATAAAACCATACATCCCAGAATTCCTTCAGTCTTTTTTGAGAAATTACCTCTCCCTGCGCTCCTTCCGTGTAAGACACCTTTCATGCTATTCCTCTTCCTATCCCATCCAAGCCGGCGTCCCTCAGGGTGCTGTGCTGTCTCCTACCCTATTCAACATCTTCATCAACGACATACCAGTACCTCACAATGTAAATGACTATCTATACGCAGACGACCTGGCATATACTGTGACCAACCACACGACTAAAATGGCATTATGGAAGTTACGACAAGCCGCTAACCTTCTCACAGTCTGGGCCAGAGAAAACCAAATAACAAGCGATCATATTTCAATGGAAAAGAGCAAATCCAGCAATAGCCCCTATTAAAATCAATGACGTGGACATTCCATGGAAACGAGAAGTGACGTACCTTGGACTGACATTCAACTGTAAACTACTGTGGACGCGTCATATCAAGGACAAGACCCAAAAAGCACACCGGACAATCAACGCCTTACTGCCCATCATGACAAACAAGAACGTTAAACACAAAACCAAACACAAATCCAAACCATACGTACATCAAGCCAATAGCCACATTTGGCGCTGAAACATGGGCCTCGACTTTTCAATCAAACTATAACTTGCTGACCAGACTGGAAAACAGAATAATCAGACTGACTTACAGACCCGCACCTGACGACTGCTACCTCGACATTAAAACGCAGCATGACATTAAACCTCTTGCGACAGAAACCTACGAAACTGCACGGAAACAACTGCTAGAAGCAATGTACAATCTTTCCTTCACTGCTTTTGTCGAACCTCATCGTCATATCATAAACAGAACCATCCCTCACAACAGGAAGCGCCACCCGCTTGACATATTCACCCTACCTCCACCTTCTCCCACAATATAGCTACGTAGACCAGGCACCTGGACAACCAGCACTTAAATTCACGACTTTATAAAACTTCTGAAATTACATACCTCTCTACTAAACGACGTGAGTTCCCTAAAATCCAGAAATGCCACCCTTTTCCAACAATTGAATTGAATTTGCCTTCTTTTACGTGGCGAGACTCAGGCCATGAGGCCTGCTCTTCCGTCTGACCACACAAATTCCGCTACGCTCCTTTCACCAACCATGGGAGAAAGAAGGTATTACTTGGGCGTCGAAACAGGCAATTTGAATTTAGCTCAGAGGCTTCATTTAGGCTTGAGGATCTTTTACATACAGTAAACCTAACAGCCGGCTTTACTTCCCCTCCGAAGGAAGGCGTACGAAGGATTTTTTCGCCCTTTCGCTTCGATCGGGTTCGAACCCGCAAACTTGGGTATAACAGTCCGATACGCTAACCGTTATACCATCGCCGCCGCAGACTCCATACACCATCTCCATACACCATATACAGTCTTACCAATACCTTAACAAAACAACCAATCGCGACGCAGTACCCTCAAACAAAATAACCCATCTAAAACCCCTTTAACGAAATAACCCATCGGACATGTTCCCAGCCCTAAAATTACACCTGCATTAAAATAACCTGTGATTCCCTCCTACACCTTCATTAAGAAACCTACCTCCTCCCACAATACCCCCCCTTTAACAAAATAACCTCTCTAAATCTAACAAACTAACCCGTCTTCTCATGTCTAAAACATCACCCATCCATTCACGCTTCCCATACGCCGTTCTCTCCTATCACCAGTTCATCTGGGGGATGGAGAGATAAGAATGATTGTTTTTGCACCATGATAAAATCACACACATGCTGAGGAGTACAATCTCTGTACAGGCATCACGACTAAATACACACATGCGCATTTAGAACTACCTGATATCCCTGAAAACGATGGTCTTCGAGAAGGTTCATATCTTCCCAGTGAAACACCGTCAGTGATGAAAATTCACTCAGAACCTTCTTTGACGCGAGATAGAAGAAGTTCGTTTACTTCCATTCGAATCTCGTGCACCGTTGGAGAGAATGTGCGAAAATGCTAGGTTGTACAGACCCCAGAAAGAGATCTAGATATTACTGAAATCAATCAGATCGTGTATGCAAGTAGATATCTGGTACCTCAGATAATTTTGGGGCCAGCCCAGGACACCGACGGCCGGCAGCCAGACAGAGTAAACAACTCCGTAACCCCATGGACTAAAAGAATTATGAAATGGATAGCCGACATGGCGTGAAATGTCACTCTTAGCCGAGGCATCTTTGTCTGTTGGTAGCTGAAAAGCTAAAAGAGAAAATGGTGAGACATTTTCTGGGAAACAAAACCAGTTAATGCAAAAATAAAGAAAATTGAAAACTGTGTAATTTTATCTGTTTTTTTACATATACTAAGCTGTTTTAAATTGTGGTTATGGTTAGACTATTTTAGTTGGAAGGTAGATCTACAACTTCAATATCAGTAAACAATATTACAATATATCAGCTTACCTGCCAATTAATCCGGAACTTACAAATGAGCGTACAGTGAGTCAAAATTCTTACACAGACAAGATAACATTTAAATGGAATATAGCATACAGTTTACGCAGTCATACAATCGTTGCGGTTGCAAGAAACAATGTAACTAGTAGCAGAATATTTAGCACAAAATCACTATAGCCAACTTTACTATAAATACATTACCTTTTTACTAGATACCTAATACGAAACTAAGACAGAATGTTTCCGAATCTGTAAAACTATCCCTGATACGCACTTTTCAACCTCAAATTTAAATTTAGGATGTAAAAATCATTAAAGAACACACATTTTAACTTCAGAAAAAAACCTTGTAACACAGTGTTATTGGTCTTATATAACTTACACACATATACAACATCAAAGCATGGTAACTGATTGTTTTAACCATTAAAATATTCTAGAATTAATATACAATACAATGTAAAATATTAAACTTTAAATTACAAAATAACGGCTAAATTTAAAAGCTTCAGAATTCAACATGTCCTCCCATGAACCTCCTGACCAATGAGCACGAGCTGATGATGATACTGTCACTGGGTACTGTTAATGAAACATCTATTCAATTCCTGCCTGTATCCTATTCGAATTGTAACGGGTAATGCGAAAATACAACCGGATTATTATTTCGTTCATATCGTTAGTCTATTGAACTCTCCTTCGTGGTAAGCTTGCCACAGTGGTTTCCCAAGTGAATTCTGGGAATCACTGCCTATTTAACAAATCTTCCGTACTGCTTCCATCGACTGTACTTGCGGACAATTACTTGCGGTTATCCCGATGCGAGCCCGCCTGTTCAGCATCACACCACTAGCGGTCCGCATGTTGCCACAGACAGCGCTAGTTCCATGTGTGCCTTGGCGTTCCCCAGGCAACGGCTCAGGTCCGAGGCAAATATCCAGTGATCTCTCCATTTCAACATGGGTGTGGTCTGATAGGGCTGCTATCTCATGGCCTTTACACCTGCCATCATGTGCATGGACCCCTCGTGCAGGGTTGCTTTTTCCACCCAACTGTGGCCGTTGAAGACTTTGCCCCTGTAACCCCGGGCATGGGCTCCCCTTGTCAACCCCCGAGGAGAAGGGTCACTTCTATGTCATCTTCATGTCTTCTTTGGGTTGCCTCTTCTGTAGGTCCTCTTCTGATGTTGAGGTCTTCTTCTTCTTGTATTTCTTCTTGTGACCCGTCCCCCTCGTCCTGTCTGGCAAGGGTGGCTCTACCAGTTGCTACGCTACCGCCGGCATAGCTTTCAGGGTCATAGGGGTACTCAACCTTCCCCACCTGGCTTGGACGACCCCTGACCACCTGAATGGACGACCTGTGCTTTTACGTCCCATTCGGCTGATCTCCATTTCTAAACACTTGGATTTAAGGCGTTTCTCTGCCTCCTTGATTACGAAATTGCATGGCATAGCACCATCTACAAATAAACACGATTTTTCTTCAAATCTCGGATAACAATATCCGGTTTGTTTGCTGCTATTGTGCGATCAGTTGAACTTGCTGGTCGTAGAATATTGTAGACGGTCCAACAGACGTCACCGGTTTTCGTGAGTGTTCATACCACTTTGAGCATGTGCTTGGAAATTCGAGGGCTGTACAGATTTGCCAGTGAAGGTAAACTATAGACCCTGTTGTGTCTTTTCAAGTATTCAGTTTTTGCTAGAATTGGACGTCATAAATGGTTTCTACTTGTTCCTGGCAAATGCGGCATTTATAGTCTTGGGAAATTTTGAAAACCGCTTTATTATAATGTCGTGTTCTCAACGCCTGATCTTGGGCGCTATTAAAACGGCTTCCGATTCTGGCTTCATTCTTCCCTTTTTAAGCCAAATAAATGATTGATCTTTATTGATCTTCACCTTGTCCATTCTTTTCGATACTGTCCATGGAGTGGCTTGTCTCTCCATGATTTCTTTAACATTGTTTGTCTCACATTTCATGATAAGTAGTATCAGAAGGAACCGTTATTCTCCGTATCTTGCCCATGAATGTATTATAAATTCTTTAAAAAATAGATGTATTGTGCTTTGGTTTTATATATCTATACAATAATTCATTCAAATGTACCAATAAAATGAGAAAATAAAATAATAATAATAATAATAATAATAATAATAATAATAATAATAATAATTATAATAAATATTATAATAATAATAACAATACATTTTGAAGAATGCCGATCCGGATATGACAAGGCCATGACGATCTCAGATGGAAGGATCGCGGATTCGAGTCCCGCCTCGGGCATGGATGTGTTGTTTATGTCTATATGTTTGTGTCGTCCATTCATCCTTCATTATCATCATCATTCCATATCCCATACCCCCTGGACTAGCAACCCTGGGGAATAAAAATTGGATTCAGCGTAGAATGCTGATACCCCAAAAGGTGTCACATACACTTGCTAAGGGATGAACGTAACTGGGCTCCGGTAAGTGCAGGTGTACGTCCGCATGAACCTTGCTGGCCAATCCGTGACCAAGTAATAATAATAATAATAATAATAATAATAATAATAATAATAATAGTAATAATAATAGTAATAATAATAATAGTAATAATAATCATTTATTTTAATTATTATTTTAATAGATAGATAGTTACACAGATAGATAGATATTTATTAAAGTTCGCTTGGAGCCAATGCTCTGTGGCAAACATGATTATAATTAGAATTATGACAATTACAAAACTATTACGTATATTTAAAAATAGAATTACAATTAGAATTAGAGGTTGATCTCCTAGTTCTAATTATTTTTTAGTTATCTCTAAATTGACTTATAGCTTAACACTTCACTTCATTTCACTACACTGCACTGCACTCTCCTCCCCTCCCCCAACTCCACTCTCACGTTACCAAATTAATATTATTAGTACAATAATAATATTAATAGTAACAATAACAATAATAATAGTAATGATAATGTAAGCAATAATAATAACTTAAAAATTACACCAAAGCCAATAACTGTGAATAATAATAATAATGACAATAATAATAACGATAAAAGTCTCAGTATTATTAGTAATGTTCTAGATGGAATTTAGCATATTTTTAAATTTGACTACATTAGAAGGAAGAGCCTCAAGTGCTTTTGCAGGTAGTTTTTTCCAATCTACTATAATACTATTCACAAAGGGGAACTTGCCTATATAAGTTCTTTGCTTTCTATCATGGACCGAATACCGAAAAAATAGCGGTAAAGGTATTTATACCGGTATAGAAATACCTTTACCTCTATTATACCTTTATTCAAAATACCTTTAGAAATACCGGTATAAGACGTCAAATACCGGTATTTTTAGAGGTATTTTACCTTTATCCGACGTCTATACCGGTAAAATACCTCTATTTAAAGGTATTATACCGGTATTCTCTCATCAAAATACCGGTATTTTCATAAGAAAATACCGGTATTTCAGTAGAATCATACAGGTATTTGGGGGAAATTCATTGTGATTTTTTCTTGTGATTGAGATGGCTCAGAGGAAACAACTATTTACACGGCAGAGTTTCTGACCGGGAGGTCCTAGGGTTCTAGTCCCGAGGGTGGCGGATTTTCGACACATATTCTAGCTAGGTCTTCTGCCATTGACAGGGAAGTCGAGTTCTGTCGTCAGACGGAGGGACCAGCCAACGGTCTTTCGCAGACATCAACACGAGCTCGTTCGCTGACCTTGGACCTCACGTCCGGGCGCAGAGCTTGGCGACACGTGATACAGTGTTGAAAATTTATCGAATTTCTCCGTATAAATCTTGTCCTTTCTAGTAGCGATAAAAAATGGAGAAACGTGTCTTCTTATCCATAAATGAGTCTTCCCACGCATACCAAACTTCCTTCTTGCACGACTGTGTTTATCACTAAATAAGATTATTTGCTTAAATTTGATCGTATCACTAACATTCACGAAAACAATTTTTTCAGTTGGCCCAGTTTTCTTATTCTGCACCATAATTATAACTAAAACAATATTAAAAATTGACATTGAACGCTAATAGACATATTAACTATTCTTACGCAAGGAAACAGAAGCGTTTTGTTTAATTCAAAATTAATGATTGAAACATGTTTAATTTACACCCATGTATTATTTAAGAAATTTCATTAAAAAATATTAATAGTACTATATAATATTAATTAATTTTAATTAATATTTTAAAATATTAATTCTAATTAAATTTTAAATGTTTGCATTAAATTTGTGTAAATTAATTTATTATTTTGTTTGTTAATTTATAAATTTATTTAAATTAAATGTTAATTTTAATTAAAAAGTAAAAATGTTAATATTAATAAACTCTTTTTTATTAATTAATAATGTTAGTATATATATCTTATTATTAAGGAAGAAACACTCTTCTCGAAGTGGATGCATTTTACAATGTAAGCTACCCGCGTAGAAGGGAACCCTTGCCCACATGCAATGTTAATAGCTAATAATAATAATAATAATAATAATAATAATAATAATAATAATAGTAATAATAACATAATAATTTACTTTTATTACAAAGTTTCTCAATATTTGCAGTTAATGTCAAAATATATTAAACCCTTAATATAAACTAGGAAAATAACATTTTATTTTAGCCCTATTTCTCAATATATAATTAAGATTTAATTGTGAAATGAAGTAAAAGGAAATCATTTTTAATAATAACAAAACTGGGCCTGAAAGCCTGAGCGTTCGTGATTATCTCAAGGTGTCAACGCTCCCTCAGTTCGCCGCAGGAGGGGTCGGGGAGGGAAGATACGGTCCTACGCCTACGGCACGGCGCATACGTTGACAGGCTCTCCATGTGCGAAATACTAACATAAGACAGGCTTAGGTCATCTCTCAGGTCAGATGGGAGATAGCTCGATGAAGGACACTAAGAAAAGCTTCTCTTCAATGGAATCAATTATTATTTCATATTTCAACTTTTCCGAAGTTTAAATTATAGGAGGTTTTCAATACATACAACGTATAACAATTATGAAATGATATTTGATTAATAAACATTTTGTGAGATATTATTAACTAAAGTAACCTATTTTGTCAACATGTAAGGATGGTAAGCTATATTTCTTCATTGAAAAAAAAAAGGTATAATACCGGTATAACCTTTATGGACGTCCATACCGGTATAGACGTCCTATAGAGGTATTTTACCGGTATAAAAGAATAAAGGTATTTGAAAAAGGTATGGAAAAATACCGGTATTATACCGGTATTTTTACCGGTATTCAATACCTTTTCGGTCCCTGCTTTCTGTATCATATTATCCAAGGATGGTCTCCTCTGCTTTTATAATCTGGTTTCTGTAAAGTTTTACCGATATCTGCCCATGCTCGGTCCCCTTTGTATGTTTTGTACATTACGCATAAACGCGCCCTTCCTTTCTCTTAAATAAGGGTTCCCATGTATCTCCTCCATCAACAACGCGGCCATGATTTACAAACTTTCCGGCCCGTTTTTGAATTTTATCTAACGCCTCGATTTGCCCTTTTCTGTACGAGACCCAGCATGCCTCTGCGTATTCCAAACTAGGACGAACAAGCGTAGTATATGCTCAGGATCGAGCATTTGTACTTCTGGGTTTTAGACTACGCATTACAAAGTGCAGCGCCCTCCATGATTTTTTGGCCGTATTGTTAATATGATCCGACCAATCCAAGTCGCTTCACAGGACCAAACCCAAATACTTACAGTGTTTACACGTGGTATAACATAAGTTTCTAACTCATAATTGAAGTGTACATTCGAGCGAGACTTGGTAAAACAAATGAATTTCCTCTTTTCCGGATTCAACTCTTGTAAATGATCTTGTAAATGATCTTGGATGTTACCTAATTCCATCTTGTTGCTGCTCGTCGAGTTCCATAAATAGTTTAGATCGTCCTGTAAAATATTTTCATCCAAAGACGAGCCAATACTCCTATATATTATGCAATCATCAGCGAAGAGTGTAACATTCAATTTTATTCCAGTTGAAATGTCATTAATGAACGCTGAGAATAGCAATGGCCCTAACACACTCTCCTGGGGAGCCCCAGAGGTTACATCTACGTTTGGTGAATATTTATCACCTATCCTAACTGTTTGAGTTCGCACCGTAAAAAATTATTTTATCCACAAGATTATTCGATTATTCGATCCACAAGATAATTCAGTTTTTGACAATTTGTCAATTAAAAGGCCATGTAGTACTCCATTAAATGCCTTAGAAAAATCTAATACTATTGCATCGACCCTACTCCCTTCGTCTAATGAATCTGCAATGCCCTGACATAAAGCAATAGCTTGGCTGTCGCACGAATACCCAGGACAAAACCGCGTTAATTTTGAAAAAGCCAATCAGTTTTATTCCAAACTCGTCTAATATACTCCGCAATCAAGAGTTCAATCTGCTTGCATAAGACTCATGTCAAACTTATAGGCCTGTCATTATTAACAATCCTTTTGTCTCCCCCCTTGTGAATCGGCAATACGATTGCCTCTTTCCAATTTTGAGGAATCATATTATTATTTATAGTGACGTCCATTAACCGAGCAAGCTAAGGAATCATGGCTTCCCCTCCCAGTTTCCGTATTTCTCCTGGCATTCCATCAGAACCTACAGATTTATTCCTCCTAATTTCTGCGATTCTTTTTCTAATAATTCCTATATCGACTCGAAAGGTTTTTATTACGAGTGTTGTTTCATTTACTGGGGTTTGGTCCTTCGGGTTGAAAGCATTTGCGTAATGTCTATTTAAACAAGACGACTTTTCACTGTCATTTGTAATTAACGAACCGTCTGCACTGCAGATCGCTGGGATATTTTCTTTGTTGCCTTTATTATGTATCACATACTTGAAGAAATTTTGCCAACAGTTCAATCAATCGTTTAGAATTGATTTCAGGTAATTTTCTTGGGTATGTAACTTGAATGTTGGTAAATCTTTAGATAATTGTAGAAAATTATTTTTCTGTTCCTTATTTATATTCCGTTTACCATACGCTTTCCTAACCTACCTTTTCAGTCGTCTCACTTCTTGTTGTAGTACACCAGATCCGAATGGCACCGTAGTTTAGTAATTGTTACATCTTTATTGACGCAACGCGACTCTTAGACCCTTAAGAGCGTTGAGCGCTTGTACTTTGGAGTAATTCTCCGTTAACATGGTATTTTACGTCTGTCGAGTCTCGTCGCAGTCAGTTGTCAAGAGGACCGCCAGGTAGTATCTCCGCGTACGAGCCTCCCGCTACGCGCTCCTGCGTCACTACCCAGCGGCCAAAATCGGGAAGGAATAAGGATAGGGATAGGGTTTAGGACACTTCACAGGGGTTGGACTAGCCCTTGTGAAGCAGCCAAACTCGTTGTGTTGGAACAAATTTCACACGAGATCAACGGAAATCGAACCCGGACCTCAGTGGTGAAAGGTTAACGACATCACTATGAGCCACGAGAGACGAGTTTCCCGGTAGGCACGAATTTTGCTAAGCATTCTGAAATTATGTTCTTAAAGTATGACCATATCTCTTCTACTGTCCATCCGCTAGAAGGTGAATAAAAAGAATGAGAAGAAAAAGAATAGAAGAAGAAGAAGAAATGTAAACTTTATTTGAACGTAATGGAATAAAATGAAAAAACTGATCTCACCACAAAAAGGCAATTCACCCAGCCAGGCACCCGTCTGCGAGCAAGTAAGCTGCGACCCTCCAAAGAGTTCGTAGCCGTCGTCACACGTATAGGTGGCGATGGCGCCAGAGCGTAGCGTCGTCGATCCGTCGTCCTGGTCGAGGCGCACGCGCGCATTCAGCGGCACCGCCGGATGGCCGCAGCGCGCCTCTGCAACAGCCCCGCAATGCAATTAACAGTGGCCCTTACTGCAGCATTTTTCCCGCTCCAGACCATAAGTAATATTTTCACTACTAATTTGATGCAACAATAATACTGCATCAAATTAATTATTTTTAACAAATACACCACGTCATATTTAAACCAAAATACTGCAACAACATAGTACATTTATACAGCACAAGAGTTCTTAACATACCAAGAGTATAAAAACGTTTGCGGTTCCATAACGCAACATGTAAAAGGCAAATATTTGTTGGAGAGCGACCTCTTTCCTGAAGTCTTGCTGACGCATGACGACAGCTGTGTCTAAAGCAATGATATGTTGAGAATGAGAACTCAGTCTGTCCGCGCAGATTGAGAATAGGTGGATTTACAGATTCTAATATTTGATTTGGTTTAGTGTTTGTTTAGTGATTCCGGGCGCGTTAACAGCGTAGGTCATTAGTCCCGTCAGTGTAGTGCATGTTTTTTCCTCGGGAGATGGCTGTGATCTTCCCCCGCAGGATGGCGAGATCCGGCGCCAACCTACCATCGGCTAGTGGGGTTTCCCCCTAACCAGGACTCTTCCACCAGCGGGGTACCGCCCCAGCCGGGACAAGCTCTAAGCTCCCGACCGGTCTCCAGAGATGTGTGGTATTGCGCATGTTAGTGTAAGTGTGTGTACGGGGAGAGGATAGGACAAGGAAGAGGAAGGAAAGACGGCTCTCGCGGCCGTTTGTTAGAGTACTGCTCCGGCATTTGCCTGGTGTTGATCGGAGAAACCACGGAAAACTAGCGATCAGAGCAGCCGGCCTCCTCCAGACAGCGACTGAATTCGACCTTGCTGATAAGCTAGTGTCAAAAATCCTGCCGCCGTCAGGACTCGAACCTTGGACATCCCGGTCAGAGGTGCTGCAGTGACATCAGTTGATGCACTGAGCTACCGCTCCCGGTCTAATATTGGAATGTTTCACTCAAAATCTAAACTGTTTCATGATTTTTGGATTCTTCTCGAGTTCCTAAGTATCAAATGAAACCATAGACAACTCTCACATGGCCAGTCGCTGCATAGTTTTCTTTCCTTTCAATTTAAGCGTGCATTACCAATTAATAATTTAGATTATTTCTAAACACTGCCTTGTGGTAACCTCACTAAACGTTCTAACTCCTCTTATCCCCTGACCAAGAGGCTGGGTCACCGCTAGTCGGCGAAGGCTCGTTGGGGGTTGTCGAGCCAAAGGACTGGACTTCTAAACACAATACGCACGCGAACATGTGAAAATGATAATCTTTTATTTGTGCTTTAAAAACTTTGCTTTTGTGGTCAGGAGAACGAACATTTGAAATTTGCGTAGCCATTAAGGAAACCTACAAATTTCCGTATTTATCTTTATTAAAAGAATAACTAGTGGTGCTACAGAATGGCACAGACTTTCTCGTAGTAAATTGTTCTAATTTCTTTGGTGTGGTTTCTTTAGTGTGGCTTCACGCTCTTGCCCAGTTGCCATCTATCGCCGCCCAAAGTACATTTTTTAAAAAATTTTCTCAACTTTTCGGTTGTCTGATAGGAGAACCAAAATATTTCTTTAATAAAATTAAAGAAGAGTAAAATCACGTTCTAAATGGCAAATGGTTTTCATTGAAAGAATTAGGGTTGTTTTCAAGAAAATGGCGATTAAGCGTTAATGTAAATGCGAAAACTTTTTTAACAGGAATCTATTGAGTTTTCGAAAAACTTTGTTTGAAGTCATTTAAAGCACATTTACTTACAAATGCAAAAATGTATACAAATTGATGGAAATGTGCGTATTAACGGCGTGAGAGATATTTAAAAAAAATACATTTGTGTAATTTAAAAAAAAAAACAAAAGAACACACTAAAATGAACTTTACATCATATTAAATAGTGCAGTTAGCACTATCTGTTGGAAAAGTTCGAAGAAAAAATTTGGAACCGTTTTTGAAAAAAGAATTGAAGATACCAGAAACAACGTCTCCGTCTCACTGCGATATTGTTTGATATACTGGAAGCTAAAGCCATGATTTAAGCTATTGCAAAGTCACTGCAAAAGTCAGGGAATTTCAAATCTGTGTCAAAGATAAACAGGAAGAGGTTTCGAGAATTTGGGCCAACTGTCATGACGTAAATGAACCTGATAAAAAAATGGCAGAAATTAACCGAAGGATGTGATGTGAAGACTTCTTACCAACGTTTGTACTGTGAAATTCTGGACACTATTTTTCAACAGTTAGATGACAGATTCAGCAAATTGAACAAACTTCGATTCCTAGAACTACTGAATTAAAAAAAAAATTATGAGCAACGCAAGAGAAGCTTACCCGAACTGGCAGTCCAGGGTCTGAAGGATTCCTATAGAATATTTTTTGACTTCGCATCCGTAAGATCTCAGCTCATTGTAATATCCATTTCACAAGAACTTGGTGAAAAAATGTAAGTAAGCTTCTGAATGCGTACTGTGTAGTAGTGAAACTATGCGAGTTGTTTTTAATTATCACAGCTACGAGTGCTTCAGTAGAGCAAAGTTTCTCTGCTTTGAAGAGATAAGTCTTACGCGGGAAATTCTCAACCACAAGATAGACTTGAATTTAGCTTCTATATCAATAGACAAAGAACTGCTTACTGCTATAAAGAAGCGCCCACAGTTTTATGACAGAAGTATAGAAGATTTTGGACAAAAAGATTGCAGAATACTGTTGCGGTACAAATGTGGTGAATTTCAAATATTATTTCAGTAGTATACATACCTTTTGCGGCTCTCGCACGTCACCAATCTTTATAAATGAGGTCTCTAAATAAAGAGAATTTCATGGACACGTGACAAATTGCACTTTGACTTTAAAAATATGAAGGATTTGTTTAAAAAAACGCATCTAAATATTCATCTCAAATTTCACTCGGCCAGCCATATTGTTAAATAAGCGTCGTAAACGAAGCGTTTTAGGGCCTTGAAAACTAGAATTTTGAGGCCTCGAAGAAATATTCCTCATGCCGTAATCCACAGGATGAGGTATTCTGGAATATTCTATTAAATTTTTGTCTGTTCGGTATTTATCGATACTTCCAATACCACATATGCATGTAGGAATACAGAATATATTCCTCCGTGAACTATATTTTAGCTCTTGGTGCAGGTGGCCATCTTTGTGACGTCACGTTTAGAAGGCTCATATTTTTCCATCTTATACTATTTACGCTTTCTGTGCACACCGTGGTTTGCACAGACCGACGAGATTTATTTGTATAATTATTAATTCACGATTCGCTCTCGCAGCAACAACTAGAAGTACTATTAATAGTTGGTTGATACCGATGAATACTGTTTCTTATGCATGTAGTGCAACCACTCATTTAAAAATTTGCCGTGGGCTGCAAGTGCTGCGTACCTAATTGTGGAGGGAATTACGACTGAAACGGGCCACATGTTCCTATGTTTCATTTTCACGATTCCCTTACGAAAACGTAGGGTGGAGTTTAACATGCGAGAGTTCTCGCACGGATATGCTAGTTCCATATAAAATAGTATCTCCTACGTCTTGGATACAATATATAGTATTTTATTTATTTTTGCATGATTATATTATGTTAGTGTAATATTCATCTAAAAGTTGAATCTGAAAATGGCCAATTGTGTTCATCAGTTGGCAAATACTATTTTGCTTACCCCCACCTCGAAAAAAATCACGCCATGCCACTGACCTGATGAGTTTCGTGAGTCATTGTAGGTGATAAAGTTGAAAATGGAACTCAGCCTTCAAAGAAATTGAGAGAATGTTTTAGAAATAACTTTATATTTTCCAAGTCAAAGCATATGACTAAAACCTAATTACAATGCCATGCTACGTCACTGACACATTAATTGTACCTGAACTAGATATGAAGTATGACGCAAGTGAAACATTACAAATCTTCCAATGACAACAAATGGAAAATTTGTTACGCTGCAGTGTCAGTATGAGGTGTTGGTGTAGTGTTCCTTGAAGGTCAGAGTGCCCTTGCGTGAAGTCAGTGAGGCGCGCCACCTAGCGGCAGACCACACTCAACGGCGACAGCTGCGAGAAACAGGTTTCCGCTTTCTCAGCTGCCACACCCAAGTGGGGCGCGCGCGGGGGTAGGGCACCGTTGGATGACCTCCACAGCGCGCGGCGCACCGAACGCGGCTTCGAGGATTGTTCTCCGGCTCCATTTGCCTTCGGCGAGCTCGGGAGCCTCAGGTCATCGAGGTGCGCCCTGTCCATCTTGTATTTACAATGTTAATGATTCGTAATTTGCTAATTCCGGTATTTTCACGAATGAAGTATATACATACAGGAGGCAAAGAAAATTTTTGTCACAAATACGAATTGGGTTGTATTGTTTTGGGTTGGCAACAATGGGCATGAAGGGATTATTTTGTTGTTAATTCCGTTGATTTAAAGTAGTCTGGAGTTTATGTGTTAAGAAACAGGTTTTCTTGAGTGTGCACGTATTATTTGTATATAGGGTGAGTCACGTAACTTTACCACCTCCTGCAGTTTTTGAACGGTTTAAGTTATTGCAACACCGTTTTCACGCAAATGCATGAAGGAATGGGGCTAATTAATGCATGTATTCATTTCTATTTTATCATTTGTATTTTTTCAGATATTGACGTAACTTGTTTTTTTCAAATGGAACTATACATATTTTTTTGTCTTTCTTGACGAGCGTAGAAAGACGAACCCAGTGATATACATATTGTCGTACGGTAAATTAGCATTTTCTTGAGTAATTTGGATTTTTGCGACTCGTATTTAACGGATATTGTAACTCTCCGAGTACGTGCTAGCAGAGAGCGCTGTGCGACCTTGGTTGGTGGACTGTTACATTTAAGATATACGTTAAACATGAGACGCAAAAAAAAAAAAAGAAAAAAAAAATCAAAATGACTCAAAAAATGCTTATCTAGTATAAGAAAAAATGTATATCATTGGATTCGTCTTTTTACTCTAGTCATGTTAGACTAAAAATATCTATAGCTCCATTTGAAAAACAGAAATTTACTTCAATATCTCTTAAAATACAAGTGAAAAATAGCGAACTAATACATGTATCAATTAGCCTAGTCAAATGGTAGAAAATAAGAGAAGGTTTTGGTGTAGTTTTGATATTTGGTTGTTGTTTTTTTTTTTCGCTGAAAACGAATATCAGATTGGCCAACAAAAATTTTGCCCGGAAATACGTCTTTTAAGCAAAAAAAAAAAAAAACTGTGAAAAACACGCTTTTTTCAGTTTTTTTCAAAATAATTCAAAAGCCATCCATTTTCGTAATTAATGGCCCTATATGAAATATAAAAGAAGATACAACTAACTACATTTAATGTCATTAATATTTCTCTCTCCAAATAACGGTTTAGCCGCGAGAACACCGTGGAATTTGGTGATATAAGCAAAACGCATGAAAAAACGGGAATTATCCCGTTTGCGAAACCTCGGCATTGGCCAAATACGGAATACTGAATTTCTGACGGACAAGAACACTAATCTTGGTGATTATAAAATTATTCCAACTCTTCAACGCAATTAAGGAGATGGTTGTTGATTGATTTATTGATTTTTTCGTGTTTCCGGGCGCGTCATCTACTCTGGTCATTAGTCCCGTTAGTGTAGTGCATGTTTTTCTCGGGAGATGGCGGTGATCATCACCCGCTGGATGGCGAGATCCGGCGCCGACCTACCGTCGGCTAGTGGGGTTTCCCCCTAACCAGGACTCTCCCACCAGCGGAGCACCGCCCCAGCCGGGACAATCTCTAAGCTCCCGACCGGTCTCCCGGGATATGTGGTAGTGTAGTGTATGTTAGTGTAAGTGTGTGTGTAAGGGGAGAGGGAAGGACAGGGACAAGGAATGGGAAGGACAGATCGCGCGCGGTCCGTGGCCCGTTTGATAGGGTACTGCTCCGGCATTCGCCTGGTGTTGATCGGAGAAACCACGGAAAACTACCGATCAGAGCAGCCGGCCGCTAGAATTCTCCTCCAGACAGCGACTGAATTCGACCTAGCTGAAAAGCTAGTGTCGAAAATCCTGCCGCCGTCAGGACTCGAACCTAGGACCTCCCGGTCAGAGGCGCTGCAGTAACATCAGTTGATGCACTGAGCTACCGCTCCCAGTATGGTTGTTAATGTTGGTGAACTTTTTCGGGTTTCACTATTCGTCTCTAGAGCAAAGAACGTGCCTTAAGTTAGCCAGAGGGATGTCTGCTAAAGCTGCCTTTACTTCTAAAGCAAACAGGCCTGCACTGCCACCATCTACAGCTGCTGCACAGCAAAACTTTTAACTGTTTATTATCAGGTCCAACAACGACTAAATTTGAAAAAAGAAATCCAAAAGAGTGGAGAGCGATAAGTACGAAAAATGGCCTAGGGCCTTTGACTGCAACTTGTTAAACCTCCTTCTCTACCTCTTTTATCAAAATTTGATTCCTACAAGAGCTCCAAAAAGTGGCAAAAAAAGTGACTGCAAGAAGGCAGGATGATCTAACTTGCACCTCTGCGAAAAGTGTTGCAACAGTATAACAGTCGTCGTAGGTTTCCGCGGCCGGAGTCATGTGAAATTTCTTGGCTGTCCGGGTGACGCCGCGTCGAAGGCTTTGTTGCCAACGTTTCGACCATCTTTTCGTGGTCTTCCTCAGGGCTGGTCTGCACTGGAGTGGTTCTCGATACAAAACAAAATAATAAATTGTTAAATTTTAAATAACAAATTGTTAATTTTTTTAAAAGCCTGTATTTCGCCAAAACTTACACGAAAATTACTCATACTTTCAAAAAATTGAAAATGACCTTAATGATCTGTCTGTAAAGAACACATTAAGGAACAGCGATTAAGGAAAAAATTCCTATTTTCAATATCGTAGTTGGAGGAAAAGCCTAAAAAAATGCACTTTTGCAATTTTCGAAACATCAGGGATTCAACGAACATGAGATCTGCGCCATTCTCTTGGTTGGTTGGTTGTTAGTGATTCCTGGCTCGCCAACTACTAAGGTCATTAGTCCCGTAAGTGTAGTGCATGATTTTTATCGAGAGGTGGCGGTGATCTTCCCCTGATGGATGGCGAGATCAAGCGCCGACCTACCGTCGGCTAGCGGGGTTTCTCTCAACCAGCTGGGCACCGCCTCAGCCGGGACAAGATCTAAGCTCCCGACCGCTCTCCCGGCGCGTGTGGTAGTGTAGTACATATAAATGTAAGTGTGTGTAGGGGTGAAAATAGGACAAAGAAGAGAAAGGTAAGATCACGCGAGGTTCGTAGCCCATTTGTTAGGGTTCGGCTTCGGCATTCACCTAGTGTTGATCGGAGAAACCACGGAAAACTACCGATCAGAGCAGCCGTCCTCTAGAATTCTCCACCAGACAGCGACTGAATTCGACCTGGCTGACATGCTAGTGTCGAAAATCTTGCCACTGTGGAGTCTCGAATTTACAACCTCCCGGTCAGAGGCACTGCAGTGACATCAGTTGATGCACTGAGCCACCTCCCCTGGTAACCAATCTTTTAAGTGTCTTTTACGCTATCC
The DNA here is from genome assembly GCA_011170035.1 of Teleogryllus occipitalis. NCBI lineage: Eukaryota > Metazoa > Arthropoda > Insecta > Orthoptera > Gryllidae > Teleogryllus > Teleogryllus occipitalis. The sequence continues at coordinate 267,393 of BLKR01000643.1, read as the reverse complement.
GAGAAGAAAGTTTACCGAAATTATTTTTAAGAACAATTTTTTAGAAAATGTTGAAGCTTCATGTAAAATACCCTAAAAAATAAAAATATCAGATTGAAACTCGCAAAGCCTCGAGTTCGTTCAGATCGATCAGGGAATAATAAGTTCTGGAGAAAATCAGCATTTGCTCAATGGTTCCGGGAAACTGGACAAAAACCCGATCGAGATGGGGGTCGTTGGCCCGGAAGCTGAAGTACATTACTTGTTACAGGTATTTAAGTTTTTTTTTAAATTATACAATGCAAATGTAAACTAATTCATTATACTATATCTTGGTTTTGTTAAAGTAAACATTATTTTTCTTTTTGACGATCAGTATAGTCTCTAATTGTATAGAAACAGTTTTGTAGCAGAAAAGATTTTACTTTTAACTTAAATTCGTGTACCAATTTTAATTGTTTAATTTCATCTGGCAATGCGTTGTAAAGTAACGTACATGTATTGTATGTGGATTTCTTGTAGTGAGCTGTTGATACTGACACTTGATGAACATCATTTCTACGTCGTGTTGTAACTATAAATATCAGTATTACATGAAAATATGTTCCCACTGTTAAGTAAGTCAGTTTTGACAAATACTACAGATTCATAAATAAATAGGCCAGGCAATGGTAAGATTCTAAGCTCAATGAAAAGAGGCTTGCAGGGATCACGTGAATGGCATTTTTTCATTATTGGAATAATTTTCTTTTGCAATCTAAATGTCTGGGCACTAAAGGATGAGCTTCCCCAGAATATTATGCCATATTTCAGGCGGGAATGTACATTTTCAAAATACACGCACCGAGCTGCATGAAGGCTGACAGAATTTGAAAGAATTGTGAATGCATAACATAATGAGCTTAATTTAGTGTTTAATTCTGTTATATGTACATTCCATTTGAGGTTTTATTGAATTGAGAGACCTAGAAATTTTGTTACCATAACATCAGCTAATTGCATATTGTTCATTTTCAATGAAGCGTACGATTGAATACGATTTGAAACGCAAAAATGCATTGAGACATTTTTTCCTTCGTTAACTATAAATTTGTTATTACAAAACCAATTTGAAACTTCTGAAATTGTACTATTTATAGTTTCTTTTTTGCAAACAACATTCGTGTCATCGGCAAACAGAACTGTTCTTCCACTTTTAATAGATGAGGGCATATCGTTTACGTACAACAGAAAGAGGATAGGACCTAAGATCGAATCTTGTGGGACACCATTTTCAATTGGCAAAGAATTGGAAAGATAAGTAAATAATGTCCTTTCGTGCCAGTACGGTATTTCTACTCTTTGAGATCGATGTTTAAGGTACGAGGTTATCCAATCTAGGACAATACCACGACTTCCATAAGAAGGTAATTTTGAGAGCAAGATGTTATGGTTAATAACGTCAAAAGCTTTCGAAAGATCTAAAAATATCCCAATGGGTTCTTCATTTTGGTCCATCGATGAAGCAATGATTAAGGAAAGAAAAAAATGGCAGTTTCCGTAGATTTTGATTTTCTAAAACCGTGTTGTGAGTCTGAAAAACGCTCCTTTTTTCCTGAGAAAAGTTTCCATTCGCGTATATTAAAGACTTTCTAATATTTTTCAGAAAACTGACAAAAGAGAAATTGGCCGGTAATTTTTGTTTGTGGTAATAGGTGTTTGATATCTAAAACCCACTTCACTAAGCAAACGTTCATAAATTTTAGAGGTTATGAAACGTATACTTTTGTGCATGCTAATGACACTGTTAAAGGAGGAAGTACTGTGGTAATCAAAGAAATTTACTAAATTATAAGAAGTTAAATACGAAATAGAAGAAATACATGCTACTACAGTGTTCATCAAACTAAGGATTATCCATTAAGAATATGTAGAATCATTTGTCCTCCTAAGTATTCTTTAAAGAATAATTCCCTACAATCCCTTAGTCAACTAAGAGACATATTTATAGTAGGTGGATATTTTAATGCTAAATATCTATTGCGGTTCTACATTATCAACAAAAAAGGTAAAAAAACTATTACGTGCTATAAAAATGATTGGTGGGAAATATTTGTTTGTCAATTGACAAACCTACATAGTGGGCAACCGTTTCAGATAAAATCCCAGATTTAATAGACTTTTATATTATGAAGAATTTATCGTCTAAATACCTTCAAATTGAAGTTGGAGGTATCCTCTGTTGTTGCTGTCTGAGAGAGCAACAGCTGTATAGACGGACAGACGGACGTTTTGAAAAAACACTTTTTTGGTATCAGGGGACCCCCAAAACGTGTATTTCCGTTGCAATCTCGAAATCGATTTTCTGCAGCATTACATAACTTTCTCTATGCTACGTATATTACTCTGTATATACGTATGTATACGAGAAATTAAAATGTTTAAAATCGCAGGCTAGTGAAATTGCTCGAACGCGAACGCAATAAACTCACAAAGAACCTCCAGACACAATGAGATGCCACTTTAAAAAATGACGAAACTTCAAACGCAGCTTTCGGAACTTCCGGAAGTTGTCCCGAAAAAAACTTAAAATTTCCAATTTTCATATGCATACGTTTGTCCATCGTTTGACCACGTTTGTCCACCCTTCAGAAAATTTTTACCAGCCTCCGTTAAAAAATTAGAGCAAAAACCATTTTTTCGGGCCATCTTCACACTTTTACGAAATTTCAAAATTTTGTCTAAAATACTGAACAATACCAAAATTTGAGTTGCGCATTCGTTTGTCCATCGTTTGACCACCTTTAATTACGAACTAGATTATTTTTACCACGTTTCCTCTAGCAGATATGGGCGAAAAAATATTTCACGGCACACAGAAAGCGTGAACTTGGCCCGAATCAAACTCAAAAATGCAATTTTTTTCGTGAGTCATTATGAGGATCAGCGGTTCGATATATCACTTTGTAAGACAATGTGGTTAAGTTTGAATGATGAATTATGAGGTGGTAGTATGATGTCAATGATGATATATAAAAAAACGTATCCAACTACCAATTTACCCTATGCCTTTTAATAACTATTTAATCATTTTTATAACTAATAGTTGTTTATTTAGGAAACTTTTTTCTACACTGAAATATATTATTTATTTTGAAGATGCTATTACAATTCAATCATTTTTTTAGTTCTTGTACTTACTTTAAACTAAAGGATAATATTAGAAACATCGATTTATTTCGTCAGTAAAATATCAAAAAACAAATAATACTTTGTGAAATTGAACACTGTTTGTTGTGATATAGTGGTAAAATATTCGGGGTAACGTAATTTCCTTCCTCAAACCAGGGTCCATTTTTTTGTTTCGTTGGGAAAGAGTTGGAGGTTGGCGACCTAGTTTACTCAGTTGCCAGACGTCAGGTGTGAGCTATAGCAGCATGCGTGGTAGTAATGAGCAAGTTCCATAACGTTAGCATAACAAAGTTTTCAAAATAAAATTGAAATTAATCTCAAAATTTGTGGACGTTTTATGCATTAGCATAAAGCGGATCAGATGTTGAACGACAATTTTTGGGGGGTAACAAATTATTGTTACCCCCCAAAAATTGTCGTTCTACATCTAATCCGCTGACTTGATGCCAAGTTAGCTCGACAATTATAAGAAAGCCAAGATAATACAGAGTTAAATAAAAAATGGGAAATGGTCGCTTTATACTTTCTCGTACACGTACAATACGGAGTAATATATTTAGTATAGAGAAAGTTGCTACGTTGAAAGGAGCTAAAAATGCTACGCGAAAAAACGGCAGATTTTCGGTGGAAAAAATTCATTGCCTGGCTCTGGTGCATAAAACCAGTTGCTAAATTAAGAGAAAAAAATCCTCTAACATGTGGTGTAGCCACAATTCCTATTTTGTGGGTCCCTATATTGTGGGCAAAACGTCCGTCCGTCTATCTCTTCGTCCGTCCGTCCGTCTGTCTGTCTGTCTGTCTGTCTGTGAACACTCCTAGCGCCTAAACCTTTCGTTGATCTTCTCCAAATTGAAGAATCCCCTGTCTATCTGCCTCTAGTTGAAGCTTTGATATTTTGAAAAACATTCTTTAAAATTTGGGGGTACTTTACATTACGACCATCGGACATTTTCAAAATTTTCTCAAAAATGACCCCAAATTTTTTCTTTAAATTTCTTGTAAGATAAGATCAAAATACATTTATAAAGCTGACATAGGTCAGAATATCACTGTCAACTCTGAATTTTAGAAAATTGCTAAAGTTTGAATTTTTTCCGGCGTCTTCCTACAACTACAAAATTGAAGACATGGATTTTTCCTTCAAATGAAAATTGTTGTGCATACATAGTTCTTTCAATTAGGTCACGTAAATTTTTTTGGAAGTTTTAGTAGTTTACGTGTAATAGTGCGTGCAATATTTGCAATTTTAAAAAAATAACAGATTTTTTCAAAAACGGCTCCAATTTTTTTCTTAAAATTTTTGGTAATATTAGTTCCAAACGAACCCTATACCGTGACATAAACGCCATATTGCTCTATTTTTTTTCAAAAAATTTAAATATAGATTTTTTTGACTTGTCACTCACGTCTGTGAAACGTACATTAAAGTCAATTTCTTCACATTCTTATATTTATGAGCACATGTGTTTTAAATAATGTCAAATAACGTTTCTCGAAAACTCGACAGTTTTCTCTAAAAATGAGCACAAAATTCGGCATTTTCAGAAACGCTCAAACGCCATTTGGTCAAAAATGGATTCAAATTGTTTCTGCACATTTTTCCAATAGATAGTGCTAATTCCACTGTTTGATATGACGTAAAGTTTGTTTTGGTGTATTGATATGATTTTTCAAAAATTACACAAGTTTTTATTTTATTTTATTTTATTTTATGTCGCATCAACTACAAAAGGTTATTAGCGACAACTTCAAAATAACATTAATATTTTTGTACATTGAAAGTTATGACATTTATAGGACATAGAACATTATAGGTATTCAGTATAGGTATAGGTAACATTATAGGTCTTATATATCCCCATACAATGTTATGCTTTTCAAAAACTTGAGAAACCGATTACATTGATCTCTGTCCTTTAGTACACTTGACATGTCGTTCTCAACACCATGTCTCGTCCGGTCAGTCTCAAACCTAGGGCACAGAAATAAATGATTAACAAACATAGAAACATTACACATATTACACATAACAGCTGTTTTTCCTGAGATAAGATGGGCATGTGTGAGCTTGGTGTGACCTATTCTGCATCTAGTTAACACAACCTGGTCAGCTCTGCAGAAGAATGTGGCTGGATTGTAGTCATCCTATTCACATATACTTCTTAATTTACATTGGGCGTCGTTATTCCATTCCTGTCTGTCCAATTCTTGTAATTTTCCTTTGATGTTGGCGTGATAGTCCTGTGGTATTATGGGAAGGTTACTTCTTTCATCAATTTGTGACGCCTCTTTTGCAGATCTGTCTGCCAGCTCATTCTCCGTGATACCCACATGAGCCGGGATCCATCCAAAAACTATATCTTTACCTTAAAGTTCAAGTTTCTGATCATACTAACAATGTCTAAAGCTAGCGGGTTTCCTGAATAAAAGACATTTCCAATAGTCGACAGAGCCAATTTCGAGTCTGTTACTATCAAAAATTTACGTTCATTGTCTTCGAGAATGTAGTCTAGTGCTGTGATGATGGCATATAATTCGCTGGACAGGACTGAGTACTTGTCGGGCAGTTTGGTTGATATTACTCTTGTTGACGTTACAGCGACACATCCCACTAAGTTGCTACTTTTCGAGCCATCTGTGTATATTTTGTTGTAGTTCTCATATTTGGCAATTTCTTCTCCTATTCTGGCTCTTATCTCTTGGTTGTGAGTTTTTGATTTCTTAGGATTGTTTGTCAGCTCCTCAGCTTTAATGTCCTGCATGGTCCATGGTGCATAGTCAGTGATACTGATGGGTTTAAGAGGGGGAATTTTTTCTGATATTGTGCTTAGTATTTGCATAGCCCGTACAATGATTGGTTTTGGTAGTTTCTTTTTGAAACATAATTTCTTCCTATGTCTGTATGTCAGCTGGTAAATTTGGTTCACAGGGTTGCCACAGTTAGTTGTAACTTTGATTATATATCCTACAATCCTTCTTCTTCTTTTATCCAGGGGTGGTAAATTAGCTTCCTGTAACATGCTTATCACCGGACTTGTTCTATATGCTCCGCGTTTAAGCCTGGCACCAGTGTTATTGATAGGGTTGAGTATTCTTTTAATATTCTTATTTGTTGCATCTTAGAATATGCTGCCATAATCCATTTTAGCCCTGATCAACGCCTGATATGTTCTTCTAAGCACAGTATAATCGGCCCCCCCACGCCGAATGGCTCATGATTTTCATCAAGTTTATCCTTTTCGTGCATTCCACTTTCAGGTTTTTTATATGAGGTATCCAGGATAATCTTTCGTCAAGTGTCAGGCCTAAGACTTTTAAGGTTTTACATTGTTTTATCTTGTGTTCACCGATATTCAGGGATAGAGTCTTCTCAGTGGATCGTTTCCTGGAGAAAATTATGAATGTGGATTTCGTCTTGGAGAATTTTAGACCAACTTCAGTGGAGAACTGCAGGATGGTGTCTAAGATGTTTTGCGCTATAACTGCTATGGAAGACAGATGTTTACCAGTGATGCATATATTACAGTCATCCGCATACATGCTTACTAGCGCGGGAGGTTTGATTTTGGTCTGCAGTTCATTTATTATCAACAAAAACAAGGTCACACTAAGCACAGAGCCCTGCGGTACTCCATTTGTCAGCATATATCTCTGATAAGGCTCCTCTTACTCTGACATTAATGTAACGTTCTTTAACGAAGTTATGCACGAACTTAGCTATGTTGCCTTTAATTCCATGTTTCGTTATTATGTCCATAATACGCCGTCGCCAAACCATCTCATATGCCTTTTCGATGTCGAGACTTAGTACCACTGTGAACATGTTATTGGCGAATCCATTGTAGATGCTGTTCTCAATTATTGCAATGCTGTCTAAGGCAGATCGGTTCTTGCGAAAACCACTTTGATGAGGCGATATTAGCTGATGTTTTTCTAGGTACCATTTAAGTCTGTAGTTCACTACCTTCTCAAGTAATTTACACAGACAACACGTTAGGGCAATAGGCCTGTAGCTGTCTATTAAAAATTGGTCCTTACCAGGCTTGTGAATTGGAACAATAACCGCTTCTGACCATTTTTGTGGGAAGACATTGTTTAAATATAGATAATTGTAAATGTCTAAAAGAGCACAGATAGCTTCTTCAGGGAGCATCCGGATAAATATGTTAGGTATTCCGTCGGGACCGGCGCTTGTGTCTTTTAGTTGACGTATATTGACCTTACGTTCTCGGAGCGTAATGGGTACATTCAGTTGTATGAAATCATCTATTTCATCTTCTTCTACTTCCAGATTTAGGGCAGATCTCTCAGTTTCTTCTTTATGTTTTGTGAAGCTATCCGCAAGGTTCGCATCACTAGAATTGGAGGCGAAAAACTTTCCAAAGCTATCTGCAATATCACACGGGTCCTGAATGAATTGTCCGTCTGGCGTATACATAGACTTCGGGTAATTTGTTCTGAATTTTCCATCGATAGCGTTTATTTTCTTCCAAGCCTCCGTGTAGTTCAGTTTACTGTTTAAGGATGAAATGTATTCCTTCCAGCAGCTCCTTTTAGACTGTTTTATGATTCTTCTTGCCCTGGCTCGTGCTGATTTAAACTTGAATTTATTTTCATTTGTGTTATGTTTCTTAAATACATTAAACCAGTGCTTGTAATTCTTAACCGCTTCTTCACATTCCTTTGTCCACCAAGGTAGTTTCTTCTTACTTTTAGTATTTTTTGTTTTGGGTATAGTCACATCCGCTGTCGACAGTATAAGTTCTGTAAAGTTGTTCACAATATCGTTTATTTGCACTGAATCGTCGATGTTCAATTTCTTAAGGTTCTGAACTTTGCTCGCAATGATGTCTTGGTACGACTTCCAGTTAGCCTTTTTAAATATCCACCTGGGCATATAGATGTCCTCAGGAATAATCGAATTATCATATGACAATGCTATAGGATAATGATCACTGTTGTGAAGGTCTTCCATCACGTTCCATTTTAGATATCTGGCCAAAGTTGGAGTGCAGATGCTTAGGTCGATGCAAGATGAGTTGCCGCTAGCCGCATTGAAGTATGTACATTTTCTGCAATCGTTCAAGACTATAAGATCTTCATTGTTTGCAAATTCACCAACAATTTTCCCTCTACGATCAGTTCTGCTTGATCCCCAAATCAAGTTGTGGCTATTAAAATCGCCGACTATCAGTACCGGGCCAGATATTTGTGAATATAAGTTGTCTAGGTGGCGAGATTCTAGCTGAAACGCATTAGGAATGTATACGTTACACAGATGAAAACTACTACCGCCAATATGCAGCCGTATCACACATACTTCTAGGTCACTAGTAATAGCGCATTCACTACACTTGATCGACGTATGAACATAAATCGCAACACCACCACTGGCATTTCCACATATCACTCTGTTTTTATAAAAACATTGATAACCTTTTATATTAAAATGGTACTTATTTTTGAAATTGGTTTCTTGGATGCACAGTATATCATAGTTTTCGTCTTTTAGAATCTTCTGAAGAAATTCATATCTAGTGAAAAAACCGTTCACATTCCATTGTAAAATTCTTATCTTCATATTTGAAGATCTTCGCTTGTTAATTCGTCGTTGTCAGACGATTCCTTTGAGGAATCTGAGAGGACTGGGTCCTTAAGTTTCTTCATAATTCTCGTAAATCTTGATTTTATTCCTCTGTCAGACAGTAATGGATATATTTCTTTAAGCATTTCAATTAGCCTGTCTGTCTCTTTGGTGTAACTGAGAGATATTTGAAGAGGGTTACTTAAGCCATAAGTATTTTCCAGAAAGTCTTTTAGTTGCTCGTACGTTAGTACATTGTTGGATCCTTCTATTCTTTCTTTCGCTGGGGCTAGTTGCTCCACTATGCTTTTCTTGTTGCAGACGCTACTAACGGTGTTCTCCCTGGATACCTTCCTTTTCTTTTTCTTAGTTTGTTTTGCCGAACCGTTAATTTTTCCTTGGGGACGGTTGAATTGTTCTTCCTGAAGTTCACTTGAATTGTTGCTGGGAATACTTGTGATCTGTGATAAGGCTCTCTTAACAGGCTTGCCTTGGTCAAGTGGGGGAAATTCATGGTAACTAGGAACTTTATCTCTTTGTTCGTTGTCAGCGGCTACATTGTTATCAATTATGTCTTCCGAATGGTTGAGGTTAATGTCTCCTACATTTTTACAGTTTTTGGCAATATGACCTTCTTCCTTGCAGTGAAAGCACTTAATGATACCGCTTGACATGTAAATCCAGTTTCTTTCTCCTTTGTATGTGATCAGTATGGCTTCAGGTATCAAACTTAATGAGTCTTCCGGAACGAACACCTGTCTACGGAAACTTAAGATATGAGTGAACTGTTCTTTACCAAAACCAGCTCTGAGAAACGACACTTGAGAACTGCGTATCACTTTTAATTTATCTAGTTCGTCTTCAATTACTGCATTAGGAATCATAGGATAAACATTTGAAATTACGATACGTTTCTGTCTACTCACAAGAGACCGAATATTTTGGGAGGAGCCCTCAATATTAATAGTCTTGTACTTCTCTGTTAATTCATCCACTAACTGCTTACTGCTCAAAAATACACACACCCTGTTATTTGAAATTTTTGAAGCATACGTGATGTGACTAGGCGGAACAATCGATGCTAAAGCTTCTACGTACCTTTCGAGGGGTGTGCTGTGGTCTTTGCCTTCAATTATAATACCTTGTTCCTTCTCCGCGTACATTGAGAACGACTCTGTTGTAACTTGGACGGCCGGTGTGGTTTCCTTCAACGGGCTGGCTCCTGTAGTCAGAGGCCTGCCCTCGGGTAGCGGCTTCGGCATCCGCCATTTATTTTCTGTTCCCCATTCACAATGAGAAACACGTCGATCGTAATTAGAACAGTTATATGCACTGAAGTAGACTGCTCACTTTACACTGACACTTAAACTTCTTGAGTTCGATGAAAACACGTAATCGAGTCACAGACCGCGAGGCTCTACTGAGCGGGGCACACGATGTTGCCTCGACCACTGCTGCCGAGCGAATGATTACACAAGTTTAATTTTCATTGAAAAATTTTAAGCTGCTTTTAAGCAAATGGCGAATTTACATTACTGTAAATGCGACATTTGAAGCTCTTTTTCACAGGGATGTATTGAGATTTTCAAAAATTTCACTTAAAGTCATTTGAAGCACTTCCACTCACAAATTCAATAATGTATATGAATCAATGGAAATGTGTGTATTAACGACGTAAAATATTTCTTAAGAAAACCACATTTGTGTAATTTTTGAAAAAACAAAAGAATACAACGAAATGAACTGTACGTCACATTAAAGAGTGCAATTAGCACTATTCATTGAAAAAATTGAAGAAAAAATTTGGAGCAATTTTTGAGAAAATGCCGTTTATGCGTTTCTAAAAATGCACAATTTTGAGCTCATTTTAACAGAAAAGTGTTAAGTTTTCGAGAAAGAGACATTATTTAAAGCGAACAAGAGGAACAATTTTAATAAAACATTTGGAGCTGTTTTTGAGAAAATTTCGAAAATATCCGGGGGGCTTAATGTAAAATACCCCCAAATTTTAAACAATATTTTTCAAATTTCAAAGCTTCAACCAGAGCCAGATGGACCGGGGTTTCTTCAATTTGGAAAAGATCGTACGTTGCTAGTAGTGTTCACAAACACACGAACAGACAGAAGGACGGACGGATGTTTTAAATAAAACACTTTTTCGATATCAGGGGACCTCAAAACGTGTATTTCAGTTGAAATATCGAAATCGATTTTACGCAGCATTACATAACTTTGTCCATACCACGTATATTACTCCGTATATACGTATATACACGAGAGAGTAACTTGAGGGGCTACAGAATGGCAGACTTTTTCGTAGCAATTTTTTCTAATTTCCTTGGTGTGGAGTAGCTTCAAGGTCTTGCTCCATTCTCTGGTCAGCTGCCATCTATCGCCACCGAAAGTACATTTTCTTAATTTAGCAACTGGATTTATCCATTTTTTCGTTGTTAGGTCCCGGCAATGAATTTTTTGTGCCGAAAATTGGCGGTTTTTTCGCGCAGCACTACATAACTAATATTATGTGTATTACTCCGTATATACGTACGTATACGAGAAAGTAAAAACTAAATTGAAAATTTAAGCCTTTTTGACGAAGCGTTCGGAGCGCTCGATGTTGCCTCTAACGCAGCTGAGTCAAGACTTTTTTTAATTATTTATATCAGTTTATAAATTATTTTATTTTGATGGAAAGATAATGCGTAATTAGTGGATTATTACAGTTTTTTGTTGTTTCTTATAACTTGTGGCGTTTCTAATGTATCTCAATCTGGCACCCCGACTTTCTTAACGGAGACGTTTGTGCTTAGCAAAATACCACAAAAGAATGTAAAATATATTAAGAGCTCCGAAGAAATTCCAAAAGATGATGAGGACGGATTCACTTTTCCTTGGAGCCCGCCCACTCCACAGCGTCTTCCGCCAATAGATTCTTCTCGCTCCTGAATTGTATTCCCGAAGCCCTGTGTTTCCATCCGCCCGAGTTAATCTCTTAGTGGGTCTTGGGAAGTTCTGGTTCTGTAGGTGTCACTAAAACTTTGTGAATGAAATGCTGCGCGCAGAAGGTTCGTAAAGTTAGCATCGCAATGTTTACAAAAAACTATTGAAATTAGACTCAAAATTTGTCGTTTTTTTGTTGCTAATTTTTTTACGCAGAAAGAAAATTTGTGGTTCTTCATTTGATCCTGCTATTAAAGATTCGGCTAACTCGATATCAAGTTAGCATCGCGAACTCAAGAAAACAAAGAAATTACAGAGATAAATAAAACATAATTATAAGGGAGTGTGTCGCTTTTTTGTTGCTCAAGAGTGAACAAAAATTTTTTTTGCTCTTTAAGTAATACCGGAAATGCGAAATTTCGACAAAGTCATATCAGGAAAACCGACGATTACCAGAAAAGCACCAAGATAAATAAAAAATCGCCACACAGGAAATTGTCACTTATTTGTTGCTAAATAGTCCCCAGAACCATTTGTTACTTTTTTGTTTTTTAATAGGACCCTAAAAATATTTCTTTGTTCTTTATATAAACTCCCAAGAAATTCTAAAACATGAGGGTGATGAGCCCGCCCTCGCCCTGCAGCGTATTTTCTGCTGAGGCATTCTTCTTGTCGGGTTTTTCGAAGCCTCCCATCCGCCCGCGAGTTACTTCTGGGGGTTTGGGGTATTTTTGCCTAGGGTAGGTTTCACTAAAGCTTTGTGAAAGAAATGATGTCAGCAGCAGATGTTAAGTTCACGTTAACCTCAATACATCCGTATGGAGTAGTTCACGTAGGATGTAAGTTCACGTTTAACCTCAATACATCCGTTTGGAAAGATTGATACTTCAAAATTGAATCGGTTATTTTTAAATCCTCGCAAGTCAGGATTTGTAAAGTTGTGGGAAAACAAGAAAAAATATGAAAATATTTAAGTACATAGAGAACTTTTTTTAATTTCAGAAGCATAAATCTTGATTGAGAACGCCAGGGAGACAAGTAATGTAGTACGTATTCTATCAATAGTACAATAGTCGCTGGACTTAATTAAAATTTTATGACTTACACGATTTCAGAAACTAATCAGGAATTTTTATCTAAACATGTAAATAAATACACATTGCACATTCAGTCTGTAATTTGACACATTTATTTTACTATATGTGAAATGACAATGTGCATCTACATCAAACATGATTCTTATGACAGAAACAGTTGCTGGAGATGTATGTTTCTATGATATTCCGTGTAGAATATCTCTTTTAACCAATCTGTCAGTAATCTCCCAGTCATACACTCTACATACATACATACATTAATACATACTTAAACACATACATACACAGTCATACATACCCCGCAAGTCAATGACTTACAGAGTTTCAAATCCGAATCAAAACTTTGCAATATCCTTACGACCATTCTATTCATCTGGTATACGGGAAGTGGGGACTCCGGGCGACTCATGGAACGATACATCCTGCAGTTACTATTTTCTCACAAAAAGCGAAAATGAAAATGAGAGTGACTAACGGGGTTTTAAAAATAACATTCAATTGCTTTTCACATTCCAACTTGTAGCAATGTTATGTAATAATGAACTGAACGCCTTTATAAAACTCTTCTAATTTGATTTTTACTTTTAATTCGGCATAGTGTGGTATATCTAAAATTATTTACGGTTTTTGATGTTTAGTTATTGGTCTAAAATACCTAATAATTCCAACTTCAGACTGTCGTTAGAAACCTTATAAAAACGTTGCAATTTCCAGATATCTTTATGGTTCTGGCTTGTGATAACGGATTGATTCGTTATTTATAAATTGTTTCGTTAATGTCAAATATTACTTTGTCGACAATGATGAAATTATGATACTGAGGTCCAACGGGAATACTGTGATAGGAAATCGAATACTTCAATCGTATATTATTTTCTTGTATACTTACAAAACAGAGAGTACGTTCTATTTGTATTCGACAGAGTACCGGCTATTTGTATTCATTATTGCATATGTGAGCACAAGTACTTTAAATGATGTCTTGCAATGATTCTCGAAAACTCAAAAGATTTCTGTGAATATTAGCTCCAAATTACGAGTTTCCAGAAACCAAACATTTTCTCAAAAACGGCTCCGAAATTATTTGTTTAATTTTTCCGAATGGATAATGTTAAATGGATTGCATAATATGACATAAAAGTTAAATTGACATATTCTTTCATTTTTTCAAATATTTGAGAAATTGACGGTCTGTATACTATTAAATAGCGTAATTTCGCATTTTCGGTAACACTTTTATATCAACGAAACTTGTTTTGAGGAAACTAATTAGCAACAAAACCCGACAAATATCCATGTAATTATTTTTTTATTTATTTCTGCAATTTCTTGGTTTTCTTGCCTTTGCGGTGCTAACTTGATGTCAAATTAGCTGAATGTTTAATAGTAGGCTCAAATGAAGAGCGACAATTTTTTTGTGAAACAAATTAGCAACAAAAAACCGAAAATTTTAAGTTTTATTTCTATATTTTTTTAAAAGTTGCTTACTTTTCGGACCTCTGTACACCTATTTCAGAGGCCATTGGCGGAGAATTTTCAGTAATCAGAAAATATTTGAAATATCTTGGGAGCCTCGAAAGACGCAGCGATCCACAGAGAGATTGGCACATCAGGATTCCTAAGATTTCGTGTGCCATATCCAGTACACGATGGGGGTGGAGAAACGCCGACAAAAGTCCATCGGATTCGTTGTCCACAAAGAGCAACACTCATCTGCTGGGATTTCCCCGCGCGCGATATTTGAACCCATCTCCAGTTCATTCGCCCTAGCCGAGAGGGCGGAGGGGGGGGGGTCGCTTCGTGCGCAGCACGTACCATTGAGGGATTAAAAGGGATTGCAGGTACAAAGATAACTTTCTTCCTTCCTTCTTGGAAAGAGCAGCTTCTCCGTTCACGCCAAAATTCCCCATCTTCATGCCTCTTTGTTAAAAATTTTGTTAGTATATTTCATAAAATAATATAGTTTTTGCTATTCGACTGATAAATGTGAATTGTGATAATAAAAAGACTGCAATGCAACACAAGAAACTGAATTATCACTCATTCACAGTTCTCAGAAATTTTCATTAAATAAATGTATTGATGGCGAGCTTCAAACGCATTATTATTATTATTATTATTATTATTATTATTATTATTATTATTATTATTATTATTATTATTATTATTATTATTATTATTATATTTATAAACACCTTTAGGAATAGCGAAGAACGGTGGGACTGCTAGTACATGTACAAGAAATACTGCATAAAGAATAAATATAAAATACAGAACTAATATAATACAAAAATAAAATACTCTTAAACCCGGAACAAAATGATAAACAAAAGTCCACAAATTCAACAAGAGTGCGATATCAAAAGCCCGAACTTAGTCACGAATTTTCGACAGAATAAGAATACCATTAATGATATTATACTTCAACGATATGACAAAAATCCAAGTAAAATTAAATGAGGAAACACCTACCGAAACGTTGAACCAAATACTTTTCTCCATCTCCTGAAAAACATTTTTTACGGTATTGAAAGTGGCTATTTCTAGGGTATTCACAGCATGCTAAAAACCAACTAACTCTTGGACAACAAAGTTGGACTCTAGGACAAAATAAGTGACAATTTCCTACGTGACAATGGTTTTCTTGTAATCGTTGCTTTTCCTGATGTGAATTTGGCAAAATTTCGCATTTCCGGTATTAGTTGAATAGCAACAAAATTCCTTTTTTGGGAACTCTTGAGCAACGAAAAAGCGACAAATTTTCATTTAATTATTTTTTTATTTATCTCGGTAACTTTTTTGTTTTCTTTTCATTGCGATACTAACTTGATGTCAAATTAGCCGAATCTTTAAAAGCAGGGTCAAATGACGAGCAACAAATTTCATTTTGGTGTAACAAGTTAGCAAAAAAGCCTACAAATTTTTAGTCTAATTACAATATTGTCTTAAAACTTTGCTATGCTAACTTTACGGGCCTGGAAAATCTACTAGTCGCACACACCTTTCTTACAATTTATGGTATTTCCGAACGAATCTGTTGGCTGCAGGGCAAAGTTATCGAATTGATTATGGTTGCCCGATATATATTTTTTATTCTCTTTAATTATTTCATTTCTTGTATTACTTTTAGATCATAGTCTTCTTAAAAATAGTATTACTGCTATTTTTATTGTTAAAAAATACATAGCTAGTGAATTAAATGACAATTAAATTGTTCATAACTTTTTTGAAAATTAACTTCTGGCACCTTGCATTTACACTATTACATTTACATTTCAACAAACTTAAAATTTATATCGCGATTGTACAGAAATAAATTTCAACTAATTGTGCTAAAACATCACGTACTTTCCCGCTTGTATTTTCACGCAAAATTACACGAAAAGTACTCAAATTTTCTAAAATTGTGCATGCCTATTTCAAAAAATATCTTTAAAGAACAGATTCGATTAACGGAAAAACTCATTCCATTCACAAAGCTTTAGTGACACCTGTCCTAGGCAAAAATAGCCAGGACCCGCCAGGATATTTAATAAGTGGGCGGATTCGGAAAAAACAAGAGAAAGATGCTCTAGGGAGAGACGATCTCGCCGCCCTGATGTTTTGAAATTTCCTTTCCTGTTTTGAAATTTCGTTTTTCAAAGATGGACAAATGAAGTTTCGAAATTTTGCTTTCTTTGTTGCTATTTTGTCGATTTGGAGATATGGCGGGAGAAAACGTTTTTTGTCAATCATTTTTGAACAGGGCCTGGTAAAAATTATCGAAAGGGTGGGCAAACGTGGACAAATGCTGGACAAACGAATCCAAGAAAAAAATTGCATTTTTGAATTTGATTCGGACCAAGTTCACGGTTTCTGGATGCCGTGAAATACGTTTTTCGCCCACATCTGCTAGAGGAAACGTGGTAAAAATAATTTAGTTCGTGATTAAAGGTGGTCAAACGATGGACAAAGGAATGCGCACCTCAAATTTTGATATTTGTAATATTTTAGGCAAAATTTTGAAATTTCGATTCATTTTTTGCTCTAATTTGTGAAAGCAGGCTGGTAAAAATTTTTTAAGGGTTGGGCGAATATGGTCAAACAATGGACAAAAGAATGCAAATGATAATTTTCACTATTTCATTGTGGTTTTGTCTTTTTTGTTGGATTTACAAAAAGTGGCGGAAAACTCGTCTTTTTCCTGTAACTTTTTAACTAAACGTAATATACCTTTTCTAAGTGATGGATATTCGTTTTCCATAGATGGACAAACGAAGGCGAAACTTCCGCGAATCTCGAAACATCCGCGTGTTTCTTGGTATTTGTCTAGTTCGTGATTAAAGGTGGTCAAACGATGGACAAACGAATGCGCAACTCAAATTTTGGTATTTTTAATACTTTAGGCAAAATCTTGTAATTTCGTAAAAGTGTGAAGTTGGCCCAAAAAAATTGTTTTTGGTCTAATTTTTGAACGGAGGCTGGTAAAAATTTTCTGAAGGATGGGCAAACGCGATCAAACGAAGGCCAAACGTATGCATATAAAAATTGGAAATTTTAAGATTTTTTCGGGCCAAATTCACGGGTGTGCTTTCGGAAGCATTGTCGAATTAATAACATAGGACATTAAAAAAAATTGTCAGACCCGAAGACTTGACACATGTTTCTCTATTTATTTCGAAGCGCTGTATCCAAATCTGATGCCAGAATTGCGAAGAGTTACTTCAGACCACAAGAAGATCAATTCTATCCGAAATTCCCACTAGTAGATTTCAATAATTTAAATATAAATATAATAAATTATAATTTATAAACATCTTAAATTTAAATGCCAATGTAGTAATTCGCCAAAAAGAATTAAAAATACGTTTAAAAGATTTTTTAAAAAAACTTTGGGCTTGCATAACGGAAACCCACCTCTACTCTTCCATGAAATTAAAAATTCCTGGTTTTAGAATTTATCGCAACGATAGAATCGCAAATAAAGCATCCGGTGGAGTTCTTATAATGACAAAATATTCCACACTACCCTATTGCCACTTCCTCAAACAAGGAACTCCAAGGAATGGGGATAATTATGAAGTTAGATAAATCATATGAACTTACAGGTCAAACAATAGATACGCCTCCTAACAAAATTTCCCATTCTCAAATTTATATTACAGCTGAAGAAAAATAATCCAAAATCATTATGGAGTTATTGTAATGAATTCGTAGTTAAATGCAAAGCCTCCTAAGTAGAAAAAGAATACTGCAAAAGTAAGCCACAGATGATTTAATATAGATTAATGTAGAAGGCCATGGAGGAAGTCATGACGACGGAGATAATAGGTTCATAGAGAAAATCAACAACCAGTAGACAACGTCGTTGTCAATGGGCGTAAGAAAGGAATTGTTTTTGGCGATTGGACGTAAACGAGGAAGAATGTAAGCTTCTTTGAGAGCAATATTGGTTATGTCGGAACGATCTTGAGAGTGAGTATGCTTATGGAAAAGTTTCACTTAATAAGACTTTACGAAGGTATGATGGGTGAAATTTTATATAATAAAGGGAAGATTAAAGTATGGGAAGTGATATACAGGAAGAGATAACGTGAAGTCGGCGGAACGCAGAATATTGAGGAGCTATGAGCGGGTATTTTCGATAAAAAGAAGGAAGAGAAGCTTCTATGAACTATTTGAAATTTTTTGGAAATGTAGAGTAGTAGAACAAACTGATCTGTAGTGTTTCGTTTAAGTTATTGTTCAGTGAATTTATTTGTTTGTGTATGTTTCGTTCAAGTTACTGTTTTAGTGAGTTTAATTATTATTTTTTTAATATTCCATTTCAATTTACTATCACCAGGAGAATAAGAAGATAGCAGATGTTAGTAATTTGTTTAGTTTTATCTGTTTTTGTTAATAATTTTTTATTTGGTTAAATAAATTTTGGATTTGATTTTATTAGTCAATATTAACTGTGAGATCATTATATTTTTTATAATATACAGTGTACACTGTATAATTATCAGCCTATACATTATTGACCATATTCTTTCCAATTATTGTTTTTCTTTATAAATTTTGATTGTATAGAGAAGAAATAGGAAAATAGAACATTGTGGCGCCCGCACGAGGACCTGATAATTAAAAATTATTTGATAATTGAGATTACCTGATAACTGAAATTAATTTAAATTATAAAATCTTGTTGAATAAAACAAATTCAAAATGAAAATTAGGTGCAAATCGATGGGGCGACAGACTCAGGGGTGGATCCAGCCGATTATTTGGATTTATTAAATAAGTTAGATTTTTGTTAAATAATATATGTTATATATATATATATATATATATATATATATATATATATATATATATATATATATATATATATGCATACACGTGCGAGAACTCTCGCTGTTAATCCCCACCCTAATTTTTCCTTAGGGTATCGTGAAACTGAAAATTGGAATATGAGGTCGGTTTCCGCCGTAGGTTCCCCTCATAATTATGTACACAACACTTTTAGACCATGGCAAAACGTTAAATTAATGGTTGCACAATACGCATAAAGGAACAATCTTCATCGGTATCAAGCTACTATTAATAGTGTTTCTTGTTGTTGCCGCGAGAGCAAATCTTGAATTAATAATGATCCAAACAAACCTTGTCAGTTTTTCGACCTTGTCAACCTCATTTAAAAAAATTGGTTGCGTGTGCAAGCTCCAAAAGCTATGTATACTACTGAAATAATATAGGATATACATACACGATATACAGTAAAATCTCAGCTGGAATCGCTCGGGACACAAAGAAATTTCTGTTTAGGGAGGTTTCCATTTTATGCAAGGTTATCCATTTTGTGACACTTTTGATATTGATATTTCTGTCCTGAAAGTAGTAGGCCTAAATTTCAAGACTTTATTATAATTATCAAAATACAATAACATTTTTTTGGAAGAAATCACCAATAAATTAATAGTATTAGACACTCTTCATTGACAGCTTCTGAGTTGAAAAACTAGAGGTGCTACAGAATGGCACAGACTTTCTCGTAACTTTTTTAAGAATATGCCGACTAAATATTACTATAAATGTGAAATTTGAAGCTTTTTCACAGGAATCTATTGAGTTTTCGAACAACTTCATTTAAAGTCATTCGAAGCTCACAAATGTAATAATATATACATATCGATGAAAATGTGCATATTAACTGCGTGAGAGGTATTTACAGAGGTAAAAATTACATTTGGGTATTTTTTGAAAAAACAAAAGAATACCCCAAAATACACATTACACTTTACGTCATATTAAATAATGCATTCGAAAAATTCCCATTCGAAAAATTTCAAGAAAACATTTGGTGCAATTTTTGAGAAAATAGAGTTCGAGTGTTTCTGAAAATGCGGAATTTTGAGCTCATTTTTATAGAAAATTGTTGAGTTTTCGAGAAACTTTATTTGACATTTTTTAAATCACAAGTACTCATAAATCTAATAATGTGAAGAAATCGCCTCTAATGTAAATATTACCAACGTGAGACACAAGTCAAAAAATTACTTTTTTGTATTTTTTGAAAAAACAAAAGAATAGAGCATTATGGCGTTTATGACATCGGATAGGGTGCATTTGGTACTATCCCTATCAAAAATTTAAAGAAAAAATTTGGAGCCGTTTTTGAGAAAATCTTGCTTTTTTTTAAATTCCAAATATTTCACGTTCTATTGCATGAAAACTACTAAGAGTTTCAAAAAACTATACATGCGCTTGAAATGAAAGATAATGAAAGAACTATTTATGGGCAACACATTTTATTTGAAGGAAAAATCTCTATCTTCAATTTTATAGTTGTAGGAAGGCGCCGAAGAAAATTCAAACTTTTGCAATTTTCGAAAATTCAAAGTTAACCTTGAAAATAGAACCAATGCCACCTTTGGTATATTTATAGTATATTTTAAGTATATTTTACTCTATTCTGAAAAGAAATGTAAGGAAAAAATTAGGAGCCATTTTTTAAAAAAATTTGAAAATGCCTGGGGGCTTCATGTAAAGTATCTCCAAATTTTAAAAAAATGTTTTTCAAAATTTCAAAGCTTCAACTAGAGCCAGATGGACAGGGTTTTCTTCAATTTTGAAAAGATCGTAGTGTGGGTTAGGCGCTAGTAGTGTTCATAGACGGACGGACGTTTTGAAAAAAAAAACACCACTTTTTTTGTATCAGGGAACCCCATAACGTGTATTTCCGTTGAAATCGCGAAATTGATTTTTCGTAGCATTACATAAATTTCTCTGTATTACGTATATTACTCCCGTCTATACGTATATATACGAGAAAGTAATAAATAACTTCTTACTGTGTATTGGCTATATTCGGACCGCTTGGTGACTCTCAACGCACAATGAGTCACAACCCAGTACTACGACTTCTGATACCTTCGCATGGCTTTGAGCAATGCGTATTTGGTCGAGGGGTTGTGATTTTCAACGCGGGACAGGAGACGCGTGAATAGTAGCCAGCCCGTACACCTTCCCACGCGCAGAGTCGGGAGAGAGGGAATTCCCGTACGGCCTACATCTTGAGAGACTGGCGACCTCAAGGCCGAATTGTACTCTGACAGCTGAAGCCCCTCTCCATGTCCGGTTGCCACGACTAAATTTAATGTCACGGATCCCCGTGATATTAAGAAAATTTAAAACAGGGTTGCTTTGTCATTCGTTTTATTAAGAACATCTCGCATCTCTCTGCCAAATGCATTAAATTCCAAGGAATTCCGTTTTATAAAGAAGTTTTCCTGCAGGAACTTTCCGTTTCCGCGTTAGAGAGATTCCATTTTATGCTGTGTAAAATGGCATTTAACTTTATGAGCAGGAGAAATTTTTCGGTTAAGGCAGGTTTTCGGCTCGTACAGGTTCCGGTTTAGACAGATTTTACTATATATATTACACACACATAGGCCCTATGCCCCCCTCCTGGATCCGCCAGTGGAAAGACTGTAGAATGTTGGAAGTTGTGGAGGATCTTTCTGACCGGGATTCAAAAAGAACTGGAAGAAACGTTGAAAGTAAGTAATATTGATTTAATGTTAAATGCTAGTATAGAGGAAAATTTGCAGAATATGGTAGTTATAGGAAAGCATGTCATAAGTGATGAAGTGGCGTCAGGATGAAAAAATGGTTGCACAATTCAAAGCATGTTCCAATTAATGTTGAAAAACTAGAACAAAATTTTCTAAGAGTAGAGGAAATGGAATAAAAATTCTCAGCGATTAGAGGAGATAAAAGAACCAAATTCTCGAGGATTAGAGGAAATATGGAGCAAAAGTTAGAGAAATTAGATCAAGGTTTTCAGAACTTAGAACAATGTCATCAAGAAACGAACGTAAAATAGAGCAAACTTCTCGTAAATTGAATAAAATGAATCACAATTTAGAGCAAATGGAATTAAATTATCAATAATTAGATAAAAGGGTAAATCAAAAGGTTTTAGAACTTGGAAATTCTGTAGATAGTAAATTATGTGACATTACTCAAATTATTGAAGACATTCAAAAAATTGTAAAGACGAGATTGTAATATTAAAGGACGTTATATCGACAGCTATGAATGTAATTAATAAGAGAGTTGACAACTTGAAAATAAAGTGGGTATTGATGGTGATTTTGGTCACACAATTGGGGACGTTAAGCTACAAATACAAGAAACAGTTATGACGCATGTTAATTAATAAATTACGACGTATGACAAACAATTAGGCAATTTGGAAGCAAAAGTAAAGGAATGGGAGCGAAAGTTTCAAAATTTGTCGGCGGATCATAAACATACCGGTTTTCATAATTGGCAAACTCCTATAAAATTATTTTTTGAAGGAGATTTAAGGGAAATGCCTTATACTTTTTTATTAGCCGTGAAGAACTATTTTGTAGTAAATGATGTTCCTGAAACAGTGAAAGTTCAATTGATGTGTAATATGTTGCGAGGGAAGGCATGATTATGGCACCAGGCATTAATACCAGTTCCAAATACACTTACGAAGAATGCAGGCGCGGCTCGTCATTGAAGGCTGTAAGGCGGAGCCTCTCCTGTAGAACCCAAATAAATTTAAAATAAATTTAAAATTATATTTATAAATGTATTTATTTATTAATAATGGCTTTCTGAGTAACAGTATGTAACAGTCATATCAATATTTTTGTTTGAGAGTTCGATAACGGTCGTCCGTAACGCATTTGAAGCTGTTGACTGGGAAGGCAAAAGCGTTAGGCTCCCACTTCATTCCGCCATAAGGCCTGTGTAAAACGACGAGGCGTGACGTCATGCATTCACTACACAGGCTCACTGGCGGACGAAGGCTGCGGCCAGGCAGCACAGACACGGTGGAACACAGACACGGAGTTTTTATGCACAGATTTATTTAAATTTACTATACAATATTTACACTCATATGGAAACTACCGCTGCCCTCCACACTACCATTCCTAAGGCAAACCACCCCAGCCTGCCACAGTGTACCCCAGCCTGGTGAATCTTAACGCCGCTCCTGGCCTCTCGCCCGTGGCGAAAAGCAATACTTCGTAAGCCGTTCTTGCGATAACCCCCTCACGGGTGACAAAGTGCCTCCGCACCACGATTCGTCTGAAACTCGAATGCAACCATTTCCTCCACTAGCCTCTGTCGCGAGGCACGTGAATGACCTCCCACGCTATTGACCCCCGGCCCGCCTCATCTCATTCCCGAGTTTGGGCCCGGACGCAAAACAGAGTTCGCCGACAAGCTGCAGCCCGAGGCTCTCATCACACATCATCCCCCTTGTGCTAGTTGACACCCGCTTCCGAGACCCCCCCCCCCGGCAACCTGCACCCTCCCAAGGCGACAGATGTCCGGTTGCCCCGCCAGCCCGGCGCCAGGACCACCACCTCCCCCGCGCCAGCCTCACGCCTTGTGCGGTCCGATGAGCCAGATACTATGACGTTTCGATGTACAGACCAGAAAGTCATTTATAAATTCTTTCGAATTTTCGCTGGTCCTTAAAAAATTGTCGCTTGTCATTCAAAAATATTGGTATTGTGCAGGATGATTCAGGAAGAGTAAGGAGGTATTACTTTAAAATCTTAAAAGTGTATAAACTTTGAATTGTATAAATAGAATAATTTTATCGTAAATATAATTTTTGTTTGTAAATTTGTTGATAATTTATATTAAAATATCATTGTTAAACACCACAGTTGGGGACGCATCGCTACAAGTTATGCATGTCGAAAATTGCAAGAGATTTTTTTCTCAGTTTCTATTGCATGTATCTGGCTGAAAAAAAATTGCAGAGCCGGGGGAAAATATGAAGGTGTTTTTATCAATCAATTTCAAATATTCAAATCGAAAAAAATTAAATAAATTCAAATATAACTTTTTTTTAAAATAATTAAAAATTGATTTTCGACATAATATCGTTGGAGTACGGATTCAATTCTTTCCCCTAGAATGTGTCTTATAACATTCTATAACATATTTTTTGCAGATTTTTAAACAATGTGAACGATACTAAAAAAAATTAAACGAATTTTATCAGTTTAAAAAATTGAAATGAGCCATAATGTGATTGAAAAAAACGTTTTTAACAATATTTAAACATAGATTGACGACATATGGACTGAAAATGTTATAGTTATTACATTGATTTATGTACCATATTCAATCGGAATATCCGTGGTGGAAACAAATGAGGGGGCACTTGCGCATCCGACTTCGGCCAAAGAGCTTCAAGAACCAGTTTGGGTCATAATATTAGCGACAATTTTAAATGCCAAAATTATCAAGGTACAAGTCATTGAAACAGAAACAGATAAGCACTTTTTTTAATATTGCATCTTTTATTTTAATTACATCTTCATCGTGTTATTTTTGATTTGTCGCCGACAAAAATTGTCACTTTATGCCCCTTTCAAAATGTTTCTCAACACTGCTCGCTCTCCCTGCAACATCTGGTCTCGCTTTTCAACCAAAGTGCCCGTGTTGGGGTCACGTAGTTCGTGACGCGAACTGGTGCTGCCCAGAACGAACAAAAATCGGTGCACTGGAGGAGCCCACCCATCTCTTTCCACCATGGGAATATCGGGAGGGAAACTACATAATTGTGAATGTGCGAACGGAAGTCGCACCCTGCTGTTCGCTCATAGCTGCGAACATAATAATCACGCACACGCTCGTTACTTGGCGAAAATTGTTAAACCATCAGAAATTTTGAGTAGACTGTTTATAAACGAAAGCGTGATCCCAATTATTGAAGAAATTATTGAATCTATGATTGTGAAGTTGTCAATGATTAATAATTCTGCAAGTGAGTAATTTGATTTACATTATAAACATGAATGATTACTATACCTGAAACCAAGTAATTTAGTTTATATTAAAAACAATACATAAATCTAAAAACAAAGGCGGTTTGATGATTTTATTTCGATAATATAAATACTTTCCACATAAAAACAAACATTTATCTGCAAAAAATTGAAAATAATACTGGTAAGTGAAACACTTCAATAATTTAAATATAAGTTGTTTAAACTTTTGTGAAAATATTTTTTCCAATCACATTTTGGTGCAAATTTCAAATTTTTCAACAGATAAAATTGGTCTTAATTTTTTTCACTGTCGGCAACATTGTTTAAAAATCTGAAATTTTTTTTATAGAATGTAATAACACACATTCTAGGGGAACAAACTGAGACAGTACTCCAACTTTATCACGTCGAATATCAATTTTGAAAATTCATTTATTTTTCTATTTGAATATGGCGTCAAAATCGATTGACAAAAACACTTTCGAATTCAACTATTTCCCCCCGTCTCTGCAATTGTTTTCAGCCTCATACGTGCAATAGAAGCTGAGAGAAAATAAAACATTAAAACATGTTTCTCGATGTACCTCTGCAACAGATTGCTCTAGGAAGCTGATTTTTTTGGAATCTACGGCATTTTTCATTCTCTTTCATATGAGCATCGCGATTATGAATTTGGGGGCACTTTTCTCCGCCTTATTCACCTATATCTTTTCAACGATTTTTGCAAAAAATACACCCAGCCATCATATCTCAATGAAAAGCTATAAAAATAATAATTACAAACGAAAAAAATTAAAATCCCCCACACAAACACACACACTTAAAAACAAAAAATTTCGGAGGAAAAATTGCAACAGTTTTGTGAAGATTTGAATTACACTTCGTATATTCAAATATTTCGATCAACTTCTCTTTCTGGAGCACGCGTTAGCATGGCGAGGGCTTCGTGACATTGAGTGGCGGGCTGTTTTTTTTTTTTTTTTTTTTTTAATAGCTTTTATTTCCTTGTTCGACATTATTATGCCTTTCAAGGGTTTTTATGATACATAGTAT
This sequence comes from Teleogryllus occipitalis, assembly GCA_011170035.1. Classification (NCBI taxonomy): domain Eukaryota; kingdom Metazoa; phylum Arthropoda; class Insecta; order Orthoptera; family Gryllidae; genus Teleogryllus; species Teleogryllus occipitalis. The sequence continues at coordinate 241,273 of BLKR01000643.1, read as the reverse complement.
ACAATTTTGTGTAATTACATTTCCTCATGCATGAACAATGGTAGAAGACTAATATATACAATATAAACAATAACTAAGGATACCCAGGAAGGGTCCTTCAGGAAAATATATACAATATTTGAATTAGAAACATAAATATTTAATTTAGAAATGTTGTAACCTGCTTTACAGCTAATTAAGGAGGATGTAGTAGGTCTTTAGAATATCTTGATTTTATTCGTGGAAAAAGATTGGCTGATTTACCTACAGTGTACAAAGGAGTGGCTGGGCAAGATGAAAGAGAAGAGTAGAAATTAGAAGAAAGTTTGAGAATCCAAGTTTTCAGAGGTTCTATAGATAGTTCTTTTAAAATTTGATCATTTCTGATAAACCATGGAGCTTTTAAAACATTTCTTAAAAATTTATTTTGCAGTACTTCCAGTTTTTGAAGGTTGTTTTTAGCGGCACCTCTCCAAATTGGGCAGGCGTAGGTTAGTGAAGGTCGTATAATGTATTTAAATATTATTAATGCTGATTCTATTGATAATTTTGATTTTCTATTTATGAATGGATACAATTTTAGGATTTTGATATGTGTGTTATTAGCTATTGATGTTATGTGGTTTTTCCAGGTTAATTTGGTATCTATTTGAAGTCCAAGATATTTAACAGGGGTGTCATTTGGAAGCCATTTAACTGCATGGTTATTAATTATTAAGGGATATGTGGGATGAATCCGTTTTAAGGAGAAAATTTTTGCTTGAGATTTTTGGTGATTTATTTTTATTTGCCAATCGTTGAAACAAGACATGAGGAGATTTAGGTCATCTTGGAGATTGTCTCTACCTAGAAGAAGATCACTATGAGTGGTAAATATTGCAGTGTCGTCCGCAAATAAGGCAATTTCTGAGTGTAAGAGGTAAGGCATATCAGAAATAAAAACATTAAAGAGCATAGGTGATAAGGGAGATCCTTGGGGAAGTCCAGCTTGTATATTGTGATCAGTTGAGAGAGTGTTATTTATTTGAACTTTGAATCTTCGATTAACTAAAAAGGATTTTATTATGTTTTGTAAGTAATTTGGGAAACCAATATTTCTCAATTTAAAAAGTAATCCATCATGCCAGATTTTATCAAATGGCAGACTGTTACATTCAAAATATCCGTTAAACACGAGTCGCAAAAAAAAAAAAAAAAAATCAATAATACTCAAAAAATGCTTATCTAACATACGACAATATGCAAATCATTGGATTTGTTTGTTGTTGTTTTTCGCTGAAAAAGTGTATAGTTCCATTTAAAAAAACAACGTTACTTCAATATCTCGTAAAATACAAGTGATAAAATAGAAATGAATCAATTAACCCCATTCCCTCATGCACTTCCGTGAAAATTGCATTGCAAAAATTTCAATCGTCCAAAAACTGCAGGAGGTGCTAAAGTTACGTGACTCACTGTATATCAACAATTTGCTATATTTCGGTTTCTCAATTTGGATTCCGTAAAAAATATTGAACCATTCGTCAGATTCTCCGTCTAGTCGAATTTATCGCAGATTCATTTGAAAATAAAAGATACACCATTGGGTTATTTGTAGACATCACTAAAGCCATTGACTACATAAGACATTTAGGTCTAATTTACAAATTAAGAGTACTAGGGATACCTTCATACCTACAAAACTTAATTATCAATTTCGTATTAGACATAACCTTTTCAGTATGGGTCAACAATGCGGAAACTTCTCCGTACAAAATTACTGCAAGAGACCCTCAGGGGTCCTCGCTATCTTCGCTATTCTCTATATTGATTAATGACTTCCCGCAATTATCCCACTTAGAAATTTTTTTTTTTTTCCGTTCATGACACAACCTTTTGATATTTACAAAGGGATTGAAAGACGATCTTTTCTTTTTCTAGATTCGTTAGAAAAAGGAAACTAAAAATCAATCCATCCAAATCCAGTTAAAACATTTTTCACTCAGAAAAATTTCCGATCTTTCTTCATTAAAAATACAAAGATGGAACAATCCCGTGGGTTGATCCAAAATCACCCATCAAATTTTTAGTTGTCTCTATCGATACTAAATTAAATTGGAAATCACACATCTGCAAAATCTCGCTTGCAGTAAAAAGTGAACTTTCAAAATTATATCCACTGTTAAACTATAAATCTTCATTATAGATAAAAACATCACTTTTCATTTATAAATCTATTTTAAGACTTTACATGCTGTATGCCTCCCACATATATGGAGCACAGTGATGCCAAGTCGAACATTGGAAAGCTGCAAACCATTCAAAGTAAAACTCTTCGGAGTATCTTAAAAGTTCCTTGGTACAGCCCCAATGAATGAAATATTCCCTACCTGCAAGACTACATTAAAATACAATAGCATTGGCGTTCTATAGCAAAATACGTAGTTTACCATTACCCACAAACTTTCATTTAGGAACCATCACCAATACAACCAAAATCATATCCAAATTCCCCAAAGACAAATTTCGGCCACTTTAATGTAACTAATAGAAAAATAAATTTAAAAAAACTTTCCACAAACAATTGGACAAAACCACTGAATTATTATAACTTCCTATTCTTAACCTGGATACGTTACTGATGTAATCGAGGCTTCTCTTCATTTGTTCAAGTGAACTCGACTTTTAAAGTTTCGGTTTGGACTATTCCTTTCCAGGAAATCTCTGTCTTTAGTTATCCAGAAATCGACTGAAGAGATAATGGCGCTGATAGGCGTCACAGCAACGGTCCTTAGATTACATACAACAGCTGACATGACAATGTCTGAGCAAAGAAATCGAATAAGGTACTCACGAATTCTGTGGTGAACATTTGTTGCATCTCGAAAATATTATTGGAAGCAAGTACCATTAAAATAATATTAAAATCATTTAAACCAGTGAAAATGCATTAAAAATGGCAGCAACGGGTAAAAAAATGGCTTTTTATTCGAAATCGACGAAAAATGAAAATAAATAAATAAATAAATAAATAAATAAATAAATAAATAAATAAATAAATAAATAAATAAATAAATAAATAAATAAATAAATAAATAAATAAATAAATAAATAAATAAATAAATAAATAAATAAATAAATAAATAAATAAATAAATAAATAAATTAAATAAATAAATAAATAAATAAATAAATAAATAAATAAATAAATAAATAAATAAATAAATAAATAAATAAATAAATAAATAAATAAATAAATAAATAAATAAATAAATAAATAAATAAATAAATAAATAAATAAATAAATAAAGATGGCCCATTTCCTTTCGTCATAAGGTTATATTAACGTCTGTACTAAAAGGCAGTGGTGCTAAAGAATGACACAGACTTTCTCGAGATAATGTTTTATATTGAAGAATGTTTTTCAAAATCGCAGAGCTTCGACTTGGCAAGAACTGGCTTTGCAGGCTTGCTACATCCTCTTGCCAGCTGCCGTCTATCGTGACTCAAAGTACATTGTTTTACATTTTCTCTATTTTTCGTTTTCCTAATTGTAGAAAAGAAATATTACTTTAAGAATATTAAAGAAGAGTAAATAATCGTCCTAAATTGAAATTTTCATTGAAAAATATTATGCCGTTTTTAAGAAAATGGCGATTGAGCATTACTGTAAATGCGAAATTTGAAGCTCTTTTTCACAGGAATCTATTGAGTTTTCGATAAATTTCATTTTAAGTCCATGACACTCACAAATGCAATATTGCATACAAATCGATGGAAATGTGCAATATGCACATTTTCGCAGTTAATATAACGGCGTGAGAGTTATTTAAAAAAAGACATTTGTGTAATTTTTGAAAAAAGAAATGAATGCAGCAAAATTAACTCTACCTCATATTAAACAGTGCAATGAAGCAGTCAAAAAATCTACATGACCTCAATGAAAGAACTGATTATGGACAACAAATTTCATTTAAACGAAAAATCACTATCTTCAATTTTGTAGCTGTAGGAAGACGCCGAAAAAATTCAAACTTTTGCAATTTTCGAAAATTCAGAGTTAACCGTGAAAATCGGACCTATGTCATCTTTATATGTGTATTTTCCTCTATTCTTACAAGAAGTTTAAAGAAAAAATTTGAAGCAGTTTTTGAGAAAATTTTGAAAATGTTCGGGGGGCTTCATGTAAAGTACTCCAAAATTTTGAAGAATGTTTTTCAAAATCGCAGAGCTTCGACTCGGGTCAGATAGACAAGGGTTTCATCAATTTGGAAAAATTCCTAATTATAATTTAGACACTATTGGTGTTGACGGACGGACGGACGGACGGACAGACGTTTTGAAAAAAAAAACAACACTTTTTTTGGTATTAGGAAGCCCCAAAACGTATTTCCGCTGAAATGTCGAAACCGATTTTCCGCAGCATTCATGACTTTCTCTATACTGCATATATTACTTTGTATTACTACGTATACGAGAAAGTAAAATGACATTTCATTAAAATCCGCCCCCTAATAATGACCGTAGGAGCCCAAAAATACATTAAATAGACCATTAGTAATTTGGGACAATTTAGGGAAATTCAGGGTGGAAAGAAATATGGAAACGTAAATTAATGTGGAAAGGAACATTTTGTGAATTTTTGAAACCGAAAAGCTCTCTTACTGTTTGATTAAAAAAAGTAATTTATGAAGTAAATTTGTAGAGAATTTTATCACCTTTAAAATTGTACAGAACCATTTTTCAATAAGATCAAGCATTAAAATGTTAAGACGCAAACACCAAATAAATGCCCCAAAATTTCGTGTTTTTTGTTTGTTTTTTTACCAAAAATTTTCCCGAATTATTTCGAGGTGGAAATCTTCGAATTTTCCCACGAATACCAACGTAACCAAGATTTTACTAATGCTTCTATCTCACCTTTTGTAAGCGAAAATGACTTATGGACTGCACTAAATTTGCAGTGGGAAGGAAATGTTGCGTGGTCTCTGCGTGTATTTCCGTTCATAGAAACTATATTATTTCCTCCCCACAGAACCTCCTGGGGAGGCTGGAATTTATTTACTATTCGGGTTACAGTAAACTGCTGTCTTGCGGCTTAAGCAGCTGAGAGGTAGGGCTTTTCTTAATAATTAACTAAAATTAACTAAAACTAACTTAATTTTAACTTAATCTAATTTATTAGTTATTTTGTAGAACTTTGGTATACCAAACATTAGCAAAATTATTATTTTCTTTTAATGCTAAGTAATGTTTTGTTTATGCTGCTTGGCAAATTTTTCATTTTATACATTTATTTTTTCATTCGCGCTTCATTCCTTCTTGTTTCATTATATACATAAACCTCATTATACTCATTTTCTCCTTCACTCACTCATTCACTCCTTCACAGAAGCACGCGCCCCGAAAATTCATTCCACTGTAGCACGCACGCCGCTGCCCGACTGCGAGCGACCTCTTCACCTAACGGTCCATGAACACAGTTCCAGATGGCTGCCATCGGGGAGTTGCTTGCGCCACGCTGCCCGCGTCTCCGCGTCTGGCCTCTAGGTAACGGCATTTCCATGCTGCCTCTCCCACGGTGACGTAACACCCACACAGCACCCCACAGCCCTCCACATCAAAATACAGGTTGTTGTGGTCTATTTCATAGTTTTTCTATCACTGGAGCTTAGTTAAAAAATAAAAAAAAAATTCCGCCTTTAACGCCACTTATAAGTTTAAAAATACTTTGAAAATAATCGAAAAAAAATCGAATAAGTTCTGTATAATTTATTTTAGTGTTTACTATACATTTTTTTATTCATTTTTCCTTGTTCTTCAAATTCAAATTGTTGTGTTACTCAGGTATCACATCGTGTATCTTCAAATTGAGAAGTGGAAATTTGGATAATTTTAGATCAGTGGCTATAAGAATTAGTGAAAAATATTATTTCTACTTCTATTCATTGTTTTGAAAGGTTATGGAGAGAGGTATTGCCAAAATATATTGCATAGTAAATTGGTTTTAGGCAGAAAATATTTTGTAAAGAATGCAACAACTGCAGGTAGATTGCTAAACAAAGTTTTAGCCATTATGTGTGTCGGAACTTATCTACGTCATCAAAAGAACACTAACTATATTTACCAGCGAAATTTATACTTGGGGCAAAAGAAAAAAAGCAAACCTTTTATCTCATGCACTACAAACGGTATTGTAATAAATGTCGCTGGACCTTTCAATGCGAATCAAAATAATGCGAAGCATTTTTGTTGGCAGATTCAGATGCTTTGATTTCTGTATTGAGTGAATGTGACTTAATTGTTTCGGACAGAGCTTCCTGAGATGTGATGGGACTGTTTAAAAAAAAGAGGATACGATGTGCTTATGTCGGTTTTGAAAGGAAAGCGAAACCAGTTAATTAAAATAGAATCCAATGAATCTCGTTTTTATCGACAATTATTTCCATAGTAGAAACAATGGAAAAATAGAAACAGTCGATGGAGTAATTGGTCAAACGTGTAAGTTTTTGCATCAACTACAAAATTGAATCCTTAAAAATGCTTAATCATATCGCAAACAAGCTTGTTTTCCCAAAAATACGTATGGCAGTTTCTTGTTGAATACAATTATTATTCGAGTACATTTAATAAAAAAAAGCCTTAGCTGAAGAAATTGAAAAAGAAAACTGGAACTAAAAAAAATATCTTTTCAAGTTTAACCTTCAAATTAAGTTCTTAATTTTATAAAATTTATGTCATAAGAATCGGAAACGTCGTTTACTGGATCAAACTAGTTTTAAAAAATCTGTTTCACATTTAGCAGAAATGTTGTACGATGACGATATTTTACTTTGAAGACAAGTTGCACTTCGTAGTTTTCAACTTGATGACTTTCAATATGTGAAATAAACAAATTTCTTCGAATAGGGCAAAATACCTAAACAATGGTAGCGCAGATTTAGTTTGCGTTAAACTCTTGAATTTTGTAAAATCGCTAAAGTTAGATGCATGAAAATATGTGCTGTTTTAGCACCACTAGTTCTATATTGTATGATGTATTTTTTACTTATTTTAAGGTACGGTATATCGCAAAACTTGGTTTCAACGGCCTAGCAAAAATAATATTAATTTTCAAAGAAAGAATAATGCTCGCACCTGAAAAATAGTTGAGAAAATGGGTGGTGTACTACAAAACCCTTTTGAGGTAATTTTTAGAAACTTAAAGAGTAAATATTAATTAATTGTAACTTTTCAAGGGATGTTTAAATGATGCGGAGTCCAATGCAACCCATAACAATGTCTTGATAAAAAATATTGATTATTTTTATTTTACAAAATTAAGGCTTGAAATCATTACTTCAAGAATTATGGTTCGAATTATGATTCGTTTGGAGGGAAGGAGCTAGTATTACTTTCTCGGCTACTACGAACTTATATAGTAATTAGAAAATATTGTAATTCTGTGGCGAAAAGTGGAGATTTTTTTTAGTTTAAGTTAATGTCTTATTTTACGTGGCGAGGCTCGGGCCATCAGGCCCGCTCTTCCGTCTGACCACGCAAATTTGGCTACGCTCCTTTCACCATCTTGCGGAGAGAGAGGTATTATGTTCGGTGACGAAACGAGATTTGAATTTAGCTCAGAGGCTTCAGGATCTTTTACAAGCAATAAATCTACGCGCATCGCAATCTACATGGGACAGCCGGCTTAACTTCCCCTCCGAAGAAAGACGTACAAAGGATTTTTTCACCCTTAAAAATCCACGGCTTCGATCGGGTTTGAACCCGCAAACTTGGGTACAACAGTCCGGTACGCTAACCGTTACACCACCAAATCCGCATTTTTCGTCAGAAATCTCATATTGTAGTGCCCTGATTTGAAAAAAGTGGATAAATCTTGTTCTTACTTGTAGGAAATTACTTCCTCGAACACGTTGTCCAGTCAGAATCCACGTTTTGTGGCTCCTTGATACCGAAAATTTGGTGGACGGCAAAACGGCTCTCCGCCTGAACGTCAGCCTGATCGTCAGTGTGAAGGTCATCAGTCTGAACGTCAGTCTGAGTGTTAGTGGTCAACACTAGCACCAAAACCGTTCGGACGATTTTCTCTAAAATTCATTTTCCACAATCGATCTGGCCGAGAGAAGGCCGTGCAAATTTCAAACCAATATTTGGATTTTCGGATGATTCTTTACATGAACCCTCAATATTTTCAAAATTCTACCAAAAATGGTTTCATATTTTTGGAGTAACTTTATATTAGGTTTCGGGCGTATTGCATGATTTTTTTTAAATATCTAATTTTTTAGAGCAGATTTCATGTAGGAATCTTCTATCTTCAATATTGTACTTTTGCAATGTTTTTATGCATTTTTCGGATATTCTGTGTTCAATGGAAATGAGACCTGTTCCATTCTTTTAAACGTTCCTTGTTTTATCTGTGGAACAAATTTGTAGGAATTTTTTATAAATCGAATTAACGTCAAGCAGAAGTTACGCGAAAACTACGCGTTTTTTCAGAAGTTTTGTACATGATGTTTTTTAAAGATTGATTTTTTATAACAGATTTCATTCAAGACGAAAATATAACTTCAATATGGTACTTTTGCAGTGATATTTTCAGCAATTTTCAAAAATTCAGAGAAATCACCGAAAACGGGACTAGCACCAATTGTTTACTGTTCTTTGTAACATACGATGAGAAAATTCAAATAGAAAATTTGGAGGCGTTTTGACAAAATTATTTTTAATTTACCCATATTTTACGCAAAACTACGCGAATACTACTCACATTTTCCAAATATGTACATAACCATATTCCAAGATCTGTCTTTGAAGAACAGATTTCATTAAGGGGAAAAGTCTCATCAAAAATATTGTAGTTGTAGGAAGACGCCGAAAGAAAAACAGACGTTCGTCGTTATTTTAAGTCTTCTGAACCCTATCACAGGAAGTTGAAACAAATAATTTAGAGCTAACATTTATGAAAATGTTGACGAAGCATCAAAGTTCTTCGAAACTGTTCACTACTTCCAAAATCAGCATATCTGTTTCAAACGCGCAGAGCCTTGCGTTCCTACAAATAGATCAAGGAATATCAATTTCGGAGAATAAAGTTTGAACGGATTATGCGTTAGGGTTGACCATGGACAACAGAGATATACACAAACACACACAAGTACATACAGAGGCAGAGACAGAGAGAGACGGGGACACAGAGAGACAGAAGGCAGAAAGACGCACAGGGGGAGAGACTGAGATAGAGAGAGAGAAAGAGGGAGACACAGAGAGACAGAAGGCAGAAAGACGCACAGGGGGAGAGACTGAGATAGAGAGAGAGAAAGAGGGAGACACAGAGTGAGAGACAGACAGAGAAAGGAAGAGAGGGAGATACCGAGAGAGACACAGAGTGAGAGAGAGAGAGAGACAGAGAGACCTATAGAGAGAGGTACAGAGACAAAGAGACAGAGACAGTTACAGAGAGAGGGTTACATAGAGAGATAGAGAGAGACAGGGGCACAGAGAGAGAGAGACACACACACACACGCACACAGAGCACTTATCCACCGACTCCTCCTGCAGGTAGTGACACAATCGTCTCTCGGATGTTGGTGTCCCAAGATAACCGAAGTGCGGCAACCACCTGTGCCGCAAAAGTTTTAAAGAAGCTTTTTTTAAAAATAGTTTTCATTTTCCTTGTTCGACAATACTGTCTTGAAGGGTTTTTAGGTTACATAGTATACATAATCAGTTTTTGAACTACATTTCATAGTACATGTTCAATGTTTGAAAACATTGGAAGACGTTTCGGGTAGAAGAACGACTGCGACATCAGTTGGCACAGAGCGATAAGCCAATCTGCCCTTCTCGTGATGCAATGCCTGACGGCGGTTCCGCGGGATTGATTGATTGATTATTAGTGATTCCGGTCGCGTCAACTAATGAGGTCATTAGTCCCGTAAGCGTAGTGCATGTTTTTCATCGATAAGTGGCGGTGATCTTCCTCCACTGGATGGCGAGATCCGGTGCCGACCTACCATCGACTAGCGACTAACGTCAACCAGGTATCTCCCACCAGCGGGGCACCGCCCCAGCCGGGACAAGTTCTAAGTCCCCGGCCGGTCTCCCGGCATGTGTGGTAGTGTAGTGCATGTTAGTGTGTGTGTGTGTGTGTGTGTAAGGGGTGAGGACAGGGCAAGGAAGAGGAAAGAAAGATCGCGCGCGGTCCGTGGCCCGTTTGTTAGGGTACAGCTCCGGAATTCGCCTGGTGTTGATCGGAAAAACCACGGTAAACAACCGATCAGAGCAATCGGCCGCAAGAATGATCCTCCAGACAGCGAGTAAATTCGACCTAGCTGAAAAGCAAGTGTCGAAAATGCTGCCGCCCTCGGGACTCAAACCTAGGACCTCCCTCAGAGGCACAGCAGTGACATCAGTTTATGCACTGAGCCACCGCTCCCGGTCCGCGGGAAGAGAATCGGAGGAAAGCGAGGGGTGTTTAGTGTGTAGGCACAGGCTAGCTATGAATCTCACACGCTGAGGAGTGCGGACCATGCAATGTTTTTGGAAGATTTTCCCTTGCCCTCGTAAAAAATAAAAACAAAACAACAGAGAGTCGCGTATACGCACAGAGACACACAGAGAGAGACAATGAGACAGAGAGAATTAGACACAGAGAGAGACAATGAGACACACTGAGAGGGAGTGGGGGACTGAGAGAGATAGAAAGGGGGACTAAGAAAGAGAGAGGGAATACAGATAAAGACAGAGAAGGGAGACATAGGGACAAAGAGAATGACAGAAAGACTGAGAGAGAGGCAGGCAGAGAGACTGAGAGAAACAGATAGACAGGGAGAGACAGAGAGAAACAACAGCCCTCAATCGATTTCTGGGTATCGAAGACCCGCGAATGGATTCGTGTTAAAAAAAGACAATTCTTTTTTAAACTAGTTTTTTTTTACGTCTTCGTCGCCACGGTCCCGCAATTAAAGTTTTTGTCGGAAAATAGCCATTTTACGACGCACAATTTCAATGCTTTTACTTCTTACAAGTGAGAAAGTGAACATGAAATCTTGAAATAACTCCATTAATTTTTTGAAAAACTAGTCGATTTCGCGTAGTTTTAGCTTGCAGTAAAGTCAATAGAAATCTCAAAAACTGTTCATTTTTTTTATTTCTTGTTTTTTCTATTAGAGCAAAAATAAATAGAACATTTTTGGAATTGCCTAGAAATAATTTTTGTTGGACACTGAATTTTCTAAAATTACTATAAGTTAATATGAGAGGAATTATGTGCTTTTGTAATTTTCTTTTTCATTGCGCAAGCAATACTTTTTTTTTTTTACATAAAGCGTGTTATCCAATTTCCACAAAGCTGTTTTTTTCCCTTAGAGTCTAAAGAGAGAGGACACAGTTTTCTCTCTAAACTTTGACCTCTCTCTTTCCAGTTCCTCATTCAAAATATTTATTAGAATTTCAAATTTGTCATGAGACATCCAAATATCTTTAATCAGTTCTGGATATATCACGTGAAATGTTTTTTTGTCATTCTCAATTTGTTAATATTATGAACCCAGAATCTGAGCTTGCTCCCACTTCTTGCCTCATTTCCCTCTTCCCATAGAACCATGAAAAAAAAAGCAATTACTTTATTACGTGCCATTATGAAGCCGTCACGCAAAATAGAAGCAACTGACTTACAAACTTTCGAAAGAGTCCGTACCGACCCGTCATGGCCAAGTGCGTGCAATCCACTTAAAAAATGTCGTCTGTGCCGTATCGACCCAGCTTAACTTCGAAAATGAAAGAAGAAAAGGGGTCAGAAAAGCAACACAAAATGATATTGATGAAATAAATAAATCCGTTTTAGGTTATGATGTGCACTGGCAATAAGCTGCACGTACCACGAGATGATGGATTTTGCTGAAAAAAGAACCTCTTCCTAAGAAAAGAATCATCTAACAACGCTGCTTCATGCTGGGGAGGCAGAGTAATTCATCCAAATTTTGTTTTGCGAATCAATTATCCCAGCGTGCGACTGCAAGTCGGACCTCGCGATTTTCTTAAGAAAAATATATTCTAAAAAATCAGATCTTTAAATTAGGTCATGTACAATTTTTTGAAAGAAAAATAGTAGTTTTCGCGTAATTTTTGCTTGAATTTACTGCATTTATATTTTTTGTCGAAACGGCTCCAATGTTTTTCTTTTCATTTTTGCGTACGATGCTGAAAAATTGCACAGGTCTCGTTTTCGTTGAACTCTCTGAATTTTCGAAAATCGCAAAAGTTAGAAATAATGCCAGACAGTATGTGTTGTTGTAGAACCTCTAGTTTAATAAGGAAAAATATTTACGTTAGCACTAAGGTACAACACCCTCGTCCTAGACATGTAACTTGGACCACAAAATGTATCACGAGATATAATTGAAACAAAACAGAATTCTAATCGAATTGTTTTACTTTAGATAACAAAATGTATATCTTAGTAAAAAAATCGATATTGAACAGCAAGTTACAACATCAACAGCAGTCAATTTCGTTTCTCCGGGCGTATCAACTACTGCGATCAAGTTTCGAAAGTGTGCTGCATTTTATATCCCGGAAGGTGGCGGTGGCTCCACAGTAGAACATGAGATCCAGCGCCGACGTACACAGATTCCCTCTCTAGATATGTCCTCCACCGTGGCACAGTAGCCGCAAGAGTTTTTTAAAGAAAAATCCTCCACCTCAAGCCACCTAACCAACTTAACAGGAATAAAGTGTAATATCCTTGCAAATTATTGAACACGTATTTTTTTTATTTTATCGATTTGATGTGTAATTGTCAAGAAAGTTAGCTTCTTTGCTTATTTTGATTTTTGTGTATTACATCGCCATTTATCCCGAATCAGAAAAAAATATACAAAAGTTTCTGGGAGAATCCGAATCTGTAATAAAAAATGGATGAGTTGGGCGAGTTTGGTATCGTTAGAAGGGCCCAGTTGATGCACCACTTTCTTTACCCACTTTTCTTGAACCGACTCCCTCTTTACGAGATATTTCCAAAACGAGTTTTAAATGTGTTGATGTGTGTATGTATGTATGTATATAAGACCGTGCATAAAAAGTATTTTTTCGAACCAACTTTTGAGTGCTTATTGCGGCTCAGCCATTCGGAATATCCAAGGAGTTTACTAAACAAAATTTGCTTAAAATTGTCTTAAGAGCTTATTTTCGAAGTTTCGACCGTTCCCTCCTTGCACACGTTATATACAGTGCTTGGTTGGGAAAAGAGACAAAGTTTAGGAAGGAAATAACGCGCGCGGTCCGTGACATTTGTTGAAGTACAATCCTACATTCCCCTGGTATAGATCGGAGGACTACCAATCATCACCAGTGGTTGAATTCGTCCCAGCTTTATACCCTGGGATCTTTCGACCAGAGACGCAGCAGAATACTGCCACAGAGCCACCGGATCTATTTACTCAAGTCGAAGTGTGAATACATTTAATCTTTAATTAACACCAAAAAGCACCCCTTCTATTTGATTTCATTCAAACTTGTCTTTAAACCCCAATAGTAAGAACAAACTGAAATGTTCAGCTAAATAGGTCGAGCAGTTTTTGAGTCTAAATGAAACACTCATACAAACATTGTATTCACATAGATAAATCATTTAGTACTTGAATATATTCAAGTATGTTTCAAAATGTTTTAACAAAAAGTATATTAATTTTATTAGAGGTGTTGTACGTTGATCCGGTCCAAGGTGCAACTCTTTCACTAGGTTCAATGTAGATTGAAAATGTAGAGCAAAATATTTACTTTGAACAGATGAAAGAGGTTTTATTTTTTCTTAGAAAAACCCTACAACTTTCATCAACTCCAAGCTAGTTTGTGTCTATTGAGAAACTATTACTACGTGCACTTTCAAACTACCCCAACAAGGTGAATTAAGTCATTTGTGGCACCAATATACATATATGTTCAAAGTTCATCACCTTCCGCTATTAAAATTTTGCTTGTATACTTAAAATGTCTAATTTTATTTGTACTAAAAATTCAATAGTTTTAACACACTAGTTATAACAATTAATTGTAAATTGCTAAATAACTAATTATCTCAAGTAACACTGTAAAATTTTAGAACTGATGAACTTCAAATAGAAAATAAAAGATAAACGTTAATTCATTAAGTTGTAATATTTTCTTACTTTTTAAATTATTGACTAAAAACAAGCGACTCTACATTTTGTCTTATTTCAAAGACAGTTAAAAGTTTGAATCTAAATTCATATGAAAAAAATATAGTTTCTTTGGAAGTAGAAATAGATTCATTTGAACACACAATTAATATATCATACATCTTAAAATTTACACTCCGGCAGGCGCATAGCACCACTGAATGATCAATTTTATTGTATTACCATAAGGGTTGCATTTCAGTTTGTGGACTCCAATTCGAGGTACTCGCAGTTGGCGGTGTTGACTAGCAGTCTGCATATTCCATTGTTGTATCTTATCTATGATCACTCGTAAAAGAACGTTTATTAAGTAAACAGTGGTTCATGGAAGGACCACATGCTGCTTTACATACCTCGGCATATTTTTATAGTTTTTTATCATATCACCTATTGTTGTGAGAAAAACGGGCACTCAGTAAAACATATCTTTATTTTCTTCATTATTGTAAGGCAATGAACTTTATACTTCTTTTGAAATTGTATTTATCACTGGTTCCTCAGTATTTCAAATCACGACATTCTAATAATGACAACCTAAACTATACTTGTTTGTTCCGAAACGAAGTTGGAAATGGATGAGACTTCGTTTCAGATCACTACGATTTTACTCCTTTGATCAGGTTATGTATTGAGTATTTTGCTTTCATTCTTAATATGTTATTTTTCAACTAAAATGTATTCCGATTGTTTCAAATTCATGAAATAACACTCTCAATTAACTTTCCATACGAATTCACGCCGTATGAATCCTAGTAAGTGCTGCACCTGGGCGTATTTGTGTCAGTATTGAAGGTTAATCATTTTTTCATCAAATTAATATTATCACATAGTACTTGAAAACTTTTATCCACTTCAAAGAGTAATTTTTCAGTTACATAATAAATATGCATTGGAAGACGATATATCAGTGAAAACAAGTCTTATTAATTAATTAAGATGAATATTATTCAATCCAATACTAGCTGGTCATGAGTAGATATCTAGCTAGTAATAACATTTCTAGTTACATGTAGCAAAGTACAGACATTTCTTACATGAAATTGAAGGTCTCTTTGAACGCTAAATTGGAAAATAAATGTCGTCATTCTAGTTATCTTAATTACGTCTTCAAATCCATAAAATTTCCCCTCGCACAAAACTTGCAAATATTTTATCGTACGCTGTACTTTTTCAAAGCAATATGTGTGTGACTTTATAGTCCTCCCACCACAAAAACCTCAGTACTATAATAAAAAAGAAACTCTACAATGGTAAAAAAATGCTATGAACAGAGCATTTTATGAAAATTCGTTAAATTGCTTTTCGTTATGCAATGCCATGAAAATTCGTTAAACACATTTTATTTACGAGTCCCATCTCATTAATTTCTGAAGACTAAAAACGTGAGATCATTTGAAAAGTCTGCTATTCTCAAATCGTGAAGATAAATTAAAAAAAAAAAAAATTTATGAAGAATGTTATGAGTATAAAACTTCAGATTTTTAGAAAATAATTGAAACTATGTCCAGTAGTTCGTACGCCGTCCAGACGGTAACATAAATAAGGAGCACTCACAAATAAAAAAACACTTGTTACCTTGTGAAGCCACGCCACCAGTAGAGACTTGAAAAACGGAAATAATCACGGCCACTCTTAAGATAATCGTATTCCCATCAGTCATGGTAAGGATTTTTAGCGCTCATTCACACACAAATAGGATCACACATTGAAGGCACTTGTGTACAACAATGGCTAGGTCGCCATGGAAACCGTAACGTGGTGGAGTGTGGATGCGGGACACCGCGGCACGTGTAGATCCTAGCCACAACGACACCGGACTACGTACCTCAGCTCGCCCGTTCCTGCTCCCGCGTCCCCCGAAGAAGCCAGGTAAGAGGTGAAAGCTGCCTGGAGTCACGTGGCCGCCGCAAACGTCACACTTCGTGAGTCGGGTTTCATTCGAAAGTAACGGAATATTTTGTTGTTTTTGGTGCGATCGGTCTGATGGTGTTGTTGGTCTGCACTATTAAGAGGTTATCAAACTGAACTGGCGTGGACACATTCCAAATAATGATTGTCCTTAAAGTGTATGTGCATATTGGGTCGTTAACTATCATGATTACCATGTGAAATCAATAAGGATTTGCTGAACTCATACTATTCTTATATCTAAAATATTAATTTATAATTTTTAATTTTCAAAAATAATGTGGCACATAAGGTGCCTCCGAAAGATTTCCCTGATTTTCGAAACGAAATCAATAATTCTTGTTCTTAAAAATATCTTATGTATATAGTTTAACTACAGAAGAAAACCAGTTTTTGGAGTCCCAAAGCTTTCGTGACACTTCCTGAACGGTCCTGCTATTAACAGACGCTTCCCATCAATCTCCATCATTCCAAAAAGTAATAACTTTACCATTACATTCCTTCTTAACTACGGCGACCATTAATATTCAGTATTTGTTTTCTGATCTTGTAAGCTTTTTGCCAATAATCAGTATACAGTGCACACACATTTTCATGTAATTTTGTCCTATTTAATTTTTTGTATTTTATTTTTTATACTTCATTAGTCGTTTGCCTGTCCGTCTGTGCACAATGTTAGCACCCAAACCGTTCAGACGATTTTCTCCATAATTGACATTCCTCAATCGGTCTAGAACTGAAGGCCCTGCGAGTTTGAAGGAGATATTTTAATATTTGAGGGTACTTTACATGAAGACTCAACATTTTCAAAATTTTCGCAAAAATTGTTCCAAATTCTTTTATAAAACTTTTTCCTCAGATAGCGTAAAGAACGCCTACGATATTTCTTAGCTCAGGTCTCCTGTTCTTTCAAATCTCTGAATTTTTGAAAATTGCAAAACTTCGCATTTTTTTCGGCATCTTCCTACATCTACAATACTGAAGAATCATTTTCATCCTTGAAGAAATTTGTTCTTTAAAGACAGATCTTAAAATAAGTTCATATACAATTTTTTTAACATATGTGTAGATTTCGTGTAATTTTCCGTCAAATATAGGCCGTTTTTAAACAATTAATTTCACAACATTTTTTAAAATTTTTTTCCCTAGTGCATTAGTCACTTCAATAAATTACACAAGTCCGAACTCGCTATATTTTCGAAAACTGCAAAAACTTGACATTGTAAAAGTACATATATACTGTATACTGATGCTAGAACTTTTTCCTTAATGAAATCTCTTCCAAAAACTAGACCTTTAAATACGTTCATATGCATTTTTAAACGAGTAATTTAGCGTAATTTTTGTTTGAATTAGAGGCAATTTATAAAGAATTTATTTATCAAAAACGGCTCCAAATTATTTTCTTTAAATATTTTACTCGGATATAGCAAATGTCGCTTAAAATATGGCGCGGGTCTCATTTTCGGAGAACTTTCTGTATTTCCGAAAATTGCAAACCAAAAATTAGCATTGTAAAACTACAATATTGATTATGGTGATTTATTCCTTAATGAAATCCGTTCTTTATACTAGTATTGAAATAATGTCAATAAAAATCTCTGAATTTTTGAAAATTGAAAAAGGAAATGTTCAACTTCTTTTTAAACGTTGGGAAGGCGCACTTTAACGGAGAGGATGGTGCTATAAGGGCAACATTCCTGGCGTTTTAATTCTAAGAAGAGTTCGAATCCCAGCGCAGAGAAAAAAATGCAGATTGAAACCATTTTGCAGGTTCATTTAGAATAACAATTTTGCATAGCCTTTACAAATAATGGCTCTATGTAATATATTATATGCTGCTGAAAATATGTGCTGTTGTAGTACCTCTTGTTTCATTTTACCTGTTATACGCCTTCTTTGACATAATTTTATTACTTCTTAACTACAGTGTTATTAACACAAGCAGTTACATTAGTCAGTTCTTTAAATAAATAATACTGTTGTTGTGCATAGTTATAGTTGCTTATGCTATAGTTGCTTATAACTAGTAGTGCTACAGAATAGAATGCACCCAAGCACATAAAGAAATCGTCACATTTGCAGGACAACAGTTAGTCTCAGCGTTTTGAAATTTGCAAGAGAATTTATTTATAACACAGACGAATCAAAATTACCAAACTACTATTTCAACGATACATTAAGAATAAAAATGAGATTTCGAAAGTTACGGCAGATGGCACAGACTTTCTCGCACTAGTCACTTTTCTAATATTTTTTGTCTAAGCTAGCTTTCCAGTTTTGCCCCATACCCTTCCCAACTACTACCTATCGGCGTAATTTTTTTAACGGTTTCTCAATTTTTCAGCCACCTAATAATTTCATCATGTACCAATTTTTCTGGAAAAGATATGCTACAAATACCTCTTTCGAGAAACTTGGAAACGACTCAATAACAGGAAGGTTCTGTAGTCTATTAATATACAGATCATATAACTAAAATTATTTGTATTACAAAAATTGTTTGTATTGAGTTATTTGTATAATTAATTGTTTGTATTACAATACAAAATGAAGACAGTACGAGAAAGCTGAATAAAGCTTGAAATGTACTTATAAGTTAGAAACTAATCCTAGAAACTTTCCATTTGTGGATGGATGGTGATAATTCTTGTATTAGCTGGACACCGTAACAGAAATAACTAACAGATTAAAATCTTGAAAATTTCCACCAAATATAATTATTACATAAGACTCTAATTAGTATGCAGATGAATTTAAAACATGTAACAATTGTATTAAAGTATTGTTGTATTAAACATGTAACATGTGTAGTAAAGGAAATGACAAATCACTAAAATTATACTCGTAAATTTGTATAGTATGCCTAAACGTAGTTACTTTTATTCGACAGGAGTGGTATTGAGTGCTGAAAACTTTTGTAGAATTTCCCACTTAGCTTTTAATTAGTTACTTAAATAGTTGATGTTATTGGTTCTTTTCAGAGTTATTTAAATAATTATTATTGGTTATTTCTTGTAGAGAGTAGTTAGTGATTAGTGGGATTATCTTGCGACATGTATAATTCTAAACAATATGTAACAAGTATTGTATTGCAGCTTCTGCGTCAATGACCCCCATCTCTATCAAGTTTTTCGTCCAGTTTCCCTGATCCATTGAGCAAATGCTGAGATGGCCCCTTGTTTTGCTTCTGGACATAAATGTAACTTCATTATCTGTGCACGTCTTCTAAAATTCAGTGGGAAATATAGTTATTCAAATTATCGTGTCCATGTTGTCGCGGCTGGAAGTATTATTCCGGAGAACAACATGGATAAGAACCCAAAATTTATTGCTTATTTGTCCTTGAAAATAGATTTTTATTACATGGGAGCTTTCTTTTTTTTTTCTTTTTTTTCTTCATTCATTCAAAATTCAAGTAGTATATGACTAAGTGTAGGGGTCAAAGAATTTTGAAAATGTGCACACAATTCAGTTCACCCCATAGCACATCATACGCAATTTAAACTGTTTTTTGGCGTAAAATAAATAAATAAATAAATAAATAAATAAATAGACTTTTGCGTTAACCTTTATTAATCCGCAATTGGCGTCGTGGTGCCATTTTGACTCCACTCGAATTTCGAAGTTGAATATCCTGTCTATTTTTTCAAATGAGAACGTTGGTATGCAGTTTATCTTCAAATAGTTTGCTTATCTTATGATTTGAGAAGTATTGTTGAACTTAGTGCATTTGTTTTGCAGTAACTTGAGTGAAAACATTTGCTGGGGTCACAGCGACACCACTACGCCAATTACGCAACTGTCTTTGTAATGGCGTTTTCAATGAAAATTGTGTCTTATGCTGACACGAACCATGATATCGCTATCTCTAGATGGTTAGAAGAGGTGTAAAGTGATTATAGTGACACTGAATACTTACAAAATGTGTATGATTGTCACATCAAGAATTCTTGAAGATGCTGGTATGTCAACTTGCCGAACCTCACATGAACATCACTCTTGAACGTACACCTAAATAGTGAGCTTCATGAAACCACTTCAACAATATAGAAGAAATCTATTGTTGTTCCTGAATGTTATCTACAAGTAGCTAGGCAGACGAAGCGGGGCGCACTATGTCAGAAAAAATGACCGAAAAGAAAGAAAAGAAAAAAATGTGATACATGTTGCTGGTGACTGTGCCATGAATATCAGCCAAACATTTGTAAAGAGTGTCTATGAGTCTACTTTTGCAATAATGTTAATATTTTATCGTTAAATATGTGTATCAGGTAATACGAAAAAAAGAGATTTCAAAAAAATATTGGTAAAAATAAGGTTTTATTTATGATTATTTATCAGTAATGTCCCAGAATTAATTATTATTTCTTCTTCCTAGGGCTTTTATCCAGCCGACAGCCGGTTGCCCTTTACGTCCCGAAGGGACGCATATTTGACCATACACTAGATAAACACTTGCGGGCTCCTCTGATCCGGGGTCAGCAGAACGCGAGGCCCTCCGCGACAACACACACAAAGTCAAGGGACAAACAGCCATGCCCAAGGCGGGACTCGAACCCGCGACCCTTCGGACCGAAGCGCTGAGTCGGTACTCGCTCTTAGCCACCTCGGCCATCCAGATCGGCAATTATTATTTACTTAAGTAAAAAATATATTCAATGTGAATTATTTTATCTAAATGATTTTGAAAATCCTATAAGAATGTAAGAATAAAGAAATACTTTAATATTTGTTACAAATTTTCATAAAGAAAAGAAAAAAGGCGTGGAGTGAAAATGACCCCATGACGCTGATTATGTAACAAAAACTCACCACGCCCGTTGAGGTTTAAGTTATTAAAGAGTTCTAAATTTGTACTTGCTATGTTCAGTTACCATTTAATTAATAGTTATTAGTTAATTGTATGAACAGTTGTGTAATTTGTAATTAGTATCGTTAATATATTGTAGTATTTGCATCAGCCATTAATCATCAATTTTAATATGAAGATTTTGAAAAATCTATAGTTATTTGAAGTTATTTAATTAGTAGTTATTGTATTTAATTAGTGGTTATATTAGTGGTTACAGTTATACAACTATTACAATGCGTATTATTATAGAATACTAATAATACATATTATTTATTAGTTACTAATATTTTGTACAAATTGTATAAATAGCTATGGCCAAGTGCATGAACCCACACTGTACAAATTTACAAACTTACAAGATTACCACCCTGCAAAGTTCATTGCAAAAGGCATTAATTATTTTTTATATTAGTTTATGAAAAGAAGCAGAAGAGGATAAAATGCATCTATGTCACATCTGATACTGTGAATTGCAAAGTATCTGCAGGTAGGTGAGTTATTTTAAATGCACTGTATTGACTAAAATATTTTTTGTTTGCTACTTCTGTTATGTTACTGTTTCATATTAACAGTTACTAACAAATATTACTTTTTTATGTGACACCTGACAAGTGGAATCAGTATGTTACTGATAGTGAAAAAAATAATTTTGGATTGTTGGAATAAAGAAAATAAAATTTTTACTAAAGTACTAGAAGTATTAATTGTCCTACAAGATAGTGAAGAGGAAGATGAAATAAAAGAAATGGATAGTCCCTAATAGGGATTTACTTTGCTGCGCCTGACATTTGATCAGCTATTACGGGTTGTCGTCCAATCGGGACCTTACACGTCACTACAGTGACCTCATCATAGTGGCGTTCAGCCTTCCGATTGGATGACACCGTAACTGTTGATTTACTTCAAACGCAGCTCTGTGAAAACCGCAGTATACATGCAATTTTTTACTCAAACTTACTTATTAGACATAGTAGTTTAATTTAATCAATTTTCATGCCTAAGGTCACTCGTCAATTGTTTGAATTTATTCTTTCATAAGACTTTGTGGGTTTCAGACACTTCGTTTTGAAATCGTTATTAGTTTTTCACTGGTGTGGTCACATGTCGTCACTCTAAACAGTATTTAAAAAGTTCATGAATCGAACAGCAATGTGAGCAGTGTCCGAATCCTGATGAAAATAACAACCTTCTTTTGGTGTCAATTGTTTGATGAATTATGTTGATATCTGATTTATGTAAACATCAGCAGTAACGGTAGTGTTGAAAAAAAAGGCCCTATAATTCTTGCTGAACTCAGTGCACACCAAACTCCGATCTTTACGTCGTGAAATGGCTTTTTGTGAAGCAGGTGAGGGTTTTCTGCACTCCAATAGTGGTTGTTTTGGCTGTTGACGTATCCACTCTGGCCACGCTTCATCAGAAAAAATTATCAGAATGTGTTCTGGAAATACCAAGAATGCATTTGAGCAAAAGACATCACTTTCGGCATCTTCTTAAAGATACGTTAAGCGCTGCGATGGTTTCCGTGTGTCAACACGAGTTGAGTCAATGCTTGTCTTGGCGAGCGAGTCCTTGTCTCCCCGGGTGACACGGCCCGAATCTTCGGCAAAGCATAAAATGTACACCTGGTATATACCGGGATTTGGAGGCGGGTGACGCGAGAGACCATTAAAACTAGTGCTACAACGACAGAACATACTTTTCGCGCAATTTATAACTGCAATAACACTGGGGTGACACACGGCATGGGAAGGCTATTTGCAAATATACAGATGGCATTAGTATCGCGTACAAAAAATATATCTTGATCGTTTGATAAGTCTGATAAATTTCTACGTAAGAGAGAGAATTGTTGTTAAACATCGGCATTGTTAGAAAGCATGATTCTTGTTGGGCAATTGTTTGAATTTTCCAAGAAATGCGACGCGTTGTTATTTGTTGGCCACCAGCTGAATGTGTGAGTTTGACGTGCGGTTTGACGTGACGGACAAAATGAGTTTCGTGCTGACATTAAACTTTTTTTTTTAAGAGTTGGACTGCAGCGCAGATCAAAATCAAATTAGATTAAGTACATTTAAACTCTGCACCAGGGCAATTTACTTCTTACCCTTTTAAGACAATTTACTTCTGGATTAACGAGTTCAAATATGGTCAGAGAAGCACAAAAATGAATTACGTTCTGACCGGCCAGTTGAGGTCATCAGACCGAAAACTGTCATAAAAGTTCACGAACTGGTAATGGAAGATCACAGAGAGAAAGTGCAGGAGATAGCCGATACTGTTGGCATCTGAACTGAATGAGTGCACTTCATCTTGCACCAGAAACTGACCTTGAAAAGGCTGTGCGCGAGATGGGTGCCGCGATTTTTCAATTTGCACAAGAAACTGACTCAAAGGAGCAT
Organism: Teleogryllus occipitalis; assembly: GCA_011170035.1. NCBI lineage: Eukaryota > Metazoa > Arthropoda > Insecta > Orthoptera > Gryllidae > Teleogryllus > Teleogryllus occipitalis. The sequence continues at coordinate 217,950 of BLKR01000643.1, read as the reverse complement.
TTCAACATTTGAACAGTTCAAAGCAGATTCTGGCAATGTTGAGGCGAAATCAGCAGGAAATCAGCAGCGCAAACTCGTGAACATGGATGAAACTTGAATCCATCACTACACTCCTGAAACCAAAAATATTCAAAAAAGTTGACAAAGGCTAATGAGAGTGCACGGAAAAGGCGAAGACAGTTTTGTCGGGAAGAAAGGTAATGGCAATTGTTTTGTTTTTTTGTTTTTTTTTGATTCTCAAGGCATACTCCTGATAGATTATTTGGGAAAAGGCAGAAAAATAACTGGGCTCTATTACGTTTCGTTATTGGATCGTTTAAAACAGGAATTGACTGAAAATTGTGAAATTGGCCCACAAGAATCTGCTGTTCCGTCAAAACCACGCACCGACCCACACAGCAGCAATCACAATGGCAAAAGTGCATCAGTTAGGATTCAAATTGGTTCCTCATTCAGCATACTCATAGGATTTAGCCATGAGTGACATCGTTCTATTCCCAACTTTAAATTTTTGCTTGATGGACAGACTTTTTCATCAAATGAGGAAGTGATCGCTGCTGTAACCTTGCATTTTGCAGAGTTTTACAAAACCTATTTCTCTAGTGGGATGAAAATATTGGAAACACACAGGTCAAATGCTTAGACCTAGAAAGAGACTATGTTGAAAAAGTAAACGGAGTTTGTTCCAAAAAATTCTTTGTTCAATTTTTATCAAACTTATGAAACAGCCCTCGTAATAGGCAAGTGCATTGTCAGAGCTTTCCTTTGTACTCAAGTGATTCTTCGGAAAAGGTTTCTGACGTGATTATGGCCGCACGATGGAAATTAACAGACTTTGAACGCAGAACGGTAATTGGAGCTAGACGAATGGGACATTCCATTTCGGAAATCGTTAGATAATTCAATATTTCGAGATCCACAGTGTCAAGAGTGTGCCGAGAATAACTAATTTCTGGCATAATCTCTCACCACGGACAACGCTGTGGCCGACGGCCTTCACTTAATGACCGAGTGCAGCGGCGTTTCTATAGAGTTGTCAGTGATAACATAGAAGCAACATTGCGTGAAATAGCCGCAGAAGTCAATGTGAGACGTACGACGAACGTATCCGTTAGGATAAAGCGGCGAAATAGGGCGGCGAAATTTGACTTGAATGGGCTACGACAGCAGGAGACCGGCTTGAGTGCCTTTACTAACAGCACAACATCGCTTGCAGCGCCTCTCCTGGGCTCGTGACCGTATGGATTGGATCCCAGACGAGTGGAAAACCATGGCTTGGTCAGATGAGTCTCGATTTCAGTTGGTAAGACCTGATGATAGGGTTCGAGTGTGACGCAGACCTCACGAAGCCACTCGACTCAAGTTGGCGTCAAGACGCTGTGCAAGCTGGTGGTGGCTCCATAGTGATGTGGGTTGTTTTTACATGTAATGGACTGGGTCCTCAAGTCCAACTGAACCGATTATTGACTGGAAATGTTTACGTGCAGTTACTTGGAGACCATTTGCAGCCATTCATGAACTTCATGTTCTCAGACAACGATGGAATTTTTATGGATAACATTGCAACATGTCACCGGGCCACAATTGTTCGCTATTGGTCTGAAGAACGTTCTGGACATTTCAAATGAATGATTTGGCCAGCCAGATTGCCCGCCATAAATCCCATTGAACATTTATGGGACATAATCGAGGTCAGACGGAGACAAAATCGTTTACCGGCAACACTTTCGCAATTATGGATGGTTGTAGAGGCAGCTCAATATTTATGCAGGAGACTTCCAACGACGTGTTGTGTCAATGTCACGTCGAGTTTCTTCACTTCACCGGGCAAAAGGAGGTCTGATACGATATTAGGAAATAACCCATGAATTTCGTCTCCTCAATGTAATACTACTTGAATGTGCAAAAGAGTTTTCAACCATCAATTGTTTTCACGCTGGGGTTCGGACTCAGGTTCTTCGGCTCAGCGTGCCCTTCACTAACCTCCTTTACCATCAGACATGGCGGAACCACAACCTTCTCGACTCTTTAAAAAGGAACTTGATCCTTTCCATTGGCAATTTTCATAAATTCAAACGAATGCAATCGAAAAATTTTTTGGGAACTCGAATTAGGCCACGTCGATTGAGGATTATCAATTTTAGAAAATATCGTCTGAATGGTTTGCGCACTAGGGTTGATCACAGACGGGCGGACTCACGGACGTAGGAACAAATTCTGAAATATATCGCTCTTTCCTTACTTTAATTTATTACTAATTTTAATATAAATACTATTATCTATTCTATTATTTAGTTTCAAATTTGACTAGCTCAGTTTTTATTATAATTCTCTACAATTCTTACATATCTCAGGACTGCTGTAATAATTTACTCTTCGTGAGCCTGAAAATTGCCGCACTTACGGTAACACGTCTGGTAATAATTTTTGATAATTGAGGAAAAACTTGTGTAGGTGGGTATTCTCATGACATATAAAAATACTACGAAATACCACTCGATTCAAAACAATGTTACAGAAGTGTAACAATGACTAAGTAAATAAAAGGTGTTGTTCGGTATCAAATATATATTGAAGTTTAAGATCGTTTCGATCGCGAAGCGATCATCAGAGCTAATTGAAAAAGGTAGAGGAATACATGAAACATAAAAATATAAATTATACAAATTATTTACAAATTGTTATATACAAAAGGTTCAACGAAGTAGCCAGATGCGTAAGCAACCTTGCAGCGTCCGAACGGTTAACAAAGTTCTGTGATTGAGTGTGCGACTCTCTCAAGAGGGCAGGGCGTCGGTCGGGCGTGTGTGGGCGCGGGGAAGGGGGGCGCGGTCGAAGAGTCCAGAGACGCGGCTGCTGGTGCAGTCATGAGGGCGCTGGCGGGCGAAGACAAGGCAGTTGTCTTAACCAGCAAATCCCTGAACTCTCGTAACCTCTACTAAAATTAGCCCAATGTGTACACCCCAAACTCCACCCGCCCTCACCTGTTCGCGCCCTCCTGATTTTTTCACATTTTTTTACTGGACCATAGTTTTAAAAAAAACTACGGCATTTGTAATCAAGTACTTGGCGGTCCTGTTGACGTCGCATTCCAGGCACACTAGCGACTGAAACGTTGGTAACTGTGCTTAGGGTGTGGCATCTCCCGGTTAGCTAAATAGTTTCTGACTCCGGCAGCGGAAGCCTACGCTCTCACATCTGTAGATGTTTCAGATTAGAGAAAAAGTTGTCTTTTCCCTTACCCAAGCATTTATTCTTGTGTACGTATTAATCATTATATACAATCCGGGCTCTGCAAAATCTCCGCACTTAATAAATAATAATTGTATGAAAACTGAAAATAGATTTAATATATTATGAACACCTATCCCCCGAAATGTGATTTGCAGCATTATAGATCCGGTACTGAGAAAATCCATTCCAATATTACTGAGCGTTGAGCTAAAAATCTCACACAAAAAAATAGTTCCTTTAATTTTATTGTGAAAGACCAAATCGGTATTTTCCTTCAACTTAATTTTACATTGATTTCATCTTCTCTTTTCTGTCCACCCATGCTATGGAGAGAGGGACACCCAAAATAACTAAATGTGCAAAATTGTGAAGAAGGACGATCATAAAAGTCGTATTTTGTAGAATAATATCTAAGAACATAATCCGCGTTCAACCTGTCCCCCTTCATTTCCCCACTGTCGCCCATCTATCCTTCACCAGCACCATAATTGTCCCTCATCATTTCCCCATTTGTCATCTACCTGTCCTCCAAAACACGTCATTTTCAGAATTTATTTGTTCTAAAAAAAAAGTCGTGTTCCTATGAAACACGAAAATCTGGTTCAAAAGCCTAGGAGGCATCGCTTACGAATTATTCGCGATTATAGTGGGTGTTGCAACATTTTTTGTATGTCATAATCTGCAAACATCTATTTTTCTTCTGAAAACTGTTCGATGTAGGATGGGGTGTAATTCTCTATTCACCAGTATCACACAGATTTTGTGTCGACGGTTTCTCATAAACTGCCAAAAATTATCGCCTTTCTTTAGCGTAAGATATACTTATACAACGGATTAGAAAGCTTTCAATAAATGATAACTTGTAACTACATTCCAAAGTCAAAATATTATTGGGCGCTTCAACAATCTATTCAAATGTATAATAAACATTAAAATAAATGCACAGAACTGTTGCAATCATTTTCAAAGTATATGTAAAGCGAAGGTGATTTAAAGGTGGGATAATGTTTTTTTATTTTTTAACTGCAGCACAGCTGTCGAAAAAATCTGAAAAATTTCATAACAATTTGGGTTTTAAGAGGAAATTTTGAGATTTTTTCAAGTCTGTTCCAGGTTTCTAAGACACAGTAAAATTTTTTTTCAAAAATATTTTTTGTGCTTGAATTTGGGTCTGAGAGAATATCAAAAAATGTTTTTCTGATAGTATAAATTGTTTTTTATTAATCATATTTTTTCATTACATCACATTATCACATTATCATCCTATTCACAATCGAAATTTTCTTTTTCTGCATATTTATCTCTTACGTCTTCTAAAAAAATATGTCTTTCCTACACCATTTGCTATTTACTGGACAAAACGTTAACTCGCATGGTGTAATAAGGAGAATATATTATTCAAACACCGACAAACACAGTAACCACGCATGTAAGCTAAGATTACACATTTTTACCTTCTTTTTAACTTTCCCCCTGCTAGTAGCCTTGAGGCGGTCGTTTATTGACATGAGGGAGCTGCAGCTCTTCGGCTCTTGCGGCAAGGAACGGGACAGTGCTTAATTAATTTATTACCTAGCTTAACCTATAGAAGAAGCCGACTCTTTGGCAGGCAACCTAAGAGTCACAAGCATACTTTATTTATATTCTAGTTTATATACTATTCAAGTTTTCTGTCAATAGATTTCTTGATTGTCTGTTTCTGATTGCCCCCGTATTTCGAATAGGGTGCGCGCGGGCGCCTCCGTCGGGGAATTTTCGTCGCGGGACCGGTCTCGGTGATCGACAGCGACGGTTTCTCAGCCTTCATCTGTGTTCTCGCCGTCTTCTGCTGAGGTCCGTAAAGTTAGCGTAGCACTTTTTTTTTTAAATATTGAAATTAGACTCAAAATTTGTCGCTTTTTGTTGCCAATTTGTTTCGCAAAAATAAAATTTGTCGCTCATTTGATCCTGCTATTAAAGATTCAAAGAACTTGACATCAAGTCACAATATCACAAGAAAACAAACAAATTACAGAGATAAATAAAAAATGATTCCATTGGAATTTGTCGTTTTTTTGTTGCTCAAGAGTTCACAAAAAAATTTGTAGCTCTTTAAACAATACCGGAAATGCGAAATTTTGCCAAAAACCTTATCAGGAAAAGCTATCACAAGAACATCATAAGTGTCAAAAATAAACAAAAAATAACTACATTGGAATTTGTCACTTTTTTGTTGTTAAATAGTTCCCAAAAGACAATTTGTTGCTTTTTAAATAATACCAAAAATGCAATTTTCCGCAACCGCGGTGCCAATTTGATATCATGTTAGCACCGCAATCACAAGAGAACCAAGATATTATAGAGATAAATAAAAAATAATTATGTGAGAATTTCTCGCTATTGTTTTTAAGAGGACCCAAAAAAGAAATTTTGTTGCTCTTCATTTACTATCGAAAATGCAAAATTACTCAATATGGTATTATGAAGCCCCACAAATTTTGAAATATTAAAAAAATACGTATAAATGGCATTTATGACATTTTATTCAATCCATTTAACACTATTCGTTCGAAGAATTTAAATAAAGACATTTCGAAGCCGTTTTTGAGAATTTTTTTTTTTTGAAAAAGCCTAATTTCGAACTGACTTTCACAGAAAACTTTTGAGTTTTGGAGTATCTTTGTAAGAAATCATTTAAAACGCTTGTAGTCCCAAATGCAATAATGCATACAAATCAAGGATAGCAACAAAAACGAAACTAAGCGAAATTAGGCATTTCGTTACTGTTTCTTGCGCACACAAACTACAGTACGTAACGCAACTAAAGTCCTAAGCGCGGCGAAAAAATCTATTAACTAGTAATGAAACTGCCTCTGGTACGAAACTTTACTGCCGCTGAGAATTTGGGTTCACAACAGGAACGAAACTATATCATTATGGGAGTTTCGTTTTTTTTCAGGTGTTTTATTTAAGATTCAGTTTCGTTATTTACAACAGATGATACAACACACATTTCAACATAAAAAAGGTTTAATTTTTCTTACAGTGACATAACTTGCAAGTAATGTTACTCGTGCGGTCGTGTCGCCGCTATCAGCCCACCTGTCAGTAGTGTCCATTGACTCGGAGGGCAGGCGAGGCGGCAAAAACTGACGTTAACATAGTAGGTTCGGACAGACGAGAAGGTCGAATACATACTTGAAACATTCCAATACAAGTTTTGCAAAGATATCGGCCCCTTAAGATGTAACTTCGATATACGATAAATAAACAAATAAATAAATAAAACAAAATAATAAATAAAGAATGAAATTAATAAATAAATAAAGGAGTAAATAAATAAAGAAATAAAGGAAGAAACAAACAAGCAAGCAAACAAATAAACAAATAAATAAATAATACTGTAAAATATGTCTTTGCTTAAATCGATCGGGACAAAAAAATCCGATTTAGGGAGGTTTCCATTTTATACAGGATTGTCTATCGTAGGCGATAGCCTACGTGGAGGCGATGGTGTAACGGTTAGCGTATCGGGCTGTTTTACTCAAGTTGGCGGGTTCAAACCCGATCGAAGCCGTGGATTTTTAAGGGCGAAAAAATCCTTCGTACGCCATCCTTCGGAGGGGAAGTAAAGCCGGTTGTCCCATGTTAGTAGATTTACTGCATGTAAAAGATCCTCAAGCCTCTGAGCTAAATTCAATTTGCCTGTTTGGCCGCCCAAGGAATACCTTTCATTCATCCCTAGTAGGTAAAAGGAGCGTAACGAAATTTGCGTGGTCAGACGGAAGAACAGGCCTCATGGCCTGAGTCTAGCCACGTAAAATATGGCATTCATTCATTCTATCTTATGACACTTGTTATATTGATATTTCCATCCTAAAACTACTAAAGTACATGATTTTATTATATTTATAAAAAGATATTAACAGATAACGCATATAAATATGTTAAGTTGCATACGTTAAGAAATCATCAATAAATTAATATTACACATATATCTGACAATTGAAAGGAAAATCTCCTCAACCTTTGCGTCAAAATAATATTATTTTTTCCAACATTCATCCAGTTTTTTTGCTTTTTGGTTTTCCACTTATCAATACATTTTCTATTAAGTTTTCTGAAGTTGAAAAACTGTAATATTTAGAATTTTTGTTTTTTACAACTATTGTTAAACTGGTTGTGAAATTCATAAAAATACACTTCTTTACTCTCTAGTGGTTGCAGCCGGACTGCTCGCCGACTCTTCAACGAACGCACAATGCATCGCAGCCAAAAAAAACTTTGCTTTCTGATACCCACTCGTGGCCTTGATCAATGCGACTCTGGCCGAGGGATTATGATTCTCATCGCGAGGCCGAGAGATGAGTGAACAAAAGTTATTCCCGTACAAATTTCCACGCTCAGAGAGCCGGAAGGGACAAATTCCCTTACCGCATACACCTTGAAAGACAATCGATCCCAATGTCGAATTCTACGCTGACAGCTGAAGCCCCTCGCCTCCGTTGTGCGGCTGCCAGGATTGAAACGCATATCACTGGGACAGAGATATTAAAACATATGCATTTTCCATTAAGAGATTCTCGCGCCTCTCTGCCAATTACATTCAATTCACAGATTTTCCGTTTTATGTTTTCTTTCGCCGCAGGACATTAAAAACCCTTCCGTTTCCGCGTTGGACAGGTTCCGTTTTATGCTGTGTAAAATTCCATTTAACTTCACGGGCCGGAGACATTTTCCGGTTAAGATATGTTTCCGGCTTGTACGGATTCCGTTTTAGAGAGATTTTACTTTATTTTCTTCAATATTTGTAGCATCAGATGAATTCACCTTACAATTCCGGTTTCGGCTATTTGCATACTACATTCTTGTGAATATTGTGCCAACCACCAATAAAAATTTTCTTTTCACCACACATTCTTGATTTGGTCTTTTTTAAGATGTCATACACTTGGGTTTTCCCAACTTTAAATCTCTTTATCATAACTTTCACAGAAATATTGCTTTGTTCGTGCTCATCAATTAGTCTTCACGTCTCTCCTTCCTTCACGTGGGCTTGGGAAGGTCAGTGCTATTACAAATAAACAGTGAGTTTTCGCGCTAGTAGCGTGGGAAATACGACTTTCAGCAGAGGGCTGCAAATGGACGAGGCATGCTGCAAATGGACGAGCACAGACAGCTCTGAGTGCCTCATGGTGCAATGTCGTTATACTTACAAGTCAATGTTTAATTTTAAAACATTATTTGTTTTCTGTCTTACCCGAATTTTTAATATCGTCGTACTAAAAGTACCTTTCCGTTTCCGCGTTAGGAAGGATTCGGGCTTATTCAGTGTACTTTTCATTGGAAAATAGTCCGTTCTGAGAGTTTTTCCGACGAAGGCAGGTTTACGCATTATCGTGGTTCCGCCTTTGACAGGCTTCACTGAACTAACACGCAACACTTACCGAATGGATACTCGGATAGACAAGGAATTTTATCAACTTGTTCAGCACCTATCAAAACGCATAAATAGTATAAATATTCATAGTGTTATAAAACATTGTAAGAAGAGTTTTTGCCCAATTAGTATTGGTACTACTTCCGCCTATCGAAGTGCGAAAATCCCCTCGCGCCGTCGTCTTGCGGTCGTATTATTTAAAGCCGCGTCGCTGCTATCAGCATATCTGTCGGCAGGTTGTTCATTGACTCGGAGGGCACTGAACGTCACCGACGCGTCGGACTCCCGAATTCTTCCTCTTCCTTACAGCGTGCGGCGGTGCGACAGTGGTGCGCGGCAGCGTGGCAGTGCAGCGCAGCGTGGGAAGTCATCTCGTGACTCAGAGCGAATTTGCTCGCCTGTAACCATGGAGGCCCGGGTTCGATTCCCGGACAATCTGATGTCAAATTTGTTCCAACAAAACGAGTTTGGCTGTTTCACAAGGGCTAGTTCCACCCCTGTGAAGTGTCCTAAACCCTACCCTTATCCTAATTCCTTCCCAATTCTGGCCGCAGGATAGTAACGCAGGAGCGCGTGGTTGAAAGCGCCTTCGCGAAGACGCTACATGGCGGTCCTCTTGACAACTGACTGCGACAAGACGTGTTGGATATGACATAGTATTAATGGAGGGTTACTCCTGCGCTGTTATTCATGGAGGATTACTCCGAGAGCGCAAAGCGCTCAACGCCCCTCTAGAGGCTTGGGAAAGCGTTGTGTCGATTGTAGACGCCCCAAATTTTTAAAAAAAGGCCCTGCAGCATCTCGGAAGCGCTGCTGAGAGGCGTCCTGGGAAGAGGCACGGGCCCGGGAGCAAGAGAGTCTGCCGGCCAAGCTCTTAATTGAGGTTTTACGATTTTACTATTGAGTTATTTTGGTGAGTATTGCCAGTAAGAATTGACAAAAAAGAGCTACAAAGCATTTGAAGAGTAATAAAATTATCGATAGAGGATAGAGAAAAAGGTACATATAGTCACTGGTCTTTAGATAGTTATGAAACAAAATAGTACGTACAGAAATGTAGTCTGGGGTCCAAATCCTCTCAAAGAACCACTCCCGACTTTCGTTACTTGTTCTTCAACAAATATTAATAATGAAACTAAGTAAAGCAATAAAGTTTCTTACCCAATGCAAGGAAATTCACTTAACAAAACTGTCTTCAAGGATCTCTTCATTCTTTAATGAAACTATATTCGCGCTGACTTTCGTTTCGTTTCTTGGAACCAAACTACACTCACGAGAAAATAATTTTGTTACAGCGGCGCAGAAACAAAATGTTTAGTTTCGTTTCTGTTGCCATCCATGATACAAATAGCCGGTAATGTAAATATTAACCACGTGAGAGAGAGTTAAAAAAATTACAGTTTGTTAATTTTCGAAAAAAAAAAAACGAATACGGCAATATGGCGTTTTTAGAAATTTCTGTTTCTGATATTTTTTATATTGCACATATTTCACTCAATAGTGTACGAAGACTATGGAGATCACATTTCTTGTAAAGAAAAATCTTCATATTCAATATTGCAGTTATGCGGAGGTGGATAAGAAATACCAACTTTTGTCATTTTCAAGAATTCACCGGTAACAGTTATATTCGGTTCTATGTCATCTTTATCAGCGTATTTCACTCAACACTTCAACAACAAAAAATTGAGAAAAAAATTTTTAGAAACTTTTGACAATGTCCCAGTGGCGTAAAGTACCTCCAAATTTTAAAGATTGGTTCTCAATCAAAAGTTCGAGTCGTGCCAGATCGACTAGGCAATATTATTTTGTAACATAAGAGTTTAGATGCTTATGAACATACTGCCGCTGATGGACCGCTGATGGACATACGGATGAGCGGACGTTTAAAAAAAGGTATCAGGAACCCACAATTCCTGAAATCTCTCTTTATAACGTGTTAGGTGAAGTAATTTACTACATATTGGAACAGGATTTATTAACTTTTTCCCTATCAGGGACCCACAATACGAGTTTTCCTGCCAAAAATCGCCATTTTTTACCATGTTAGCACTCTGAAAACTCTCTATAATCTGCAGCTCTCTTTGTTGGAGGCCTGTGGACACAAAGTAATATCATTTTTACCGAAGAAACTTCAAAAACATTTTCTACGGAATTCATATTTAACTCTGTCAAGGAGATAGAATCAATATTATTTCTAACATAACTACAAGAACCTCCATATGCAGGACCTTTATGCGATTCCCTTTCTCTACAAATATAGACTGCGAGGTAAAAGTTTGGAATTTAGAATAAGCTAAGTTCATTAGGAGATAACCAATATTCTGTATAGCACAGAACATCCATTTGATTTAAATTGCTCTGTAGAGCTGCCTCGATAAATCCAGTTTTATCTGAAAGGGATTGAACATGATGATGCACTATGTTCATATTTTGTAAGTACCTACACGGATGTTTTCCTGCTGCATCTAACTGTAGTTGCTATATATTTACTCCATTTTTACCTCGAGTACGTGGTCGCACGTTGTAATGTGTCCCAGCAGTGACAGGTTGTGAGGAAAATGGGGCATCAGGTGTAGATGAATTGGTAGTAGGAATGGGAGAAACGGGAGTAGGTACAGAGGAAGAGGCAACAGGGTTCGAAATAAGGGTGGGGGTGGAGAACATAAGGAAGGTGAAAGGGATGGATTTTTGGCAGGAGACTAGGACTGGAGTATTGTATTGTGCAAGCTTGTTACCGACTGCATGCTTTCCAGAAGGTTCGGAAGAAGATCATGCCGGGTGAAGCGATTTGCTGAGAGTAAATTAATTTCAAAAACAGTTACATTTGTTTCTCTCAGTGGCAGTTTTAATTGTTGGTTTGCTTGCTTAATCTCGCTGCATAGTGTTGGTCTGTTGTACCAGAAGGACGGAGTCGAGACTACAATGTTAGTATTTTTGGGGGCAAAGTGTAATTTGTTTACATGTTATTCAGGTGTAAAGTCACCGCCCAAATTAATGTCATTCTGCCCTCCTATGATAATGACTGTGTCCTGATTGGTCAGTGTCTTCGTGTGGGTATCCAACTCTTCAGTCACGTCTCCAAACCTCCCGTTAGGTTTAAAAATAGATGAAACTGAGTAGTTGTGGGGTAACTTCCTACTGAGAATGGAGGAAAGATGGCGGCCATGGCTGTCAGCTAAAATAAGTACCTTGTTTTTTAGACTCAGTAAGAATGTCTTTGTTTTCAAACCGGTAGCGGTAGCTCAGTGCATCAGCTGATGTCTCTGCAGCGCCTCTGGCCGGGAGGTCCTAGGTTCGAGTCCTGACGGCGGCAGGATTTTCGACACTAGCTTTTCAGCTAGGTCGAATTCAGTCGCTGTCTGGAGGAGAATTCTAGCGGCCGGCTGCTCTGATCGGTAGTTTTCCGTTGTTTCTCCGATCAACACCAGGCGAATGCCGGAGCAGTACCCTACCAAACGTGCCACGGACCGCGCGTGATCTCTTCTTCTTCCTTGCCCTATCCTAACCCCTAATACACGCTTACAGTAACATGCACTACACTACCACATATTCCGATTGATTGATTGATTTTTTCGTGTTTCCGGGCGCGTCAACTGCTTTGGTCATTAGTTCCGTAAGTGTAGTGCATGCTTTTCTCGAGAGATGGAGGTGATCTTCCCCCGCTGGATGGCGCCCACCACTATTACGGGAGACTGGTCGGGAGCTTAGAGCATGTGCCGGATGGGGCGGTGCCCCGCTGGTGGGAGAGTCCTGGTTTGGGGGAAATCCCGCTAGCCGACGGTAGGTCGGCGCCGGATCTCGCCATCCAGCGGGGGAAGATCACCACCATCTCCCGAGAAAAAACATGCACTACACTAACGGGACTAATGACCGAAGCAGTTGACGTGTCCGGAAACACGAAAAAATCAATCAATCTTTGTTTTCAAGTGGGCTAGGATGCGCAGCTTTACGTGTTTTAGTTTCGACGCGCTTCCTAGCCTTGCGTTGTTTTGTGTATGTATTTGCCGATGGTAGGAAAGAGTTATGAAGATCAGGAAGGCGAGGAAATTTGTTTCATAATCTAAAACACTAAATTTGTTTTGAGTTGCGACTGGATGTGATGTCTGTCTTATGTGTAGTCTTGGGTGCACGGTTGGGAAGATTAGCTCTGTTGCCGACTTGTACCCAACCGCTTGTGTAGCGAACAACCTCTTCAAACCTTTGGATGTGTTGATATAAATTACTGTTTATATGTGTAAAGGCTTTCAGAAGGTCGGCTTTGAGAGTGTAGAGAGTAAAAAGAGTAGGACGAGCAGTAGCCATGTCACGAATGCGTTTTAATGTACGTGATAAAAATTGGAATGAATATAAGAAAACTCAAGATAACAGCAACAAGCACCTACCTTAATGTTTTAAAAGTGTAAGATTGATGGGTATTCGATAAATTAAAAAGTAAAATTCAATACAAGAATGAGAAGGTATGCTATCTACAAAATCTATTGAAGCTCCTACTTACCATACTTGGTAATGTGGCTAAATTTTTCCCCACTTAAGCTGCAATTATTTAATACAACCAGTAGACTATACTTTACCGTAAACAGATAAAAGATATTGATAAATTTGTCTTTGAAATATAGAATAAGATTTGAGACACAAATTAAAAACTATTCAATACACCGTCCTCGTAACGTTCAAAGGTTTCAGTGGTTTTCGCTGTGGTGGCGGTGCCAACTTCACGGACATGTTCGCCTTGGGTTTGGCCGCGTTGGCGTGACGCACCTCCACCGTCTCTACCACCTGCAAACGGTAAAAATTCAAATTTTCTCAGCATGGCTCCTGACTGCGGGTGTGAGCCACCCTCACTTGCTAACGGCGACCTACCGCAAGGAACTAGGTTCTTGGGATCCCGAGAGCATATCCGAAGGCAGGAAGTGCCAGAGGCCGTTGGTGTGTCAGACTGGTTGTGCTGGCAGTCATGTCAGCACACCCGAATGAAACATGTCAAATAATTTATTGCTAATTAATTGCCACAATCTGGAATTAATTACCACGTATTTTCAATTAATTAGTCGATTAATTCGGCAAATGGCATTTAATTTGGCTTATTTACCCGGGTAATTAATTCTAAATTGTGTCAATTAAGTAGCAACAAATAATTTGAATGTTTCCATCGCACTACGACCCGATGAATACTTATGTGTGTACTGGCGTCACATTAAGCCAGCTCACACCCGTTTTTTCCACGAAAATACGTGTCAATTAATACGAAATTGTGGCAATTAATTAGCAATAAATCATTTGTCGTTTCATTCGGATGTGATAACATAACTGTTTCGACTTGATACATCTGGAGGACATCTATCTTTCAACCAAGAATGATGATGAATGGAGAGGTCGGCGCTCGCCGCAGTGTCACTTAGATGCATGGTATCTTTTAAGTAACGCAAAAGTTCATCTGTTATCTTTCTCCGCCATTTCATCAGTTAATCATCCTCATCTCTCAATTTTAGATTTATTAAACCCAAGTTAAATTTTATTCTTTAATTACATATTCTGCATAATTCACCCTTCTCGCCCGGTCGCTCCCATATTTCCGAACAGCAAGGCAAACTATAAAAACCGAGGAGGTAAGTCAGATAGTTCAGATCACCCACGTATCCGGTCAATCTGCGACAGATGCGTGGTCGCTTACTGTGGGGCCAGCATGAGTGACCGGTGTATGGGCTCTTACATTATGCGTGGATGAATTTATCAATGTGAATCATAAATAAAATGAATAAAAATGAATGAAAGAATAGAGAACGAAACAATCCTCCATAATGTTGAAATAGGAGAAAGACTCTTGTAGTGTTCATTGTTAAGAACATTTTTGTACTTTTGTTAAAATTCTTGAGCTACAGTAATAGCCTAAATTTGTTATGTAAAACTCAGCTGTTGAATAGCATACCTCTTTCTGAATACCTAGATCCGCTGCCACTTTTGTCGAATTTTCAATTTGTTCTATTTTTTTATTAATTTATTTCCGAATTTATCTATTTATTTTACGTGAAAACTGTTAAAAACTGAGTGTATCGTGCTAAGGGGAGAAGTGAATTCTGTGCATGTTTTCATAATACCGTTATACCTACCCTAAGCCGTACAGTAGTTGAATTCTGAATACAGAAAGAAATTAGCATTTTCTGCTAGGATTGTTAACAAAATATTCGCTCTTATGTAATAAAATCAATTTTCAAGAGTAAATCAGCTGTAGATTTGGGCTCTTATCCCCTTACCCCTACCTGCTATGACAACAAGGAGAACAATAATTTGAATAGCTATATAGTTATTCAAATTATTCCAAACCCCGATTTTTATTCAGTAGTGGTCGTTCGAAAATTGCAAAAGTTTGATAAAGATCAGAGACTTGACTCAGTAATGGCTGCTTGATATTCTACCTCCTGAATGTGTTTGAGAAACTTGAGTCCGAAAAAGACACAGTTTATAAAGTACATTATTGCAATGCCCATATTAATAAGATGTTTTCAACATTTTCTTTAGACATAAAAGAAGGAAAAAGAAATAAATGATCTTTGTTATGTACCTCAAAATTAGAAGATTTGAGCTCCACTTTCTGCAAGTTACAAATAAGTGGGAAGTCTCCAATTCTCATATTTCAAATATTGAATTTGAAGTGGTCACTACTGGTGTTTTTACCCCATTGTATGAAAATGTTTAACCATATCTGTTGCAGGGTTTATTTGCCTATTGTCTGGAGTTTTATCGAAGCTTAAAAATAAACTGAGATCAATTCAAGTGTGATATGGTTTACAGTTGACAATACAATGAATCATAATCATACAGTAGGCCTACAGAATGAAATTTAGAACACCATTTTACATAAAATTAAATTTAACAATTAATGTGAATTTTAGAAAGAACAACCTTTTAGAAACATGGAAAATAAACAAAACATAAAATATAATTAATCATTATGGTGGAAATAATTAACTTGAAATATTAAATAAATTTTACAAACATGATACTTTTATAATCAAGTGCCATCTTGTACACTGGAAAGAAATTGATGATAGAAGTTATCCTGTAGTGGATGGAGGGCTGGGGAATATTTTACAAACAAGTCCAAAATGATTTGATTTTTGTTTGACTTCTGATTTTTGTTTGTTCATATACAAAAATAGAAAGAACTTTTAAAAAGTTGCAAGGTTTCTAAATTTTAAAATGTCAAAGATAGCTTTTGGATCTAAATGATAGTTGTTTTGATCTAAATGTGAAGGTAATGAGTATCGGTCAAAATTCAATGTCCATGTTCAAACCTCTTAAATTTTCTGCCTTTCTGTCCCATACTTGTAATACATTACATTGTATTAAATATACATCATTTGCCTCCAGTTTGAGGTTTGAACCTAAGTTTGAAGGTGACATTCTTGTCTAGAAGTTTGTGATTGTGATTCTAGAAGTTTGTGAATAAATTTTGAAGCTTTTGTTATATTAAAATTTGTTTCTTGTGGCTCTGACCAATACCTATAATTAAGATATAGAGCTAATAAGTAAGACATAGAGCTAATAAGTACATGATACATTTTTAGGATATTTTAACTTTATTGATGAACAAGGTAATATATTATTTATGATTAACCTAATTTGTTGGATCTAATATTCTTTCAATGGGTTTTAAATTATAACCATTTTGTATTGGTAGGGTTGAATTTTGAAGAACACTTAATGATCACAGGACTATGTGCTCCTAAAAATTGAAATCATTTTTAGTCCAAATTGTCTTAAGTTTGACTGTTTGTCACTGGATAGACGTTTTTAAGAAATGTCATCTCTTTTCTTGTTTGATCTGTAGAAACATATTGGCTTGTAAATCACACAGCTCAAGTTGTAGGTGTGACACTTATCATATACAAACAAGTTGCTCTTGACTGTAAGTTCCTTTTCAACTTCATTTGTTCATTTTTGATGTATTAAAATAAAAACCATTTTTGAATGAGCAATAAATATTTTTCACACTTTTTTTGAGAAAAAAGTTTTTTTCTAAAAGATCGCTGGACATAGAAAATAGCCTTGCATGCTGCCAAAACTCCTGTTCTACAAGTTTTCCTCAAGAGGGCTACATGGACAAAAGGGTTCATTTCTATCTTTTAAGTGTTTTCTCATAAGATCCTCCCCTAAACGTTTCAACATGCCAGATTTTTGGTACTGTCATCAGCAAAAATCATAAATAAATGTACAGTGTCCTTATGCAGATTTTCTGAAATCATTTTATTTGTAGTTTTTGGACATATAAATCGCACAAGCACATGGTAATATAATTTAATTTATAATTTACTAATGAAAATATAATGTTCACAATCTTACTGAATCTGAAGAATAAATGAAATAGTGGAATGTTATTTTATAATAAAACTAATATAATAATGATAATGATGATGATGATGATCATGATAATGATAATGATAATAATGATAATAATAATAATAATAATAATAATAATAATAATAATAATAATAATAATAATAAAAACAACAGGAAGGAAATCAGTCATCTATCAGCGTACTTGAATGGGTGTCGCAAGGGAAGTATGGGATGCAAGGAATTATTATTGATTGATAGTGTAATTACGCAGCAAGTACGGAAGAACCAGCGCAATCTTTCTGTAGGCTGGATAGATTACAAAAAAGCCTTTGATTCGGTACCTCACTCATGAATTTTAAGAGTACTCGAATTGTATAAAATCGATCGAAGACTGTTTTCTTGAAGAACTGTATGTCAGAATGGAAAACTCATTTGCAGATTGCATTTGCTGCTGTTACATGACGGAAGACGATTCGTCGTGGAATCTTTCAAGGGGACAGCCTAAGCCCACTATGGTTTTCCGTAGCACTCACCCCTTTTGAGCAGAATGCTAAGACAATCAGGATATGGGTACTTATTGAAGAAAAACTCTGATGTTCGTATCTCGCACCAGCTCTACATAGATGATTTCAAACTATATGCTTCTAATAGAGATCACTTACAAAACGAGCTCGAACTTGTCCAGAGTTTCAGCGATGCAGTTTGCTTAAAGTTTGGGATTGAAAAATGCGCTACCCTTCATGTTGTCCGCGGGCAAGTCCAAAATGAAGAACAAAATATGCAAATATCTAGCGACACAATTATTAAAAATATCGGCACTGAAGACTCCTACAAATATCTGGGAATGCTGCAATTGCTGGGAATTTTTGATTCAGATGTTAGGAAGAAAATTGTACAGAACGTGCTATCAAGAGTAAATAAAATCTGCAAAACGTGGATAAATTCAAGAAGCAAAATATCTGCTATTAATACTTGGGCTATTCCCATAGCAACTTACACATTTGGTGTAACAAAATGGACAGAAACATCCTTAGACTTTTGACAGGAAAATAAGAACTACACTTACAAGGCATCGACTGCACCACCCTCTGAGTTCAGTGCACAGGCTGTACTTACCTAGTGCTAGAGCAGGAAGAGGACTCCTTAACTTGGAGGCACTGTGCCGACAGCAAGAAGAAAAGCTGCGCCGGTACTTTCTACTCTATCAACTCGTCTGTTCACAAAGCTATCTGTGATCAAGATAGAAAGATGACCCCATTATGTCTGGCACAACCAAGTAAAGAGTTTGATTACCTGAAGCATCAAGACCGCGTGAATATATGGCAAAGAAAGAAACTTCATGGTAGATTTTTTGCAACTTTAACTTCGAAGAATGTTGATAAGAAAAACTCAGTGGAGTGGCTTCGAACCGGGGGCCTCTTCTGTGAGACGGAAGGATTTCTTTTCTCCTTTCAAGACCAAGTAGTCAAAACCAGAGCTTATAAAAAATTCATCATGGGTCAGCAAATTGATAGCCGATGTCGCCTATGTAAATCCACTAACGAGTCAATCCAGCATATTTGCTGTGGATGCCCCGCATTAGCACAAACAGAATACCTTAAGAGACACAACAGTCGCCAAAGTAATCCACCAAGCCCTTGCCAAAAGATACGACCTCGTAGAGAGTGAACAACCATATTATAAGTGCAAACCTGAGCAAGTAATCACCAATGATCGACCTCGAATTCTGTGGGATAGTGTAATCTTCACTGACCGAACAGTGGAAGTAAATAGACCAGATATTGTTGTTTGATAAAATATCTAAAACATCATGCATCATTGATGTTGCGGTTCCTACAGATGACCGGCTTGTAACTGTTGCTGAGAAAAAGAGGAAATACCAACCCCTCGCTGTTGAATTGAAGGACATGTATGGATTGCGCGCAGTGGAAGTGCTTCCAGTAGTGGTCTCAGCGAATGGATGGTCACCAAGGAATGGCAAGAGATCGCGAAGAAGTTAGAATTTACTGAAAAGCATATACGGACAATTCAAAAAGCCGCATTATTGGGAACAGCAAATATAGTCCGTAAATTCTTAAGTCTGACTTGACCGATATAAAAAACAAAATATATTCTTGTTCCACTTTACGTGCAAACCATTGTTGCCTTGGGTGATTTTGAGAACCCCGGCATCAGTGTATATCTACAGAAAATAGGAAATAATAATAATAATAATAATAATAATAATAATAATAATAATAATAATAATAATAATAATAATAATAATAATAAGAAGAAGAAGAAGAAGAAGAAGAAGAAGAAGAAGAAAGTAATGACGCCAGTCCGGGTAGCCGAGATCGCTAAGGCAGTGGTGCCGTGGCGATCTCGGTCGGAAGGATCGCGGGTTTGAGTCCCGCCTGAGGTATGGGTTTGTTTGTGTCCTGCGTGGTCCAAGATGGCCTATTCGCGAGCAAAATAAAAAGAATTTTTTTGCTTACAGACTTACAGAAAGAATAAAGCCTGTTTAGAAATTAATTAAAATTACACTAAGTTAATTACATTTTTTAAACTACATTCATTTACGGTAATAATTTAACATGTTTATACAGGTATTATCTTGATAAATTATATGTTAAAAATTAAAATTATAATAAGAATTAAAATACAATTACATAACTTACAGTAATAATTCAAATAGTTTACTTTATAACTTACATAATTAATAAAGCATGCAAGAGCTCACAATAAACATTAATTCAATTTACATTTTAATTATACATTGTCACATTATCAAATTAAGAATAACATTAATAATGCATTATATTAAAAAATTAGCAGATTACGATACAGTGGAAAATAACTTACAATTAGAGTGAGTAATTCACATTGTTATATTAGGTGTTAATAATCGTAAGTGCTTACAATATCCTGACATATAATTAAATTATTTACTACATTACTAAATAGTACATTGCCTTATTGAACTGAATGACTGGTACAAAGAGTGGTCACTCTTGTAGCGGTACATGGGTTTTAATTACAGAAAAGTGAAAGCAATTCAGGTATCTCATATGGACACACACTAATCAGATGACGTTTAAGCAATATTTTGAAGTATTTATTATCAGCTGATATTATGATGACTGAGAGATTATTAAAAAGCTGACCCTGGCGAAAATTCGTGTTGTGATGATCTGTAAAGCAGTTGTGCACAACGCGTTTTTCACTTGGTTCACTGTTCCTGTCCATACTGTACAGTAGTCCACATCTCTTGTACACTCATAAAGAACACAATGTGAACACTTCCACACTCTGTACACATCCTCTGGTCCTCTGTAGCGGCACTTGCCTGACACAATATGCAATTAAACGTCGCAGACATTTCATTATACATTCGTGCATTTAAGGGCTGTTAAAATATCCTGCATTTATTTAATTTATTTATTTAATAAATAAAAAAATAAATGTTATGATAAAAAGGAATTTGTATATCGTTTTGAATTAATGCTGTTTTGAATTTTATTTTGAATAAAGAGGACGCAAATATTGGGTAGTATTATCCGCGCATTTTTTTCTTGGGCCTTGCTTCGCTAGATGCGAGAGGTGTGGGAAGTTTGGTTATTTTGACAAAAATAATTTTATATCGAATTTCTAGTTCGTGTTTCGGTGCAAAATACTTTTTATTACACAGAAGCAAACATTTCTGGTCGAACAACGCTCGTTGCTATCATTTATTGGTAGTTCAACTAATGTTGGCGAAGGGCTGGGAGTAGGTATTCCGGGGCTCAAGAAAACGTGCGCGTAGAGGTGAATTCGCGCCCTTTTAGAAGATTGCAGTAAAGACATTAATCAGTGGTCAGTGGGTGGATTTCGTGAAGTAAGCGACAATTTACGGTGGAAATGCATTATTTCATTTGGAATTTGTTGCTGGATGTGTCCCATCGATTGTCAACTCTTGAAATTACCAAATGCAACCAGGTTGAATGGTAAACATTCAAAACATAATGGATACCTTTCGTATCATCATTAATGAATTGCTACCCCGTGAAGAGTTAACGCATAAAATAATCCTAACACACTTATGTTCAATGGTAAGCAAACAAGTTTCTTTAATCGTGGCTAAATTTAATATATTATACATATTAATAATAGTACATTTATTGTTTCAGGGATAATCCACAAAAAACATTAAGGCTACCTTCTCCAAACTGTCGACTGGTCATAATCGGGTAGTTGTGATAGGAAAACTGAAAAAACAGAGTAGTATGGCGTGGGCTATTCAAATGCCTGGTATTTACACATTGACCACACTATGGAGATTCTTAAGTTCCACCAGTTTATGGGCAGTGATTTTGTCAATTTCCAAAATTGCGTGTGGATTTCAGTGAAAAAACAAACAAACAAAACAAATATATTGATTCAGAGAGAAAATATGGTTACATTCCCTTTAACTTATGTTAACTTTTTTACTTGAAGCAGATAATATAATTTTTTTAAGAAGTGTAATAACTTATTTGGTAATAACTTAAATGGTGTAGCAAAGTCCTTTTTTTGAAAGTGTGCAAATAAAATTCATAGAAGTAATGTCATGAATTTTCAATACATATATCGTATTGCTCCATAGCATTTATTTAATTTAGCTCATGATTTTCTCAAATGTAAAATTTAGAATAGTTTCCCTTGATTCTATAAAGAAACCAAGATACATTTGAGTTACTATGACTGGTATAAAGATTAATTCGATTGTAGTGTATACATGCTATATGTTAATACAGGTTTCCAAATATATGTTTTTGATATTGTTTAAACTGAAGAATTTTACTTCACTTTAGCTAATTTTTCAAGCTTTCAGGACAAATGATGCAAATTATAACATATTACCAGTTAACATTCCTGCAATATGCAAATAAAATATGCAATCAGGTGCTAACTTTTATACCAACAAGGTTAATGTTTTATATTCTGTGTAAAGGTAATTTCTTTATTAAAAATTGTACTATTGGGCTTCAATATTTAAATGTTAAATTTCATGTAAATTGATGTTATTAGCTGATTACATTCACAACCACATTTCTAAAAGACAGGCAGCTCTTGCTGATTATCCTTCAGTATCTTTTGTGTGAAGTGTTTCAACCAAAGTCAAAAGTTATTTAGTTAAGTTTGCTCACATTCGGTTATGTGAAATAATTACCAGTGCAAAGCGTATCTGAACCTTGCCTGTGCACAGCAAACTGCACAGTATGTCTTTAATATTGGCTACAATACTATACGTGTGATTGTCAAACTTATACAGACATAATAGTTATTAAAGAAATAAGGTTTATTTAGACTACTTTATGATGTTATAAGTAATGGGCAACTTTCAAAACCTTATTTACAACAGCCCTGGGATATTTTTTTATTTCATTAAATTAATCAACTGCTAGACATTGAATATGTTAATTTCAACAGAAGTGACTCAATTTTTTTTATCAATTTGTCATAAGCATCAAGCATGGAAAATATTTAATAGTTAAAATTTATTATCAATATATATCAAGGGGCACTGTTTAAAATTGTTTGTATCAATGTAAGTCAGTTAAGTTAATTGTAAGTAGTAGTAATCAGTTAATTAAAATGATAAATGTTTGAAAATTTTGTTTATGTTTTCCTGTATTCTTATTCTTAGGATAAAAGCAATATAAGAAATGACGTTTATTTATCTCATTATATCACCTGAGTGAGTGTGTTATTCAGTGTTTAGTGCACCGTTGTTGACATATTAATAATCTTTTCGATAGAAGGGTGAACTATTATTTCTCATCAGAAGTACATACAGTGAAAATGTAGCCACTTTCCTGTTCATGTTGTTCTAAACTGAGATGTTTTCACATTTTGATAGAATCATCAGCAAATATTTGTTGCCAGAAGTACATGAATGCCAGTATAAAAAGTCTTCCCTCGTGAGATATGTGAAGACAAAGCAATTGAAGCAAAATATCGGAGTATATATTCATAATGATTTAGTATGAGGTAAATTTTCTATTTATTTATAAAATGTTGGAAAAGGAAAATGTGCAAGTTTATAGTGAAGGCAATTTGCTCATGATTTTTGAACAATTGACAAAAATGTAGACAGTCTGATTAAAAATGTTTTTTTAACAAGCAACTTTTACTTCAACAAATGAGTATGTGGATCCTGTAAATTTAAAGGTCATGCACATGTTGCCTGGTGAAATTAAAACCTTTTTTAAGAATTCAAATTTTCTTATTAATACATGCACCAACATGAGTCCTTATTGAGCCCATTACCATTATGTAAATGAGAGCAAGAAAGTCTAAATGAAAGACTTAAAACCATAGTCCTATGTCAGATTTTGACCAAAGGTAATAAGTAAAATTCCATTTGGTCTGTAGGCTTAAAATTAATGTTCCTGTAAATAGTATTAAATTTTGGCAGACGAAGAGTAACTTATTACGGTAATTTCAGATATAGATTCCTAATACATTTACGTTAGAGTTCCATTTTGCCTTACAACTGATTTTTAGCATCAAATGGTGTAGGACTGTGTTCTTCCTAGCTCTTAGATGTTCAAATTCGGCGAAATACATGTATACACATTCACAAGAACAATTAGCTGAATGAAGAAGAATAACTCAGCCAGTGGCAGTGGGTGAGATGTGGTTACCAAACTGAATGTGAAAACATACATGTTGAAATTGCAATGAAAGTTCGGGGTAAAAAAAATGTTTGCTGTTTGAGAACACTCACATAGGTTAGATTAGGTTGGGTTAGGTCAATGAAGTTATCACCTAGTGAAGTAATTCATCATAGGCCAATACTTATAATTAATTGGATTCAAAAGTGGAAACATTTCACATGGGTTCAGCTAATGACAATTTCAGAGAGAATTGTAGAAATTTTCCACTACAACTTTTTCCAAGGGAAGGTGGTTTCCGGGGGTGCAACGGTTACGTCGTTGGGCATATCGTCTATGCACCCTTTCGATTCCTTCGTGAACACATCGAGTACGTTCCAGTTCGCACTCAAGCGGACATTCATTTGGGCCAAAATACTCATTTGGTACACAGAAACGGATATCGTGGCAAGCTCTTTTGCACGTTCCGTACATAAGAGATATGACTCCGTGCGCACTTTGTGTACATTTGCGCGTACATTGGTGGAGGCACCGATTTTCGCCAGGGGAGCAGCAATGCTGAAAGGATCTTTATTAGTTGAAGACCTGCTAGTGAATATCCCTAGATAGTCCCTATGTCCTTTAGTTATGTATTACCTCTTTATTACTCACAAGATATTGATTCTGATTATTTCTCAATAGTACAATTATTTCTCAGTAGTATTACTTTGTAAAAGTAGAGTGCTAGAACAGTTAGTAGCTCATATTATATTTAATAAAGAAATCTGTACAGGACTGTCTTGCACTCAGTTTGAAAATGTTTCTGATATATTTATTTCGTAGGACTAATTAATCTATCCAAATTTTTTGTATTGTACCTCCCCATATTTCAATAGCATATTGAAGTTGTGAGAAGATTATGCTATAATAGATTAGCAGAAGTGAGTCTGTTTCCAGGTATCTGGAAAAGCATCTCAAGAGGAATATATTGGAATTTATTTTATTACAAAGTGTGTCAACTTGTTTGTTGTAAGTTAGGTTTTCATCTATAAATATTCCTAAAAACATATGCCTATCAGTTTGATCCACTGATACATTGTCTACTTCCACTTTTATGTTTTGGTGTTGGTAACCGTGATGAAACTTGAAATTGATAACTACAGTTTTATCAACATTTAATTCCAATTCATTTATGGACAGACAACTTTTAATTGATTTTAATGATTCGGACAAATTAGTTTCTAGATGATAAAGATTTTTCCCACTGCTTATTAATGTCATATCATCTGCATAAGAAATTATAGAGAAATCAGATGAGCTTGGAACATTAACATATATTAGAAATAGCAAAGGTCCAATCATTGATGCTTATGAAACACCTGTGGTAATTGTATCAAAATTTGATTTAACTTTGGACAAGAAATTTTTAGATTACCAGAAGATCTCTGTACATTGCTTACACCCTGTGAGGTATAATCTAATGAGGTCATTAACTCCACTCCTTATTCCATAATAATCTAGTTTTGTCAATAGTTTTTCATAAGATACACTGTCATATGACTTTGAAAGATCAATGAATTTACCTGCTGTTTTCTTACTTGATTTGAAGTTTCCAATGATTTCATGTATGAATTCTACAACAGTAGTGGTGGTGGAGAATCCCTTCCTAAAACCATGTTGTGACAATTAAGGATATTATTAGATTCAAGAAAACAATCTTGAAGTCATGCTAATATAACGTTTTCATAGAGCTTGCCAAAAACTAAAGTTAGGGTTATAGGTTGATAATTCCTAACATCTTGTGTATTATTATTCTTAGCAAGTGGTCTTCTGATACTAATTTTTAGGGATTCTGGGAAAGTGAATACAGAGAGTGATGAATTTATTAAGAAAACAAATATATTAAGAAGAGCAGACTTACACATTTTAAGAATTATTGAAGATATTTAATCATTCCCCAATGAGCAACTATTTTTGAGGGAATTTATCAGTCAATTAATTTTAGTAGCATTTGTATGATGGAGAAACATAGATTTTGAAGTTCCAGAAGATGAAGTATAACTAGTATTACTGGTTACAGTGTCCTGCTTTGAATTTAAGAAATGGAAGTTAAAGGTCCTACAAATATCAGAAGGATTATCAACAAAATGTCTTCATGTAGTTCGTGTATGTTTTATGAGTCTGGGTTTTCCTATTGTTCGTTATATTCAACAGTGTTTTAGATTTGTTTGTTGAGTTGTTAACTTGATGATTTAATTGATAAGCTTTCTCACTCATTAGTTTTAGCCTATATTGTTTTTATACTGATTATACATATTATATATACTGATTATAAAAGGGTTTCTTAGTGTCTCTGAAAAGGTCATACATATTTTTCATTTTATTTCGAAGAACAAGAATTTCTTTAGGAAGCTTAATTTTTGGTTTCTTCACTACAATTATTTGCTTCTTAATAATGGGCAGTGGCGGATTTTCAGAGGAGGCAAGGGAGGCCAGGCCTTTCCACGACATTGATATTAACAGTAAAAAAATTTTTGAACTTAAAAATTGTTAGATTTATCTTTGTCTAAACTTGACATAAATGTTTTCAATGGCCGAATAATCATTTTAAAAAAGACGTTTCTCTTGCGCAAACATATTACTATTCGTTATATATTCAAACATATTGCAGCGTTACTATTCAAGATTGAGCCAAGCAGTTCTATGCGTTACACATAGGTAGCACCACCAAGTACTCGTACTATCATTGCTTGTGCCTGCGGGATAGCGGCGGCCCAAGCTGGCGCGCGCCTCCCCTGTTGTCATGACAACGTTCCTCAACTAATAAGAAAAGAGTAGTTTCGTTTTGTCCAGCTTTGGAGTAGGTTTGGTACGGAAGCTCCCGCGTGTCTGGCCTCCTCCTGTGAAGGCATGTTGCGGTCATAGTGGGTGCTCTGTGGTTGCGATGGTTGTGTGGCAAGCTCAGTATTTCAGTGGACACAATAAAATCTTTATTGGAAGTACCGTTTCCGCGGAGAAGAAATCTAAAACAAAAATATGAAATCTAATTCTCTTATTTGGTATGTCGCCAATGGCAGTTTACCAGTTAAACAAAAGTCATTGGCTTTCAATTTTACAATATGATTCCGTACCAAAATTTGTCTGGGCCTCCCCAAGTTTTAAACACACCATCCGCCGCTGATAATGAGACATGCAATATTCAAATGATAATTTAATGTACTCAAGAACAAGTTCCATTTCTCATTGATATCATTACTATTGAGCACTTCAGTCCATTCCTCTTTTAGGAGACATTCATTTAGCAAATGTAGTTTAGTATCCCTTGTGTCATGGGTGAATGTGTGTTTAGGTAGTTCAAGACTTTTGGGGCAATTAATTATTTCAATGATTTGTGCAGTGTGATCAGATAGATGAAAATCATTATTATGAGAAAAGTATTTATTCATTTCAATGTTTGTAATGGTGTGGTCTATGGTAGAGCTAGAATGGGTTGTAATACGTGTTGGCCCTAAATCTACACCAAGAAGATTGAAGTTCTTTAGTAAATCACGTAGGTCATTATGTTTAATATTAATGTTTAGATCTCCCAAAATAATTTACTTACAATTGTGGTTTCCTAAGCGTTTAGTTAAACGTTCTTCAAACCTGGGTAGAAAGTCATTAACACTAGAATTTGGGAATCAATGAATGCTTATTATTGTTATGTTCCCTTTCATTGTGTTTAGATCGACACCTGCTTAACTTAATTTGCAAATCAATGCCTGAATAATTTAATTTGCAGATCTGTTGTTCGGAATGTAAAGAGAGAACACCAACTATGATTTGTTGTAATACTTCATTAACATAACTTAAGTTACAAACTACTACAGCGCAGCACAGCATACGTCCGACATACACCGAACTCTTAACGGACACCACCAGACACTGACTCTCCCGCTCCCGCGCACAGAGGAAGTGAAAAACACAAAAGCAAGAGTGCGCACCCAGTGCTGCCAATCAATGCACCCAAAAACCGAAGAACTTAAATTGTTATTTTCAACAAAATCAATAGACTGGATTAGAGACATAAGTACTGAAATGACTTTTGAAGTCATTCAAAAGTCATTTCGGTACTTATGCCTCTAATCCAGTCTATTGATTTGCAAATTAAGTTATTCTGCACCATTATTGCAATACTGCCACTTTTATTGAGTTCTCTACAGAAACATCCATGAAGTTTGTAGTTGGAGAAGATAATCGTATTAATTTCATTATACCAAAAACCATATTCAGTATGGACTCCTCATGTAATAGAGAAGTTGGCCGGCGGCGCTTGCCGAATTCGTTTACTACGCTCCGTGAAGTCACGAAGGTTAAGCGAATTCGAGACTGGCGGGTTCTTGGTTGGGTGACCGACCAGGAACCCCGGGATCCAACGTCGTCGAGCCCCTGGCCGAAGGGATAAAAGGCACTGACTGACTGCGACGTGACGAGACTTGACTTGAGATTATTCTCAGCAACGGTGTATGAGTATAGTATGCTCAGTAACGGAGGATTACTCCAGAAGAAAACGCAACACGCCCAACAAGGGTTAAGAGACGCGTTGCATCAACAACATTACAACGAATTAAAAAAAAAGTTTCTTCCAGAATTGTCTCAAATTGTTCAACTTTGTTATAAATATATTGAATGTTTTGGTGAAGTATTCTGAGGACACTATCTTTTTTAAAATTTCTATCACAGGTGTGTTGTCTTAATTGTTAAATGTCACGGGGTGTCTTCTTGCGCGTTTGCCTGGAGTTGTAAGAAGAAGTAATGTGTGGTTATTGTAGTGATGGTGTGGAAGTCACAACGGAAGCAAAGGTTTGGGAAGGTTGACGAGGTGTGGAAACCTCAATAGAAGCAAGGGTTTGAGAAGACTGACTATTTTATTTATTTTACGTCAAAAACAGTTAAAAACTGTGTGTGACGTGCTATGGGGAGAAATGAATTCTATGCACGTTTTCAAAAATTCTGTGATCCCTACCCTAAGCTATATACTACTTGAATTTTGAATACAGAAAGAAAATTAGCGTTTTTGCAAGGATTATTAACAAAAATATTCGCTCCAATGTAACGAAAGCTATTTTCAAGGTTAAATCAGCAATTAATTTGGGCTCTTATCATGTCCTTCGTCAAGGAATCTTGCAACGACATCATGGATAACGATAATTTGAATAACTATATTTCCCACTGAATTTTAAAAGAAGTGTACAGATAATGAAGTTACATTTATGGCCAGAAGCAAAACAAGGGGCTATCTCAGCACTCGCTCAAAGGTTCAGGGAAAATGGACGAATAACCTGATCGAGATGGAGGTCATTGATCCGGAAGCTGCAGTACAATACTTTTTACATGTTGTTTAGAATTATACAGTCCAATGGTAAATAATACAGTAAATATCACTTTTAATTAATGACCTTTTGGTGCTCAGTATAGTCTCTAATTGTATAGAAACATTTATGCAGCAGAAGCGATTTTACTTGAGATTTAAACTTTTCTGTCGAATTTAATCGTTTAATGTCCTGTGGCAAAGTGTTGTAAAATAATGTACATGTATTTTGTGTGAATTTTTTGTAATGAGCTGTTGATACTGTCACCAGATGAATACGATTACTACGTCGAGTGTCATCATCATGTTATAGACATTGGCGTTTTCTGAAAATATATTCCCGCCCTTAACCAAGTAATTTTTGACAAAAACTGATTCGTAAATCAAGAGACAAGGTAATAAAATGCCTACATTAAGAGAGGCTTACAAGAATCATGTCGGTGGGATTTGGTTATTATTCATACAATTGTTTTTTGTAATCTAAAAGTCTGCGAGCTATGTATTTCCCCAGAATATTAAGCCATATCTCAGGCGGGAATGATCATTCGCGGAATTTACACAATGAGCACTGCTAACACGAACACTGCTGAACAAGGCTGATTGAATTTGAAAGAATTCTGAACGCGTAGCATAATAAACTTAATGTTGTGTTTAATTCGTTTAAATGGACGGTCTATTTGAGATTTGACTGAATTGAGAGACTTAAAAAGTTTGTTGCCTTAACATTAGTCAATGGTACACCGTTCATTTTCAATGGAGTACGGAATTGTTTATTTGAAATGGAAAAATGCATTAAAACCGTTTTCTTTTCATTTACTATTAATTTTTTATTTCGGAACCAATTTGAAAATCGGATAATGTACTATTTACGGTTACTTTATTGCAAAGAGTGTTCGTATCCGCAAAGAGAAATGTTTTTCCATTTCGAATCGTCGAGGTCATATCGTTTACGTATAGTAAGAAGAGAATAGGGTCTAAAATCGATCCTTGAGGAACTCAACGCGCATTTGGAAGAGTCGGAAAGGTGTGTACATAATGTTCCGTCATTCCAGTAAGGTATTTCCACTCAATGAGATCGTTGTTTAAGGTACGAACATAACCAATCTAGGACAATACCACGGATTCCGTATGAAGGTAATTTTGAAAGTAAAATGTCATGATCAATGACGTCAAAAGTTTTTGAGAGATCTAAAAATAATCCAATATGTGCTTCGTTTTGATCCAATGATGAGGCGACATCTTTAAAGAAAGAGAATATGGCTGTTTCCGTAGATTTTGATTTTCTAAATCCATGTTGGCAATCTGAAAGCGCGTCGCGTGTACTGAGAAACGTTTCCATTCGTACGTAAAAAAGTTTCTCTAACTTTTTGAAAAAACTGACAGAAAAGAAATAGGCCGATAATTTTGAATTTCATGTTTGTTGCCTTTTTTGAAAAACGGCTTAATCGTAGCTGTATTGAAAATATCTGGAAAAGTTCCGGTGGATATGGATACATTAAATATGTGAGTTAACGTGTGCATAATGGCAGGCGCACAAGTCTTTAAAAAACAATCCGGAAATTCATCTAAACCGGCCGAATATTTAGTTTTTAGTTTACCGATCAAAATATTGAGAATCTCATACCAAGAAGTTTCGGAAACGAAAATTGTGTCTAAAAGTTTTTGGAAAATGTCACATTTCTATCGTTATGTGTTAAAACAACATTCTTTACAAGATTTCTAGTTGATTTGATCGAATTTTTTATTATATTCCACATTGCTTTGTTTTGTTATTTGAGTTCAAAATATCCTGATCGTGTTTCATGATTTTAGCCTGCCTTATGACTTTAAGAAGAGGAGGAAATCTTGAGATACGTTATGACGTTTAGTAATAAAAGAAAGAATTCGCTTGTTTTTACATGATGTCCTAATCCCTTGTGTACATTCTGTATTCATCTCAACATTTTAAATTTATTCTGAATTCCTTATATTGTCAAACACACTTGATTTATAATTTTTTTTAAGTTTTAATTTTTATTTATTTATATTAATTTTTTAATATTTATTTTATTTTATTTATATTAATTGTATTTCTTATTTTAGTAGGCATAATGTTTAAGGCCTGATGATGGAGGCACAACTTCACCTCTGAAACGTTGCCACGCTGTGTCTTGTTGCAAGATACCACTGTAATGTAAAAATCATTTTGTTTTAATAAATGGATTTGTTGACTATAAAAAGTTATTATTGGAACTTTTATTAAGAAAAAATTTATCGTTCGTATCAACAGTATTATAAACCGCGTCCCACGACTCCTTCATCAAGTAATCAATAAATAATTTTATTTTACTTTTAGTAAATGTACTTTTAGTAAACTTAGTAAGTGTGCTTTTAGTAAATGTACTTTTAGTAAATAATTTAGTCATACATGTATTATTTTTTGCGTCAGTATTCGCATTTCTTATGATGGTGAGAATATGTGAATCGTGGTCACTGTATCCTAAATCTTTTGTTTGAACTTCATATCGAGTAGTAGTTTTGTTAATTATAATTTGACCGATTGCCTTCATTGAAATTTAGTGTGATCCGTGTAGGTACATTAATTGTAATATCTAAACTGCAAAACTGATTAAATTTAGAAATTGTTCTTTCTCGCAAGATTCGACCGGAAAACCAATGTTGAAATCTACGTATACAACAATGGTTTCAAAAGAGCGATTGCTGACTTTATTAAGTGTTATCTCCAATTTTTCTAAGAACAAACTATAATATGGAGCTCTCTTTGTTGGAGGCCTGTGGACACAAAGTAATATCATTTTAACGAATGAAGATATACAATAGAAACTTCAAAACATTTTCTACGGAATTCACATTTTTTTCTGTCAAAGAGATAGAATCAATATTATTTCTAACATAACTACAAGAATCCCCATATGCTGGACCTTTATGCGATTCCCTTTTTCTACAAATATAGATTGCGAGGTAAAAGTTTGGAATTTAGAATATGCTAAGTTCATTAGGAGGTAACCAATGTTCTGCATAGCACAGAACATCCATTTGATTTAAATTGCTCTGTAGAGCTACCTCGATAAATCCAGTTTTATTTGAAAGGGATTGAACATGATGATGCACTATGTTCATCTTTTGTAAGTACCTACGCGGATGTTTTCCTGCTGCATCTGACTGTAGTTGCTATATATTTACTCCATTTTTACCTCAAGTGCGTGGTCGCAGTTTGCAATGTGTCCCAGCAGTGACAGGTTGTAAGGAAATTGGGGCATCAGGTGTAGATGAATTGGTAGTGGGAATGGGACAAGCGGGAGTAGGCTTAGAGGAAGAGGCAAGGGGATTCGAAATAAAGGTGGGGGTGGAGAACGTAAGGAAGATGAAAGAGATGGATTTTTGTCAGGAGAGTGCGTAGGACTGGAGGTAATGTATTGTGCAAGCTTGTTACCGACAGCATGTTTTCCAGAAGGTTCATGTGAATATAAATAAACAAATAAATAAATGTCTTTATTGGTGGCGAGGCTCAGGCCATTTAGCCTGCTCTTCCGCCTGACCACTTTCAGAAATTATATTACAATATTACATAATAAAGGAAGTCATTCAATGAAAAATACGCACGCAATTTGGATGAAGATTTTCATATGGATGACAGGAGTGAAAGCGAGGGAGGACGAGCTTGATAGGAAATCGGGAAAGAATCAGGATGAATGGAACAGTAGAGAGAAAGAAAAGAAAGAAAAGGAGAGAAAGAATCGGTGAAATGTTAATAAGTTCTGTTAATTGGTTGAGGTTTTGAAGAAGCTAAAATTGCGTACGTATTTTTGAATTACCCCTAGAAAAAACTAGAAAGGGAGGGAATCTCGTCAGCATACAAGCCAAGACACATCAAGCCAAGAGTTCAAGCCCTGGGAGAAACTGAAAGCATTGAGAGATAATGGTAAATGATTTTGCGTATATTTCATAGTATTAACAATAATAATAGTTTTGTTAGTTTTAATGAGTTTAAAATAACTAATACCCTCTTCCGCTATAAAGATATACATAAATACACATGGTCAGCAAGAGGCACGAGATCAATAATCGACAACATCCTATCCAACAAGAAACTTTCCCCATACGTGAATGATACACGAGTATATAGGAGCTGTGACGTTAGTACAGATCAATTCTTAGTTCTTTGTATACTTAAAATCCCTAAGAAATGGATCCACAGGAAAAAACGAGCGTGAAGCAAAATAAAACCAATTTTAAAGTATACCTGCTACAACAAGAAGATTATACTGCTCGCGATTGCTAACTTTTCTTCATCAAAGAGCAATTAGTACAGATGTAAATGTTGAATGGCAAGATTTCAAAGAGCTAATATTACAAGTAGCAGAAGAAGTCTTAGGTAAAAGACTAAAAGCAAGGAATAAGAAGAGTGTTCAAAATTGGAACGAAGAAATACAGGAAATTGTTGATCAAAATAAAAAGGCTTACCTGCGGTATCTCCAATCACATTCTGTGGAAGACAAAATAGCATACAAAAATAAAAGTGCCATTGCTAAGAGAGAAATTAGAACATACTTAAAACGTTCAAGAATAAGAAGTCACCAGGAACTGACTGCATGAATGCTGAACTACTAAAGTATGCACCGAATGAAATAAGGAGGAGATTCCTCGAAATAATTAATATGTGTTGGAAGAGATATACCATTCCCGAAGATTGGAGGAAAGGAATTATATGCCCTATCTTCAAGAAAGGTAGCAGACAGGATTGTCAAAACTATAGGGGAATAAGTCTTCTCAACACAGCCTATAAGATATATGCTAAGATAATAACTCGGAGATTGAATATAATTAATGAGCATATGTTATTAGAGGAACAGTGCGGTTTTAGGAAAGGTCGCTCATGTTCCGACTGCATATTTGTGGTGGAACAGCTAATACAGAAGAGACGAGAATTTAACTTACCGACATATATACTATTTATAGACTATGTAAAAGCCTTCGACAAAGTGTCGCGAAAGAAACTCTGGGAGATAATGCATAAAAAAGGATTCCCTGCCCACCTAATAAGAGCAATACAAAGCCTCTACTACGACACTAAAATATGCATTGATAAAGGATCTCAAGGAAGTAATACACTTGTAGTAATAAATCAAGGAGTCAAACAAGGGTGCCCACTTTCGCCAGCTCTATTTAGTATATATATAGACGAGATTGTCCGGCAATGGCAAGGGGAATGAAAACACATTTTAAAATAAAGGACAAATCTCTAAATACTATATTGTTTGCAGACGACCAAGTTATTTTTAGTAGCTCAGAAGATGAATTACAAATTGCAGCACACAAACTAAACGAACAGGCAACCAAATATAATATGCAAATCTCCGCTAGGAAAACAAAATCAATGGGCTTTGAAGGAACAAACAACATGAGATGTAAAATTGTGATTAATAATGAACCCATAGAACAGACAAACAATTTTACCTATTTAGGCTTCAATGTGTTTTACTGCCAGAAAAATGACATAAGTCGGAAATTAAATAGATTCTATAACATGTGTGGGACAATAAGAAGAACATTAAAAAATAAAACTTTAAAAACCACGCAACTCAAATTCTACAAAGCAATGGCAGTTCCATGCTAACTTATGCATGCGAAAACTGGACAATAAATAGAACAGACAGACGAAAAATAGAAAGCGCCGAAATGAAATTCTTACGTTCAGTAGCAGGTTACAATATCTTAGATAGACAATATAATGATGACATCAGAACCGAACTGAATATATACAATCTGATGGACAGAATCCATTCATTTAGGAGCAACTGGCATGATCATATCCAACGCATGCTTCCAAACAGACTTCCCAATATAATGTACACGTATAATCCTAAAGGAAGAAGAAATGTTGGCCGCCCCTTAACAAGATGGAGCGACTCACTCTCTTGATGTGGAAACAGGCCTTAAGGCCTAAATCCATGAAGCAGAAGAAGAAGAACAATAATCATTATTATTATATCATAAAGTGTCGTAAAACTATTTGGTTCTTAAATAAAGTTTAAAAAAATTAAAAATGTGGATATAATCAATTTATTTTTAGGAAATGTTAACAGTTAAAATATTCCACAAACTATCAAATTGGAAAATTTTAAGAATTTAGGAAATTTGTACCGTTTAGAGTATTCCCAAGACCCGAAAACCCGACCCAACCTCTCTCACCCATAAGCCAACGATTTATTCTACCTTTATTCCTGGGACTGCAAGCAAGGGACCATCCCGGCATGCGCCTTAAGCGATTGAGTAAACCCAGGTAAACCTCAATCAGGATGGCGGCTTAAGGCCAAGACACAATACAAGAAAACAATTTCAGTGCACACAAAATACAAAGAAAGAAAAAAACGAAAATATTTTGAATTTAATATTATGTCTAAATGTACGGCGCAGTTTGTAAGAGATGAAGAACTGGAACAGAAATATTGCAAATTAGTGAAACACATGTAGATAAAATTAAAAGCATATCATTATGGTATTTTGAATACATACAAATATGAGCAAATGCTCATGCATAATCACACAACAAAGGTACGCATACATCTGCGTTCTGCAATAAAAGTGACGTATGAGATGAAAATTTGTTCTTCATATGTTATTTAAAAATGATTGAAAGAGTGTACGAGTAGATTACAGAGACATATAAGCTAGGTTATGGATTTGTCATTTTTTAATATAATGATAAATGTAAAAGTAGATAGGAGGAGGAATGATGTTTTTGTGTGCTAAAAGATTTGTTTACTTTATAAAGCTAAATAGTTAGATAAAAGTATGAAAATTGGAGGGAGGGGAGAATAAAGTAGCCTAGGATGAAAACTAAGAGAGAACAAGAACACAAAAAGAAAAAGCGAGGATTTTAGCTATCCGTAGAGAGAAAGAGGGAGAGGGAGGGAGATAGGGAGGGGGAGGGAGAGAGATAGGGAGGGGGAGGGAGAGAGAGAGAGAGAGAGAGAGAGAGAGAGAGAGATGAGGCGGCGTTAAGGATGACATGGAAGAATTTATTTAAGAACTGGGGTAGAACTTTGTACGATAGGTGGGATAGGAAAAAATATGAGATACATCACAGTGCTGACGTAGTGCGGCGTCCACCCAGATCTAATTTTTGGCAAGCGAGCAGTGGGACTATTGTTATGTATTATTTTCATGGATCCAGTTAGTGACTTCTTTTTTAAACTTGTGAAATGTACTGCAATTTTTTATAGTAGAGGGGAGATTGTTCCAAGCACGGATGGCAGTGACAGTGAATGATTTGCTAAACGCAGTGGTATTGTGATGCGGAATACAAATAAGGCGTGACGCTCGGGCACGAAGTAGCTTCATAACCTGAAATCGTTGTGATAGGATGGTATGATGTGTACTGTTTAATATCTTGTAAAGGAGGAAAAGGCCGTGAAATAAACGCCTTTTATCAACGGTAAGAATTTTGAAATGAGCATAAAAGGTTGAAATATGATCGTATGTTTGAAGGTCGAAAATAAAACAAATACATGCATTTTGAGCAACTTGTATCTTACGTTGCTGTTTTAGATTTATGTCAGTTAGTAGGAATTCACAGTAATCAAAATGAGGCATAAGAAGGGATGTTACGAGGGTCTGACGAGTTTTTATAGGTAAAAATGTACGCGTGCGTTTTAGAACATGCAGGGACGCGAAGACTTTTTGACATATTTTATCAATTTGCACATTCCAGTTAAGAGTATTATCCATATACACACCTAAATTTCTCATGTCTTTACACCACGGTAGGGGAGTTCCATTTATACAAATGTCAGGGAGAGCGGAGATTGATACCTTTTTTAAGGAGTTTCTGGAGCCGATTAGAAGACACTGAGATTTATTGGGGTTAAGCAGTAGCCCCAATGATGATGACCAAGAGGACAGACTGTGAAGGTCTTCGTTGATTTTTTGAGCAAGTTCAAAAACGCGAGAGGAGGGTCCGCTAATATAAGTTGGAGATCATCAGCGTACATGTGATGACAATGTTTTATTGATTTGTCTATATCATTTACATAAATTAGGAAAGCAAGAGGTCCTAACACTGAGCCCTGTGCGACGCCGCGTGCCGCTCCGATAGATAGCTGGAGAACCATTTGAGTGGGGATGAGGCACATCCAATGTTTTTCAACTTTGCTAACAAAATATCGTGGTCGACCGAGTCGAATGCCTTGCTAAAATCGAGAAAGGACGAGAATTGTGATTTTACCGCTGTCCATTGCATTTCTGGCATCTTCAATAACACTAAGAAGCGCAGTTCCTGAGCTTTTCCCGGATCTAAAACCTGACTGGTTTGTATTTAAAATACTGAAATTATGAAGGTGATGTTCGATCTGCTTCCTGGCGATCTTTTTAAGAACTTTTGATATTGTAGGCAAGATACTAATAGGGCGGTAATCAACTGACGTCGTAGGATTGGCGCTTTTAGGAAGTGGATGGACAAGCGCGGTCTTCCACGCCGAGGGAAATTCGCCGCTCATTAGTGAGAAATTAATTATGTCCACTATTGCAGGGAGTGCTACTTCAGCTCCAAGCTTCAGCAACTTTGCATTGATTCCGTCGGAGCCAGATGCATTTGATTTAAGACTCAAAATTATTTTAGTGACGTCTGTGGGTGTTACTGACGCAAAATACAAAGTGTCTTTAATATCAATATCTGTGCTCCGCAGCATAGATAAAGTTTGCGATTTTAGGAATGGGTTTATTGGCTGCGCGAGCGTAACAAAAGTATGATTTAGGAAATCAAGTGCCACATTTATTTCTGTTGAATTTAGAATATTTCCAATACCTATAGTGCGCAAACTTTTCCGGAGCAATTTTGAATCAAGGTTATTTTGAAAAATAGAGTGATAATATTTAATCTTCGCATTTCTCAACATTTGGGTTACACGATTTCTAAGTTTTTTATACGTGACATGGTCGTTATAGTTCCTTGTTTTCCGAAAAACTTTGTACGCAGTGTCCCTATCGTGCATAAATTGGCGGATTTCACCGGATATCCATGGAGCTGCGGGACGTGTCACGCGTGACGTCTTTAGTGGAATATGCCTATTTACAAGTTCATTAAACATTTCCGTAAATACTGCTACTTTGTTATTGAGCGAGGTTTCATTTAATACAATATGCCAGGGGACCGAGAATCCATCAGAAACGAAGGACTTTGCATCGAAGTTCTTATAATCTCGATATTTTATTATTTTTGGTGTGTATTTGGGACACTTTAAATTATATGATACGTAGATAAGATCATGTTTAGATATTCCCGGGAAGGAAAATTGTCCATGAGAACGCGCTCTTGCAGGATTTGACACTATGATATGATCTATCCATGTTTCAGTATCTTTTGTGATGTGAGTTGCCTTTAGGGGAAGAATCGTTAGGTTCATATTACGAAAAAAACGAGCAAAGTTGTCAGATGAGGCAGATTTTTTTTCAATAGATTACAATTAAAGTCACCCATTATAATAATGTCATATTTAGTGACACAGGAAGCGAGTAAGTCGTCTAGTTCGTCAATGTTCCCTGATTTGGGAGGAGAATATACCGAGCAAAGAATACTATATAGAATATAGAATACATAGTATATAGTATATAGTATATATACTATATACTATATATACTATATAGAATATACCGAGCTAAGAGACATTTTTCACCTGCGAGAATAACTTCAGCAGTTAAGTATTGGATGAAATGGTCTTTATGATTTACTGAAGAGAAAATAACTTTGCAGTTTATGTCATCACGTAAATAGTTTGTGACACCTCTGCCATGGGCAGCAACGCTGGATTTTCTATCAGATCTCCAAAGCCGGTATCCGGGGACTTGAGAATGGTTTGAGAATTTAATAATTTTTTGAGCCATGTTTCGCTAATGAGTACGTGAAATTTATGTTTTGTTACAATTTCCTGAATCTCGGAGTGATGACAAAGGAGAGATTGTACGTTTAAGAGCGCGACGTAAAAACAGTTCCTAGAAATACACGGCGTGCTGTCTACAGCAGCCGGGGCTGACAGGGAAGGGGCCCATGTGACGGCGACGTGAGGGGCCCTGCACGGAAGGAGAGGGGGCGTTCAATAAGCCTGCTTGGCCAGGGCGCGAACCCGCGTGGTTCTGGTCGCGGGACTCGCACGCTAGCCGCAGCGCCATGGGAGCAGGCACGGGTGAGGAGGCGGGCGCGTGGATGTGAAGGTGCGCGGCGGCGATGGTGGCGCGACCTGGGAGCGTGCGGGGAAACGAGGAGGTGCAATGGTGCCGCGACCTGGCAGGCGGCGGAGGAAACGAGGGGTGCGATGGTGGCGCGACCTGGGAGCGTGCATGGGAAGGGGAAGGTGGCGAGGAGGGAGGAAACGAAGACAAGAAAAAAGCATGAAAAAGTATGCAATGCACGTTTATTACAGAAAAAACATACAAACATTAGACACCACACAGAAAACGATAAGACCAACCAC
Organism: Teleogryllus occipitalis; assembly: GCA_011170035.1. Lineage (NCBI taxonomy): Eukaryota > Metazoa > Arthropoda > Insecta > Orthoptera > Gryllidae > Teleogryllus > Teleogryllus occipitalis. The sequence goes on along the minus strand of BLKR01000643.1, from coordinate 178,542 downwards.
AATAGCACGACAAAAAGATACAATGTTCGCTGTGCGCGTAGGGTTACAGTCCATCGTCTTCCCGCACGAACACACAATCCAGACACATCGGTCACTGTGTCGCGTTGTCTTTCCATCACTCGTTCTCGCTGTTGACACATGTAGGCCTCCCAACTCTCATCGAAGTAAACATGTTCAACCAGATGAAAGCCGTCCACTTCTATCCAGCCGTCAGCACCGTGTTGGAGGAGTAGCCGTGCAGTCGGCCACTGTTTGAAACGTACCGCGTGTTCCAGCGGTGACCGGTTGTCCCGATCACGCCCGGCAACGATGTGTTCGAAGGAAATTTGGAGAGGGGGATATTGTCCTTGTCCATTTGCTCATAGACCTTGAGCGTCTGATTGATGTCGGCGCTGGCGTCGTTGTGGCCCTGGACGTAGTTGACGCGCTGCTGTGTCAAGATGGAGAGAGGAGGAAGAGCAGGAACGTGAACTGAGGAGGCCGTCCAGACCCGCTGATTCAAACCGACTCGCGCATCGCGTTGTCGACGTCAGCGCCGTTGGGATAGGAAGCGCGCAAGAAGAGTCCGTGCAACGGCGTTATCCTGTCCTAGAGCTGGGCGTGAGTCATCCAGTGGAGGAGGGCGAGGCTGTGACGTGAGGTGAGGCCCCCTGGTGTGATGTGAAAGTGCGTGCCACACAGGTGACTTGGCGTGGGCAGCCCCACTTCTCCAAATCGATGAACGTGCAGGACGAGGGTGCAAACGGGCGCAGCCAGCCGACCTTCTGCAAGCCCTTCACGCAGATGCAGCGGGCACCACGTAGAGTGTCCGAGAGCGTGACCCGGAGGTGCTCGTGTGGAGGGGATGGGGTCTGCCTCGTCACCCAAGAACCGAAGGGCGCCGACGACGTGTTGTCCCACGTTGAGACGGCACGTGGCGATGGCGACTGGAAGATGTAGGGTACGGGCAACTGGAAGATGTACGGACGTACGTGGCGTGGCGACTGGAAGATGTACGGGTTGTGTGAAGCGACCGTAGAAAGCGGGAGGACCTCCACGTCTTTAAAGATGAATGTTTTCCTCTGCAGGACACCCTGCACGTCCACGAGCAAACAGCTGCGCTAGACGCAATGCGCAAGTTCCACATGCGTAGCGTTGGACATACCGTATTGCGTGCAGCGTTACATTGTGGTGGAAGTGTGCGGTGCAGATGTCGGAGAGACAGTGCGACGAGGAGTCACCGACGGCAATGCTTATAGCATGACCAACAGTGGGGGGGGGGAGATAATGTGATTGAGGAGGACGAGGAGGTAGGCACATGATAGATAAGCGGGAAACGAAGTGCGCGGCGCCTGACGACGGTTGACGACGTAGCGTTTGTTTCGGTTGAACCGCGCGTACGCCAGCATGACCACGAGACCCACCTGCCAGAAATCGTCCAGCCCACGTGTGAGCAGCAGGCGACGATGATAGCGTTTCCGCGCTGGGGCGTGGAGTTCCCGTGCGATACCGGCACGTGTCGAAGCCCGAACCATGCTTAACGAAGAATGCGTGCACGCAGCTCCTACTCTACCGTATTTGATAAATTTCGCAGTCGTGACCGGCCGCATGTGAGGCGTGGAGCACACGGAGACGTCCCACGAGCGCGTTGGGATCACGCCAGTATGTGAAGGACGGTACTGTCCCGAAACGACCTGTGCGTTCACGGGCTCGGAGCAGGGGGAGAATGTAGTTACTGTGTTATTTCGTAGTGCTGCGCCCACGCACAGCGTTCATAGCGAAGGCGAAGGATGTTGCTGGCGTCCATAAGAGCTTTGTCTTATGTGACAACGAGAGTCTTTGATGCTAATCGCGGTTCTGCGGGGTTGCTTCTCAAAGAAGAGCTCGAGTAAACCTTCTGTCGCGGGGTAAACGCGGTGGGTCACCGAGAGGGTGTCTTCATTGAGGTGAAGGGGACGTTACCAATGTAGAGTTGCGGATGGGTCTCACCGTGTTGATATATAAAACGTGGACCAAACTATGGATCCGTCAGCTGGGAGACCATTCGCCTTAAGTAGTAGCGATAGAGTGTCTCGTTGGGAAGAGGCGTTGCAGCTCGTTGTAGTGGTCTGGCCAACGGGGAAGGCGTCGTTTTCGTCTCCGAAGACCTCTTCGGGTCCAGCTGATAGCGAGGGAGGGGAGAGACTAGGGGAGAAGGTGAAGAGATGTTCCGACGGGGTGTAGATGTGAACGTGGGGCCGTGGGCCAAGGAGGGCAAGATCCAAGGCCAAGGAGGGCAAGGCCTGTCGAGGGCAAGATCTTCGCCCGCGAGGAAGGCATCGATGAGAGGACTGTCATGTGGAGGAAGGACGGTCGCGGAGGCATCACGTGAGGGCAACGTCTCCGACCGGAACGCTGCACGTTCTCCTAATGTGGCGTCAGGCGCGCGAACACGGCTAAACGTTTGATCGGCGAGCACCCGATCCGCCTTCTGACGCGCGTTCGTGTACTTACGCGCGTGATAGGCAATACCGTGCTCGCGACACGACGCGTCTAAAGCGTTGACGCCCTGGTCCCCGCGCGCCAGACGTGATTGCAAACGGGTGCCATACGCTGTTGCTGTACGGTGCGCGTACGCTGCCAGGAAGGAGAGGACCGTTTTTCCCTTCAACGTCCGGCGGTTTCTCTCCTTACAGGAGCATTACGTTACGAACGGGCAGCATCACCGCTCTTGGTAGAAAGACCATGGTGTGCGAAGGGTCGGCTTGGACTGCCTGTGCTTCACGATGGTGTACACAGCTAAATAAGACACGTAAACGCACGAGTGGCATTCACAATGGATACGTCCGGACGGGCGCAACGCGGTCTACGCGGGGGAAGGGGGGAGGCAGTGCGCCGGACGGAACAGAAGGACCGGCGACACTCTGCGTGAGTGCAATGCATATACGGCAAAACAGCCCTTTCCATCAATGGTTTCTTCGACGCAAAGAAAAAATGGCTCACTAATGTTGGCGCGATTGTCAGCACATCAGATGGGTGCACGTTATTCTCACTCACGAACCGTGTACCCATGTTCAAACGAGAAAATAGAACGTTTGTCGTGGACATGAAAGGTGCCCGGGTGAACGTTGTGGCGTTGCCTCACGGTCCGCAAGACGCTGTCAACAAAGCGTATGCGGACACCATGCTACCCTTGGACATGATATGCTACTCTTGGAAATGATAAACAGACGTTTATCATTTGTACCTTCTTTTTGTGTATCGCATGGAGCTGCCAATAGTGGCGCCGCACACTGGTTCAATCGCGGCAAAAACCTGGCCATAATTGCAAAATTCAAAGTGCGCATTTGGAATTCTGACTTATCAAATCTCGTTCGGAAGACATTGGAGCATACTACTTCAGCTTCAGAAATTTATTTCAATCATTTTTGTCTTCCATACGGTGTCGTAAAGTTACCGTTGCTCGAATGGCTCGAATTCGTTGATTCTTGCCAACGATATTCGTGAAATTAAAAAAGGGTTTAAAATATTTTTTTAGGATTATTTTTGTATTTCCGAATATAAGACACTTATGGCTATAAGTTAAGTATATTTTTAAGAAAAAGTGTATAATATTTTTATATATGATGCGGTTGAATTCTAAACCATGTAGCGTAACAAAGTTAGTCGTATATAATGTAGATTATATTTTTTGTCCTGCGTAGTCCTGCCTCAATTATTATTTTTATTTATCAAGTAGAAAGCACTTAATCAGAATAACACAAATTTAGCTGCACATATCTGCATCTTTTTGTGTTAAAGCGACTATACTACAATGCTACGTAGTAAGATATAACACTAGAACGCCCTCGATGGTTTCTTCGATGCCACAGGGAATTGATTTCTTGGAATAATTTTTTTACTTCTCCTTCAGATAATTACTTTTAGTAGTAAAATTAATATAAATTCTTGGAGGGATTAAACAATAATAACCCAAGCCACCGAAAACTTTCAGATTTTTAGTGTATTTTAAGGATTCTTCTTTTCTTGACGCAACAAACCAAACTATGGGTAACTAAGGTGTAAAAGTGAATTCAATGTGGTCACCTCAAAGTATTGTTGACTAATTTTTGATTCAATTATTCATAATTAAATATTAAATAAAATATTGTTTATTCAATAAGTGCCGACGAAATTAGATCTGTATACATAGATATTGGGTTCCGAACAGATGGGTGACATTTGTTTGAATATATATGTATATATATGTATATATATATATATATATATATATATATATATATATATATATATATATATATATATATATATTCAGGACTTCAGATTGTTTCTTTTTTTTCTACGGATAGTGCTAAACGGACAGGATAACATGACATAAATGCCACTATCATGTCTTCTGTTTTTAAAAAAATTAATCATAAAATTTTTTAAAATATCTCCCATGACGTCAATATTTACATTACAGGCATTTCATATACATTATCACATTTGTGAGTGCAATTGTCGCAAATCAGTTTTTTATGACGTTTCTCGAAAAATATGAAGTTTTGAGTGCAAATGTGCTTCAAAATACGCACTTTCAGAAACGCATAAAACTATATGTTCATAAAAAATGGTTCTAAATCTTGTGCATTGCATTTAGTCACATTTTTTACCCTACTATAATATTCTTTTTCATAAAAGTTCTATTAGATATCCGAAAAATTGAGAAAACGCCAAAAAAATGTGTTTTGGGCGCCAGTAGATGACAGCTGAGAAGAAGGTGAAACAAAAATTAAGAGTTCGACAAATAAGAGACGATCAATTTAACTAGTACGAGAAAATCTGTGCGATGCTGTGGAACCACTTGTGATTTTTCACTAATAATTGAGCATCGCCATTAATAACTACATTATTATTATTATTATTATTATTATTATTATTATTATTCCGTATATTTTTGGACTACAAAACACAACAGATGAACCGAATGAGCCTGTGGGTGACTTTTATACACTCGCTATCATTTGTGGCTTGATAACACAGCTTAGATTCGGTATTACTCCTTGCCTCTTGCAATAATTCCAGGTAGTGTCAACGACTTTTTAATTCGTGGAACTCATCGCCAAGAACACATCCTGTTTCAGAATGTGTCATGTATCAGATGTCGGGTGTTGGGAGTTACATCTCAGTTGCTGTTCTGTGTTACAAGAGTGCGGTCGTTCTAGATGAAATCTTTATTCGAATGCGAATAATTTGCTAATCAATTTTAGTTTCTTTCTATTTTTTTCTTTAGTTTTCTTCTAGAGTGAGTTGTTGAAATATGTTTCGGAAAGGACTCAATTCTGACGAGATTCTCAGAATATTGTATGATGAGAATGATGAGGTTGATGAGATTTCGGAACAAGTAGAACCATTTTATACATATTTCTACGCACATTGGGCTCATTTTTATGAGTCAGTTAGCCATTCTGAAGCCGCCATTTTGAATTTTGAAATTTCATTATGACATTTGAAATCAATGAACTTCAGAGCCCCATATGGATATTTTTATATGCATTTTTCTTTGTTTTTAAATGAGTCGATCCGCCATTTTGAAGGCGCCTTTTGAATTTTGAAATTTCGTAATGATATTCTAATTCAGCGACCTCAAAAACCCCTTGATACCAATTTTTACGCAAATCCACTGACATTTGCAATTATGACGAAGTTTTAGGCCCGATTCAACCAGTGTGCCCCGGTGGCGACACGAGCGTCAGTGTAAAGGTTTTGTAGGTATAAAGGCGGACCGTTGCGTGTGGTACCGTTGCGTGTGGTTGCGAGAGAGGTGTACATAGGCGCAGAATTCTCGCAGCCGGAACAGCCCGAGCAGGTGCTATGCAGAACCACCCCACGATGGTTAGTGCTACGTCGATCGGTGGTGGAGGAGCCCGGAAACGGCAAAAGGGACGGCAGCGGCGTGTTCTTCCCCTTGCGAAGCGAGGAGGCTTTCTTCCATTCTTGGACGCACTAGGCGCGATCGGCTCTCGCGATCGATCATCGCCAACGCAGTCAACAACGCAAAGCATGCGAAGAAGGTGCTGGACGAAGCGATACGGCATAACAAGGTCATAGAGGGCAAAGGGTTCCGACAGCATCAACGTCTCTCAAAGACGGGAAGAAAAAAAGCGGGTCTAAAAGTGTCGCGTGTTCTGGAGCATGTCCTCACACATCATCACGCAATACGCACACGCACACGCACACGCATCACGCATTACGTCTCCCTTATTTTCGCGATGTGTTTATGTCCGAAGATATGCCACAGCGACCGCGTCCACGCGAAGACGGCGTCATCAATCTGGATGACGTGCGTGGTGAAGGGACTCATTATGTCGCAAACGTCAAAAGAGGTTACGTCCGGTACTTCGACTCCTTCGGTCTCCCGCCGCCGTTGTCGTTCCCACGATACGTCAGACCAGGTGTGAAGGTACGTTACAACATGAACCGCGTGCAGGCGTTCAACAGCGAGAACTGTGGACGATTGATTGCTTGATTTTTCGTGTTTCCGGGCGCTTCAACTGCTTTGGTCGTTAGTCCCGTTAGTGTAGTGCATGTTTTTCTCAGGAGATAGCGGTGATCTTTCCCGCTGGATGGTGATATCCGGCGCCGACCTACCGTCGGCTAGTGGGGTTTCCCTCAACCAGGACTTTCCCACCAGCGGGGCACCGCCCCAGCCGGGACAAGCTCTAAGCTCCCGACCGGTCTTGGAATATGTGGTAGTGTAGTGCATGTTAGTGTGAGTGTCTAAGGGGAGAGAATAGGTCAAGGAAGGGGAAGGACAGATCGCGCGCTGTCCGTGGCCTATTTGGTAGGGTACTGCTCCGGCATTCGCCTGGTGCTGATCGGAGAAACCACGTAAAAGTACCGATCAGAGAGTAGCTGGTCGCTAGAATTCTCCTCCAGACACCGACTGAATTCTACCTAGCTGAAAAGCTAGTGTCGAAAATCCTGCCGCCGTCAGGACTCGAACCTCCCGGTCAGAGGCGCTGCAGTGACATCAGTTGATGTATTGAGCTACCGCTCCCGGTAACTGTGGACGACTGTGTTTGCAATTTATGAGTCATCGCTAGCCATGGACCAGGCGCAGTCGTAGCATGGCCACGCTCACGTTGACACTCGTGGGGTGGGGTCGGAGCTGACGGTGAGGTACACCGATCGACTTCGGCGATGTGCCCCACGAAATAGCACTCACCGCACTGCGTACAATCAACAATATGCAAAACGTTCGAGAGGGGTACAACTACTTAACGTTCTCCGTTACGGGAGAGCACGCGAAGAAAGCCCACGTGACCCTCCCCACGGGGACGTACACCCTGGACAACATCGAAGCGTTTGTGAAAACCGCAGACGCAAGTCACGTTTTCCACTTGCGAGGCAACATGAACACACAACGCTGCACCGCGGAAACGCCCTTGTACCTCCATTTCGATGAATCTAACGCGATCGGCCCTATGCTTGGTTTTCCGAAAAAAGTAATGAATCTGTCCGGCCACACAAGCAGTGCGACAGATGATAAGGCACGCAAAGACACCACACCATCGGACGTGGCGGCACCGGCACGTGCATCGCTGATCGACGATTTCGAGTGGTTCGTAGAATGTAATGTCGTGGAGAGTGGTTATATAAACCACAAAACCCTCTGACGTCCTTCATCACTTCCACGTCATCGATCCCCCGGGACACGTGGTCGCGGAAACACCCGCCTATCCCGTCTTTCATCGAGTGATGCGGGCAAACCTTGAGCAGATTACGCTTCGCCTGGTCAACGCAAGCGATAAGCGCATTCACTGTCCAGACGACAGTCCTCTTCGCTGCACCCTCCTTGGGGCGACGTGTAAAAGAATGCGTGCACGCGCTACACCACCTCACAGAGTGCCGTGTCGATAGCGCTCACATCGCCGAGTCGACGCGTCTTGCGAGAGCTCGGTTACGTGTTACGCACGGATCAGCGGCAACACCATGATGCTAGGAAAGCGTGCTAAATGTCACACAAACGTCTTCAACACAACCGATCCCGCCCTCTTCCACAATATGGACCTGACGTACCGGGGTAAAATACAGAAAGGGAAACTTTCCATGCATCAACTACGCTTTCCCCAAGCTGCAGTATGTCCACTCTTTCTTTGCTTTATGCAACACACTGCCACTGTGTGTGTGTGTCACGTTTCGTGTCGTGCTTTCCACGTGTGTACAGCAGCGGCGACATAGGCGTTGTCCCTGCCTTCACACGTGTACATTGCGTCACACACACACACTCACACTCTCATGTGTTTGTTGTGTCTTTGTTTTTTCTCTTTTGCTTTTCACTGTGCTTGTTGTTTTGCTTTGCTTGAAATGTTTCTGCTTCGGCTTGCAGGCCCCTATGAAAATCCCGCAGCTGCAGCCGTAGATGGGTAGAATCCCGGGCGGCCGACTGATGCGCCGACGCGTTCGCGGTGCGTGCTCGGCTGCGGGCACTGCGCTGGGACAGCGCCGATGGCTGCTCCTCAGCCCATCCCCTCCGACGTTCGCTGCAGAGGACGTCGACGTCTCCTCCTCGCTACTGGAAGACCACGACTTCCTCTCCCACGCGCCCTCCTTCTCTCCTTCCCTCCACCGCAGCCTCCCGCCTCTCTTACTTCTCCGCCTTCCCTCGCTCTCACCGTTCCTTAAACCTCCTTCCGTCCCGTCTCCCCTCGCTCGCGGACCCCTCCGCCTCCCCTCGCTCTCTCCGTTCCTTCCACCACCGTCCCTCCTGTCTCCCCCACCCACTTCTTCCATTCCGCCTCCACCTACGTCCCCGCTCCTGCCCCCCCCCCACCACCAGCTTATCCCCCTGCCCACTTTTCGGGCCCTTCCTCCCCTTGGGATACTCCCCCTTCCTCCACCATTCTCCAGCCTCCATCGCCGCGGGCGACTCCCCCAACGAAGCCTACATCGCCGTGGTCTCTGAGGGCTTTGTGGAGGAGCTGCAGCGCGCCATGCACTTCCTTCGTCGGCATCGTCATCGTGTTGGCAGACGCTATGCTGTCTACGGAGCGTCCTATTATCCTTTTCGCGAACATTCAATATTTTTGTCCTGCTATTGTGATTCTTTTTCCGTGTTTTTCCGTGTAGTGGCTTATGTTTGTTTAATAAACGTGCATTACAGCATTTTATTCTTATTTTTGTATCTACATTTCCTCCCTCCTCGCTCCTAGGTCACGCCACTTCCTTCCCCTTCCCATGCACGCTCCCAGGTCGCGCCACCATCGTGCCTCCTCGTTTCTCCCGCCCCTTCCCAGGTCGCGCCACCGTCGCACCTCCCCTCTTTCCTCGCACGCTCCCCGGTCGCACCACTGTCACGCCACATCGTGCCGTCACTGTGACGTCATCCTGACGTCACGTCCACGTCACTCCGGCAACAATACACTCTGTCTAAGCCGGAACCTTTCCAAGCCGGACATCTGCCTAAGCCAGAACCTGTACGAGCCGGACATCTAAGCCGGACCCTGTACAAGACTGACATCTGGCGTGACGTCACGGACCCCTTGTGATGTCATGGTGACATCATGGTGACGTCACGGGCGTTCCAAAAAGGGTGATGACGTCACCGTGAGGTCACGATGTGGCGTCATAGTGACGTCACGTCGTGATGTCATGGTGACGTAACGGATGTTCCAGAAAGGGGCCAACTACTCTTCCTCAGGAGCACTCAGTCTGGTATGAAGGTTGATTGGAGAATACAGTTGAGAAAACATCTTCCTTCAGTTTTGGTTCACTTGTAGGAACAATAATTGTACCGCCGCCAACCACAGAAAACATCATCTCTAATAACATTGTCCTCAAAATGTTATGTGCAGACAAATGAATTTTCTGAAACTAGATAGGGAAAGCAGGTGCAATGAGGGGTCATAGGGTAATGGGAGTCAGTGATAAATTATCGACAAATATTGTAAACAAATGATATTGAAAGGCGATCTTTCGGTGGCGAAAGTGATCTTTCAGTGGCGATAGATGGCAGCTGGGAAGAGGATGGGACAAATCCGACAGCTAGTTCGAACCAAAGAAGGTAGGAAATGAACTTGTACGAGAAATTCTGACATTCAGTACCGCCACTTTTTATCATGTATAATCACTAGAGCCCGGAATTCTAGGCATTTATTTTATCTCAAATAGACAGACAAGAGGCATTTATTTTTTACGAAAATAGGCATGAAAAAAGGTATTTATTCTGGCTAAAGTAGGGATGCAAAAAGGGATGTAAACAAAATTCACCATTTAAAAGGAATCATAAAAATATAACGAAAAATAGTTTATTTATTCGAATTAATTATTAATTAGTTTATTCCTACTCAAGAAAACACAACAGCACTTACGTGGAAGGAAACGATATTTTCTTTGTAATTGCACATGAACATCCGGTATGATGACTACGAATTTGTTTCACTCGCGACGCTATCTGTGTTGCTATTGTGGACTCCTCTTTAACCTTAGATTGGCTTCCGTGAAAACGTGTTTATAATTTCCTTCCTTGTACTTGTATCGCAAAAGTTATGCGAACGTAGTTCATCTACTCAGAAGTGTATCGCCGATAGTGAGCATTTGGAGTATCTGTTTTAAGTTATATTTGTAAAAGTCTATAATGATTGATGTTCATCATTTTCTGTTTGTGTGAATTCAGCTTTTTTATGTAAAGAGAGCTGTTTTTTTAAGTCGGAATGCATTTTTATGGAACCCTCTGTATTAAATGCCAGAAGGGAGCCATTTAATGATTTGGATGTAAAATTAAATAATTGTAAAGGCACTGAAATCCTTATATCTTTCTTACCTACTATTTATTCATCTGAAAATTATTATTTCAAAAAAAAATATGATGGAAAGTATATCCTGGTATAGATGATAAAGTTGTAACTTATAAACAAATAAAAATTGTGTTTATAGCAACCTAGACCTTATTGGACTTTATCATGCAGTAACCATATTTACCATAGTTTACTATATTTTGTAAATATATTTCAATTGGTTTACCTGCAGAATCAGGATGACAATATTTTGTTTTTTTATAAATGGACAAAAAGAAAAATATATTGAAATTCTCTACAATATTGAGATCATATGTTTTAAAGTGAATAAAGATTTTAAATCTTTTAATATCGCCGTAAACTCTAAAAAGTCGAAGAAAGTATGAATATGCAAAAAAGATAGAGGATGTAACTCCACCATTTCGATTAAATAAATTTACAATAACCTGTTTAAGCGAATATTCACATCAAATTTGAAAACGAGGTTATTTTCTGTATATAAATGAAGACATCTTGTTTAAAATGTTAAAAATGGATATGTTTCATATTAAACAGAAAACGGCTAGAGAGAATGAATACAAGCTCGGAGTCCCAAACCAAGGCTGCTAGGCTATCAGAGCACGGGGGGTAGGTTGGTGGCGGGTCTACACTCAGCAAATACCATATATGCTTGATAATGATCTAGTGCTTGATGACGAGCACCGCCATTAAATATGCGCTGCTCCGCTGCCTTGAGAGTAGTGATTAACCCAAAGACTAAGAAAAGGAAATTCCTGACAGAAAACCATGGGCAGAGGGGCTCTGAAAGGCGTAGAGAAGCTCTCTAGGGGAGTAAACCCTACTCAAATCTCGTCCCTCCAGTTTGGGGGTTGGAGCAATGGACCTGCACCTCATTGTCTAAAAAAATGTAAACTTAAAAAGAATCGGTTTCGCCTCGGAATTGGAAAAGAAACATTTGTGATGAATCCAGAAGAAAATGGTACTTGAATATCGGATGTTGAAACACTCAAGGTATAAGAATAAAAGAAGAGGTTTTTAAAGAACTTTCTCTTCACAATTTGGACATAGCAATGTTGAGCGAGACAAAAAATAAAGAAGGAAGCAACATTTAAAGAAGAAAACATACACTTCTATAGTGGTGTAAAGAAGGAAAAAGAGCCAGAGCTGGTGTCTCCATAGTAGTAAAAAAGAAATGGAAAAATACTATAATGCACTGGGCAAATATAAATGAAAAGTTATTACCCTAGAACTACAGATATTTGGGCATATTTTGGTAATAATTAGATTATACGTCACGATGGATGATTCAACCAGTGGAATAAAGGAATGTTTCTTCGATTGTGTGAGAGAAACTTTGGATAAAATATGAAACAGGAAAGAAATTTTACTCAGGTGATTTTAATGAAAATTAAATTTCAAACATTGGTCACTTATGATTAAGACCTAGGCTTCATAGGTGCAGGAAAGTCAATAATACAACGAAATATAAAATAAAATTGTTGTTTAGAAATTTACTCTATGTTGATTACTAAAGATAAATATAAACTAAATGAGAAACTGTAAATAGATTTGAAAATATAATCAAATCTAATTTGAACATGGAACAATACATTGTATGTTTATATTCCATGGTATTTTGATAAGCAATGTAAATGAAATCGCTTTTGCACTCATTACATTGTAAGCTTGCATTGTTGCCACATTGTGCACTTCTTCTTTGCAGTGTGATAAGACAGTGAACTTTTGGTCCTGGTCGAGGTCCATCCTTTCTAGACAGAATTTACTAGAGAGCCATTGTCCCCTTCGAAAATTCAAATGCTTTAGTTGACTGCTTTTCTAGTTAGTTCCATTATGCTAGAGCCATGCAGTGGCCATAGCCGTGTTCAGTGCGTTTGCAAACGAGTTCCACCGCCATATTGTTACTGCGAAGTTAGAGACGGTAACACCTGAGCGTTCTATCCAAAAGCTGCACACCTCCCATCCTAAAATTGTTTTCACGAATCAAACATGATTGTTGTATGAACACTTTTTTTTTTATTTTCTCAAGTGAATATCTTTTAACCGAGTGGATGGGTAAACGAGATCAAGAATTTGAAGCAGCAGCGACTGCCACACTATCATTCCAACGACAGACATACACTGATCCATCTCTTTGATAATCAAATATTGCTATTTCTTTCAAAGGAATCAGTGGGCAGTTGTTGATTCTGTTTTCGGTGACAGTCCCGTTTGCTTTTATTTTCTGTTCTAGTTACTTCAAGAGCTCATAAGAGGTAAAAAAGTTGTCAAAAAATACTTCTATTTGAAGTGGATTGGTGATTTTTGATAGAAGATTATTGACTATCCTGGTGCCTAAAGAATCTGTTCTATCTATCTACCTGCATGTACAGCACCTCCATTTTGTACGGAAAACCATTGCTCGAACAAATCATCCAAATTCTGAATCCAAAACGGATTGGGTTGCACTCAATAAGCATTTTATAAGAATGTCTGTAGTATGGAACCATAGACTCATCAGTGCTCAATTTTCTGTGAAATACACCGAACTGGATAAGTTTTGCATTCAGTTCATCATAGATTGGTTGAAGTTTAGCTAACCTTCTGTCTAGGTTCCTGATTATTGTTATGCTAGGTTGCATCCATTAATTGAGAATTTGTTTTGATATCTTTGAATCTGTTTCTGGACATGATAACAGAAACAATAGTAACTCTGAGTTACAGTGATAGCCTTCTGAGTTACAGTACTCTCCTTTCATTCGATTTTGTAGATAGCGTACCTTTGCAATAATAATCGAAAAATAATTTTTAATTTCTTGAATGAACACCACTTTTACAGTTTCAAAATATTAAGTTAGGTACTTGTTGCTATTGTCTGAGTTTATAATATTTATTTTCAATTTTATATAGAGATATATTTGTCTGTAATAGATTGAAATATGTAAAAGGCCAAAATAACAGACATTGAAATTCACATTTATTACATTACATACTAAAACTTATGTTTACGTTTCGTCCCTATTTTTTGGGGTCTTCCTCAGGTACAATCTACAAATAAAAAAATCTACAACGTAACAGTATATGAACAGAAAAAGAATTGATATATTTAAAAAACAGAGGAGGCTTACCTCAGTATGGCAGACCAAATACATATGGGATAAGACTTCAAGTAGAGTTATCGTCAAATCATGAAATCAACATCCGTCAGATAGATGAAATCGCATAAATTATTGGTATGGATGCTACCCTATTAACCAATTGTAGCATATTGTATGAAAACAACAATACAGTCCATACTACAACCAAATTAAGGTGTAGTGGTTATAGCGCATGATTCAATGCATGAGAAATCACCCGGTGGCATTAATACATATAGTAAATATCTGGCGTAAAAAAGTTATGCAAATAATGTAAACGTACTAAAAAGTCCGTTACATTCCATTCACAACCGTTACATTCCATTCACAACCAAAGAACAACATGAAGAACACGGGTTTAGAATGGAGTATTAAGTACACCATAAAAACGAAGGGCGGTGTAAATTACACTAAATTTATTTGAAAAGGGATTATGGGGGATTATTTATTTGAAAAGGGATACCTTATGTAAGTCATTGGTGTCAGTTTGAATGTTTATATTTCCAATAGTATTGTACATATGTAAGGCTTCTGCAAGTAATCTCTTGTAATAATTGTTCTATCTCAAGAATATCAACATTATCGCAATCCCTTGTGTGGTTTTGGCAATTCTATGATTAGTAATAACATTATGTTTATCCGCAGTTAATCTAATGTTACCTTTATGCTCTTTAACTGCGATTTAGAGCACGTTTTTCCAATTTTATCACGTATATTAAAACGCATTTGTGACGTGCCTCCTGCTCATTCTGTTTTCGGTGACAGTCCCGTTTGCTTACAGGTACAATCTACGAGTAAGAAGTTACTCTCTATACACTCAAAGCCGACATTCTGAAACCCATCACAGATATAAACTATAATTTAGACCAATATATCCGAAGGTCGGAAGAGTTCGTTCTCTGCATCGACGCTTGGACACAAGTCGACAAAACCGCTAATCTTCCCAACCGTGCGCCCGTGACTGCACACAAGACACAGACAGCACATATGGTCGCAAGTCAAAACAAATTTAGAGTTTTAGATTATGAAACAGGTTTTACTTACCATTCTGATATAGTTTGATAGATAGAATAGATAGATAAATAGAACAGATATCAGAAATGCATTCAATTCGGCAAGATGGGAACACATTCTGGAAGCCTTCAAAAGGAAAAACACTCCAGATTACCTTCTGAGAATGATTGACAATTACCTAAACGAAAGAGTAATATACATCACTGTAAAGAAAAGATGTTGGATAAGGAAATGACATGCGGAGTTTCACAAGGCTCTAAAATCGGTCCACTTCTGTGGAAAGTTTTGTTCGAAGACTTTCTTGAAATGCATCTAACAAAGGGAACGCTGCTAGTAGACTTCGCACTGCAGAAGAACTGCAGATAGCGATCGAAAGGGAGGAAGTGTATAATATTTCGAAAGAAGGTACCGCAGAACAAAAGGGAACGAAGGAAGTGAAAAAAGAGCCAGAGGAAGGCTCATGAAGATCTGACAAAAATGCTGGGACAACGAAGAGACAGGAAAGTGGACTTGCAAACTAATTCCAGAACTGACTAAATGGACAGAGAGGACATACGGACAGCTGAACTACTGAACCCAGGTATTGAGTGGACATGGCGACTTCAACCAATATCCACACCGCTTTGGTCACCGACAGGATGCGATGTGCAATACTGCCACTACCAAACATATGACGCAAATCATTCCGTTTTTGAACAGAAAGAAAAGCACTGGAGGACTAGCTAGGTGCTCAAGTAACGCCGAGCAATTTGTTAACACAAATGTTGGAAAATGAAACAAGGAGTCACAAATTGAAGAATTCATAACCATTGTAATGACAAAAAAGTAGAAGACGGAAATAACAAAAGACCAACAAAGCAAACTGGCGCAAGACCAGGTAATGATGGGCAGGTGTTACCATTGTTTAATAGAACTGCTTTTAAACTAGTTTTAGAGGAAACGATAAACAGCCTCCATTCTTCATTTTTGTATTGATTTCCGAACTCCTTCACCAGACCGGCAATATTCGCGCAATATTCTAAATACACTCCTTGTTTGAAAAAATGAGCAAATTGTTGATCTCTTCTCCTGTTCATAAGAATTCAAGTTCCAGTTGCTAACAAGTTATTTTCCTTGAGTCTGGAGACAAGCAGTTCAGTTTTCTCCTTTGTTCAGCCCAAATCTCTGACCAAATCATTTACCTCGGTTTGAATAAACAACTGGGGTTCCACACTGTTTACGAGACACTGAAACTCACTGTCAGCTGGTTCATCTTTATCACAGGGAGATTCATCCCTTACCATATTATCCAGATTAACAGTTGCAACAGCCACTGGTTGTTCAGGTACAGACAGATCTTGACTTCTGCCAATTGGACGAATTGCAGATGGTAGGTTAGGGTACTGAATAATTTTTTGGTTTTTTGAATTGTTACCGGTATCATCAATGCAACAAAAACGCTAATCATCTGAGTGATTCCTTGGCTCTCTCCATACCACAGGAATGGCAAAACTAAAGGATGTTTTCTTCTTTTTTGACCATTTTCTAAGATCCTCTACACAAATATAACATACTTTACGTCGCGCCCAAAATTTGTCCTGATCCTCTACGCCAAACTTTCCGTATACAAGTGCTAAATATAATCTGCAATAAAAAATTTGCCGCAGACCGATTAGTCTCGAATTCTGGATAGGTACCTCTTGGGAAGGCCTTGCGCAAGAAAAAGACACCGTTCCTTCTAAACCATCAGCTTTAACAATTCATAGTCTTCGTCACAATTTACCGTAAAGAAGTGACAAAAATGAACTATAATAAAAAAATTAGCCACGAACCGATTAGTTTCAATTACCAGGGTTCGGATTCCGGAAAGGTACCGCTTGGGAAAGCCCTGCGCAAGGAAAAGACACCGTTCCTCCTGAACCATAGGCCTTAACAATTCATACTCTACGCCAAATTTTGCCGTAAACAAGTGCTAAATATAATCTGTAGTAACCTGTAACAATTTGTAGTAAATATAATCTGAAATATACCGCGGACCGGTTAGTTTCAATTACCAGGGTTCAAATTTCACAAATTTATCTTTTGGGAAGGTTCTGCGCAAGGAAAAGGCACCGTTTCTCCTAAACCATCGGCCTTAACAATTCATACTCTACGCCACATTTTGACGTATAATAAAAAATTGCCGCGGACCAGTTAGTTTCAATTATTAGGGTTCGAATTCCGGAAAGGTACCTCTTGGGAAGGCCTTGAGCAAGGGAAATATAAAGAAATATGAAATAATATTCAAATTCTAACTTTAAACGCATTCAACTGCCTGGAATTACATTAATGAAGTGCAGTAAATTTGGTGCGGGCGGTGTTTGTCGGGCTATGTTGGTCACCAAATTACATAAAAAAGTCATATTTTACAGAAATTGAACATGACTTTATTCGAAGATTTTTTTCCTCGCACGAAGGATATTTGTGTTGCAAACCAGGGTAATTAAAACTACCGCGACAAATTTTTTAATATACATTATATTTACCACTTGTTTATCACAATTTGTGGCGTAGAGTATGAATTGTTAACGCTAATGGTTTAGGAGGAACGGTGTCTATTCCTTGCGCGAGGGGGTCATAGAGTTACATTTCTGTAATTCGAACCCGGGTAATTGAAATTAACAAAACTTGGCAAATTTTTTATTACAGATTATATTTATTACTTAATGGCGGCAAAATTTGGTGTAGAGTATGAATTGTTAAGGTTGATTGTTTAGAAGAAACGGTGTCTTTTCCTTGCGCAGACCCTTCCCAAGAGGTACATTTCTCTCTTTTCTGATATAGATTGATTGATTGATTGATTTTTTCGTGTTTCCGGGCGCGTCAACTGCTTCGGTCATTAATCCCGTTAGTGTAGTGCATGTTTTTTTTCTCGGGAGATGGCGGTGGTCTTCCCCCGCTGGATGGCGAGATCCGGCACCGACCTACCGTCGGCTAGTGGGGTTTCCCCCTAACCAGGACTCTCCCACCAGCGGGGCACCGCCCCAGTCGAGACAAGCTCTAAGCTCCCGACCGGTCTCCCGGAATATGTGGTAGTGTAGTGCATGTTAGTGTAAGTGTGTGTGTAAGAGGAGAGGACAGGACAAGGAAGGGGAAGGACAGATCGCGCGCGGTCTATGGCCCGTTTGGTAGGGTATTGCTCCGGCATTGGCCTGGTGTTGATAGGAGAAACCACGGAAAACTACCGATCAGAGCAGCCAGCCGCTAGAATTCTCCTCCAGACAGCGACTGAATTCGACCTAGTTGAAAAGCTAGTGTCGAAAATCCTGCCGCCATCAGGAATCGAACCTAGGACCTCCCGGTCAGAGACGCTGCAGTGTTTTCTGATGTAGTGAAGCGTAACACACTATCTAATAAAGCTTAGTTCCGACAATTAATAGATGCGTTTAGCCATTCATGCGCTCGATTCTCTGGCCTTCCAATTGAATCGCACGTAATTGCACTGCATTAGTATGTTCCGTGTTACTACGACTCAGTATTAATCACTGGTTTTACAAATCACACAATTGCTTTCGAAGTAATAATTGCTTCGTAAGTTCAGATCCACGCAGTTTGCTTAGCCACGTGGCAATCGTCCATCATCGGAATCAAGTATGTGTCCAATTACTTATATCATAATCCGATTTTACGAAGAGTTTCTTTTAACTTCCGAACACTTCACATTCAAAACCATTACTATGTCTTTATTATTTGCGCCAACCGTGCCGGTAATAACTTTCAGTATTACACGTACCTCCAATGGACCATGACCATTCTGCTCGCTCCCGGTCTCCCGCTGCCCTTCCAATTGCCTCCTCGCCAAATCTCGTGGATGAGCGAGTCGCACACCTGTCGCTCGCGCCGGTCCGCTTTGCGCTACTAGCGAATAAGAAAAGACACGAAAGAATAGCTTCTTTCGTCTCTTTCCTTATTAATTTATAGATCATTATGTCTCAATACACAGTGCAGAAGTTCGTTACATAACAAGAATATCAAAAGTTCCTGATCTAAACGCAACATGTGTATAATAAATATTTCGTTGCGTGCTGCCTTTTACTTGGATATTAGCAGAATAAATTTAAAACTAAAGAAGAAATTCTGTCTCTTAAACCCTGTTCCATGTGTGAAATGCACCCACATGTGACGAACGAACAACATTTTTAGCGTAGGTTGATTTAGATTTTTTACTACTTTACAGCGGAGGGATAAAACAATGTAGAATTAAAAACAATACAGTGATTGTAAAATGTCTCACATTCACAGTTTTTAATCTCAAATGAAATGTCTTAGGAGGATACCCTACTTTCACGTCCCCTACGTCCCCGGTAATATATAGACTTTTCCCGTCTTTTGAATAAAATCTTTTTTTTATTTTGTTTATTTAAAGTCGCTTTTTAATACCAAAAGGTCATCAGCGACCCCAATTACATCAATGCATCAATCATTACATCAATGCGGCGGCGGTGATGGTGTAATGGTTTGCGTATCGGGCTATTATACCCCGATAGAAGCCGTTCAAACCCGATCGAAGCCGTGGATTTTTCAGGGCGAAAAAGTCCTTCGTACGCCTTCCTTCAGAGGGGAAGTAAAGCCGTCTGTTAGTAGATTTACTGCATTTAAAAGATCGTCAAGCCTAAATGAAGCCTCCGAGCCAAATTCAAATTGCCTGTTTCGTCGCCCAGGCAATAACTTCTTTCTCCCCTAGTAGGTGAAAGGAGCGTAACGAAATTAGCGTGGTCAGACGGAAGAGCAGGCCTCATGGCCTGAGTCTCGCCACGTAAAATAAGGCAATTTATTCATCAATGTATTAAGTATCACATTTAAGGTTCACACATTAAGTAGCCACAATTCATTAAGTATACACAATTAAATTTCAATCGAATTAAGTATACATCTCATTACAGATTATATTGCATTACAATTTATAACATTATAATACATATTTTCCTCATAATTGCATTACATCAAATTGCTAAAATGTTTTTGTTCTCTCAAAAACTGGAAATAATCAGTTTTTTTTTCATTGTTGCGTCTACACCTTGACGCAACGCGTCTCCAAGCCCCCTAAGGGGCGTTGAGCGCTTTGCACTGGGGAGTAATCCTCCATTAATGTGCTTTTACTTTTTTTAAATACTTGTCAAGTCTCGTCACGTCGCAGTCAGTGCCTTTTATCCCTTCGGCCAGGGGCTCGACGCCGTTAGATCCCAGGGTTCCTGGCCGGTCACCCATCCACGAACCCGCGAGTCTCGAATGCGCTTAACCTTCGTGACTTCACGGAGCGTAGTAAACGCATTCGGCTAGCGCCGCCGGAATGTATGCAATATGTATGCAATTACAATGGGAATATTTGCCCTTTATTAGGAATAATGACTGACAATTAAAATGTGTGAGAGTGCCCAAATGTGTTGAAATTAATCACTTGGTTGACATATACTAAAAAATACTGGTTTATATACAAATATAACTGTATATTTATATAACAGTTCTTGAGGTTATATGCACATGGTTATTTATGTTCTCACGGTTCACTTCCTTTGGACTCCTGTATTGTAACTACACTGCTGTTCACAAAAATGCACATTTCACAGCTCAGAAAAATAATGGACGAGACCCCGCATTTGTACCTGGAAGATGCTTGCATGGAAGCATCCAGAAACTTGTGTCATTCTTGTCCGCAACAGGCGAACACTCCGGAACTCGGAGTTGAAGGACTCCCCGCTCCTCGGGCGGTCCCAGCAGACACCAACAGATGTTGCAACACTTGTTACAATATGGACGATAGAGGACACAGTGATGGGCACTTTAAGGGCAAGCAATATGTTTTATTCAATGTATAATTGTTTATTTTAACAATAGAAAATTCATAGTTGGCAAATGAATAACTACTTATGTGTATATTTATGAGGCTAGGAAGTTAAATGGTAGAACATTATACTTCACATTCTATAATACATTAAACTAAAATAAGGTAGAAAATATGGGAATTTTCAAGACTATCGTGGGCACTTTGTGATATAGTGATGGGTACTCAGAAAAATGGATTGTAAAAAGTCCAACGAAGTCAAACAGCATTGTTGAACGCAATTGGCTTGTTACTGCTGGTTTATTAAGCTTCAGTCATTTAAGACTAAGCATTTTATTAAAAAATATTTTCGTCGTCTGAATCACTTTCCTTTACAGAATCTTCTGAGGAAAGGCATGCTTTGCGAAATACCTTTTGACTCAATTAGCAGAACACACCGTAGATCTTAAAGTTGAATGTGTTTCCACACTGGAAGCTGCCGTAAAGAAAATACGTCCGTCAACTTCAAGAGGAAAGATAATTGCTGCTGCTTCTTTCCAATTTGTAAATGCCTATAGAAGTGCTCGGCTGACAAATGTCCATAATTCTTTCACCTCCTATGAATGTGTTTAAAACTTGAATGGATGAATATGTCATTCTTTGTGCAGAATTGACGTTTGTTTTCCTTAGGTTAACTCGATTACTTGTTTCCTCTAGATGGTGTGTTTTCTGCTTATCATTCTGCTTGTGTATTCCTTCAGTGCTATTTCCAAATAACGCTTTTCTAACAGATTTAGCTGTGGTGATATTGTGGTTATTGCTCTCATGTTCTACTGGCAAACCTACCTTAAAATTTTTCTTCTTCTTTCTTTCTATGTTGTCAGGGACTTCTTTCTTTCTCTTTTCCTTCGCCCTTTCTTTATTGAACTTTGATACTCTTTCTTCTCCAACAATATCGCAGAATTTTTCACACGTCAGTGTCTGTGTGTTGTGGTTATGTTTTCATTATCCACATTTGATATGATGACATTGTACAACCGCCGTAGACAATTAGTGAAATCAGTACCTTCAGGGCTCCAGGGAACAAGGCTACAAGCTTCTCCAACACCGGAGCACGCACTACCTTCTCCAACACCAGAGCAAAGTCTTTTCTAGTGAGAGCCTCAGAAGGATGTTCTCGACGACATGTTACCTTTCTTCCACGCACTCTTGATTGGTTGAAATACAGAGACATCTGCTGGTTGGAGAATTCTAGTGGCATTCGGATACAGTGCAATTAAATTATTTGTAATTCAGAACAGAGCTCATTCGACTGAAAAGTAAAATGACTTTTTTGACCACCATCCCTTCAAACTAAAAGTTTGCGAACTGAGTTCACTTGAACGAAAGGAAGAAGCCTCAATTACATCAATAACATATACAACAGATTTAATTATTCATTGTGAAAACTTCGTCTTCAGAGCGTCTTCATACCTAAAAATCAGTGTAATTTCATAATTTGAAATGGCTTTAATCAATTTTAATGTCGTTTTCTTTGCTTTTATGGCATTTTAAAAACATTTTAAGAGGATTTTATTAATGATTTTTGGCGATGTTTTTGGTCATCAAAATCCGTCCCCAAATGATAACATTTTACCCCAGTACGTTTATTGAGACAGTAATGTTCAAATTTCAGTGATGGCCCATCACTGTTCAAAATCATTCTAAATGTATATTTTTGCTTAACAAGACAAACAAGGGTCCAAAATTCAATATTAAAATTACAGCAACGCATAAAAAATAAGTTCCTCAAATTGCAGTGATGGGCACTCCATGCCCATCATTGTCTTGTATGTCAGAAATATTTACAGTTATGGGTACTATCTTTTTTGGTTATGATCTGCTCTGAGAATGTGAAAACACAAATGCCAGCCACCGGTGCTAGGACACTGAATAGGCGGGCGCCTACCGGGTCACCCGAACAAACTACAGCCAAATCCCAAAGAAGCAACCCACAGTCTATGGCTTCACCTGCTGTAACCTTTTGCCCGCGTCCACGTAGGCTGGCTGCTTGCCCGGCTGCCAGTTGGCAATGAGAACTCACCTGCGTCGCCACATGTATGATCTGGCGAAGGGTTAAGGAGGCGTGCATGCACAGGTTTCCAAATACTCTAGTCATTAAACTACGCTAATTGAAGAACAAATATTACTTAATTTAATCATCAAACCCACCCAGGAAAATTATACAAGCAACATTATACATTATTACGCCTACTGCGCCCTTATCTAATGATAACCTCCTTCCCTCTCTCTCCCTCTCCTTGTTCCATTCATGTGTCCATTTGGCGATCTCCGGTAGGCGGCGGGCTCCCATTGAGAGCGCGGGATCAGTAGATCGCCCCTTGCAGTGATGTTTCGTCGGAGCCGGGCCCCGCGTGAAGGCGCGTGGGTGTGGCGGCCTCTTTCGTCCCTCGGCGATGGAGCGGCGTGGCGAGAGCGATGCCTCCGGGAAGAAATCTCCCGCTGTCTCGCCTCAATCGCAGAGACCGCTCCCACGAATCGTCCCGCACATGTGGGCCACTACTTCGCGCGCATACTTATTGAACCTGGTGGCAGCAAACATCTCACTCAACTCAATGATCAACAATTGGCGGCATTTAGGCGAAACTCCGAGGAGCCAAAACCAAAACTCGGCACACAATTACGCAAGGCCGCACGACGAAAAGTTTTAGTACCAGACTGCTCGACGAAAAGTTTCAGAAGACCGGAGAACTTCGATTTTTCGTATTTTATAGCTAGCTCCCATGCCGATGACGCGGTGGCTCTCCGCCAATCACGTACCCGTTTGGGTGTCCCGTGACTTGTCTCACACCGTCAGCTGGCGCCTCCTGAAGCCATCCTTCCGAAATGCTCCGTGACGTAGGCTCCCGCGTCACTAATCTTCAGCTGCATACCTTACTCCTTACATCACGGCGCTCCACCCTGTCTTCGGTATGAATATTAGCTACCTGCACCCCTCGCCGGATTTATCCCTGGCGACTTGCGCATTTCCGCCGTTTCTGCACAATTCCTGAGTAGCGAACTCCCCAGCGTTTTGTACAGCAAGACGCGATTCTATATTTTCATTTATATTCTCCGCTGCTGAGCGGGTTATAATTTGTAGAAGCGCACGCTTCTCTGTGCTGTTACACTGCCAACAGTGTTTTGCCCGAGCAGCTGCTCGCAACCACCAAGGCTGGGAAAGTGAGGCAACGTATGAAGTGGACAAATAAATTGAATGAATATATTATGCGCGTCTACTCCAGAGCCACACGTTTAGAAACAGAAATGATTGGATGCAGACAGTCTCTGCATGCTGAATTCAAAGAAAGGTTTCTCCATATTGGCGTCACAGAACAGAGGCATGCATATCAGAAAAGAGCTATACTTAAAAAACAATCCAATACCAGAAGGAAGGTTGGAACAAATTAAACAGGAAGTAGCAGCAGAAATCTCTTCCTCCAGTTATGGATGCCCCTTGACACAAACTATCACAGATTCACACGAAGTTCCAAATTCAACGCAATTAGATGAAGCAAATCAGGATCCATCAACACCAGGTGCCAAGAAAGACAACATATGAGACGTAATTGACATATATCAGGAACTTTTTCTCAAGTACTCAGGATTAGATCCAACTCTTCACCCCAGAATTCCTAAACTCAACAGCAATAGAAACAACAGGCTCGCCCAAATTATTCAGTATATAAATGAACATGTTTTGCCCTGTCAGATCAAAGAAGAAGATACATTAACAGATATACATGCTATAGTTTACTCTGCAGCTGCTACCATAGCTGTAAAATCTGGTTTTAAATTAAAATTAGTCAGAAAGTCATTCAGTCAATTAGAGTCAGAAAGTCACAAAGGGATATCAGTCAAGAAAAATACTAAACCACCATAGCAGCAAAGACTTGAAAATCAAATCCAATATCTCAGACAAGAAATAGGCCGAGTAACGCAATATTTAAACCAATCAAACCACAAGAAATAAGCCAAGGAAATTAAGAAAACACTTGCAAGATCAGAAAATATGAATCCAGAAATCACAAGAACCAGGGAGATAACACCGTTGATCCAAATTTAATAGTTTAATACTTAGATGAATTGAAACAGAAACTTGCAGCTAAATCACGAAGACTTAGATGATACAAAGAAACAACAGAACGTAAACAACAAAATTCAATGTTTCATCAGAATGAAAAATGTTCTATCAACAACTCAGATAAAACTGCAATTTCCAACAAGAGAACAACGGTGCACCAGATCAACAAAATTTAGAACAGTACTGGTCAGACATTTGGTCAGAAACTAGTCATCACAATAGTGAGGCACACTGGATTAAGGAAGAAATAAATCATGTTCAAAATATAGATACAATGTTATATCAAGAGATCACAGTAAAAGACGCCAGCACTGCAATTGCGAAAACCCACAACTGGAGAGCTTCTGGCCCAGAACACGTCCAAAATTTCTGGTACAAGCAGTTTACATCGCTTCAAAAGCTGGCCCAGTGCTTCACATAAGTCATTAACAGCCCTGAAGACATGCGTTTATTTCTAACGAAAGGTATTACGTACATGAAACCCAAAAGTACAGACACACAGAACCCATCTCAATACCGCCCAATCACTTGCCTTCCCACAATGAAAAAAAATTGACTTCATGCATTACAAGTAAAATCCAAGATTATATTGAGGGCAGAACAACAGAAAGGTTGCAGACGATTACATAAAGGATGTAAAGAACAACTAATAAATATGGTCATTCTCCAACAAGCACATAAAAACCATAGAAACATGCACCTGGCATACATTGACTACAAAAAAGCATTTGATAGCATTCCTCACAGTTGGCTTATTGAAGTTCCCCGCATATACAAAATTAATAAAACCATCATCAACTTTCTGGAACATATCATGACACATTGGAGAACAACTGTTATGTGCAAGGAATTCGGGGCGGAAACAACAACAGTTCTTTACAATTTGTTTATTGTCAAATAAATCCACAATGCAAAATCCAGTCCAAAATACAAAACCGTGTCAATCAAGTTCACAAAAGCCAATAAACATCGTTCCACCGGAGAAATCACCAGGAGTCCAAAACACACGTCGTCACCAGAACTTATACACGCTTACTAGGCTCACTACATTGTATTAACTAGGCACTGTCCTCCTGGCCTAGGGCCCTTTTATATGCCCCGAGGCTGCGATGCAAGTCTCTCCACTTCCCGCCTCCTTGGTGGGGAAGGGAGGGGAGGTGCCCTCCGGTGGCCGCTCTCCTGTCACTGCCCGATGCCCTGGGCATATGCCGTCGCTCGCCCTGCCTCTGGTGGCGCCTTCCGGTACTGCTCACTTTCTCCCTGGTCGCGCTGTCGGCTCGACCCCGCTGCGGCCACAGTGGGCCACAACCTCCGCTGTCCGGCACAGTGCGCCCAACTACTCTGTTCCTGTCTGAACAATACTGTAGTAGCACCCTACCCTCATATTGCGCCCCAGCACCCTACCCTCCTGTTGCGCCCAGTACGGGCTGTACCGGTTGCGCAACCTGCTGCTGCTGCCTCCGATCCGATTGCACTGAGGGTGCCGCTTGCTCTTCTTGCAAGAACTCTTGCCGTTGCATCTCTTCCTGCGTTCGAATTGGGGAGATGTCTGCCGGCTTTTCCTGGTATGGAGTGAATCTTGACCGAGGTCTGCCTTGCCGCTTTTTAAGACCGCCAGAAGCATTGTGTCCCGGCTGATGTATTGGGTCCTCCCGAGCTCGCAACCTGCTGCTACGCCTCCTCGGAGGCACTACTGTGGGTAGAGGCTCCTCTGGCTGCTCCTGCAGCTGCTCTGGTTCGCGGTCCCTCAGCTGCCCTTCCGGCTGCTCCAGCTCGATTTCCATCCGCTGTTCTGCTTGCTGACATTCCTGGTTCCCCAGCAGATGCTTCGGCTGCCCTGGTGGTTCCTGTTGGCGCTCCGCCTCGAAGACAGGCAGGTCGGACTGCTGCCTCGGCGCCTCTCCTCCGCCTCCCAAGGAACACTCCGATATCTGTGGTGTATGCTGCCGGTAGTCCGATTCATAAGACCATTGTTGTCCGGGCAGGCCATATTGCTGCCCTGGCATGTCTCGTCCTCCCCCCTGCAAATAAGAATTATCAGTCCTGTTTTTTGCTGAGGATTCCTCCGTTTCTCTTTCCCAACCTTGTCCAACTCTTCAACAAAAAAGTGACGTTGCCTCAACTGTTACTGATGCCTTCGGAGAAATCCGCGTTCAGTTCGGACCATTGACCTAGACCCTTGCCCGGTTCACTGCCTCCTCTTGTTGCTGATCGATCTGCAGGCATTCCCTCTCCTGCTCGTCAAAAACGCTGTCTGGGCCCACTGGCAATCTGGACAAAGCATCTAGGACCTAGACCCTTGCACCTCTGCCATCTTCCCAGGCACCCACTTGGGCGAATCTTTGTACACTCTCAACATTACTCTTGCACCTACTTTAAAACGTGCATCTTGCTTTACGCGTAGTACTCTTGAAGGAAAACAGTGTTAACAGAGTCCGGGGTTGCTTTCCATGCAACTTTTGAGCAGGGCTGCGCCCGTCTCTGTCTGGTAAGACCCTACAGGATGAAAGTAATTCCAATACCGACTCTTGCTGATCTCTACTCTCGAATCTAGACTTACTCATGGTAGATTTAAACGTTTGCACAAAACGTTCCGCTTCCCCATTGGACCGAGAGTGAAAAGGTGGGGCTAATACGTGGTCGATTCCATTTAGTTTACAAACTTTCTGAAATATTTCTCCTGTAAATTGTGGCCCATTATCCGACACCAGTGTACTCGGGAGCCCCTCAATTGCCAATATTAACTGAAGTGCCCTGACCGGTGATTCCACAGTACAATTGCTCATGCGGACCACATATGGATATCCCACGGCTCCTGAGGCTCCGGCCATGATTTGAAACTGCTCTTCGGGTTCCTTTGAAAAGCTTGGCATGGTTGACAGAGTCTATTCTGATTCTCTATATCTTTATCCATTCCTGGCCAATAGCAATACTTCTTTGCCAGTTGTTTGGTAAGAACTATTGCCCAGTGCCCTTTGTGGAGTATTTCCAAAACCCGCTGTCGTAAGGTGAGCGGTATTACCACTCTGAGCTGGTCCCGCACCTCTAACAACACGACCCCCGCTCTTGTCTTTAGACTATCCCATCCCTTAGTTTAGAAAACACTTCATGTTGTCGCCTTGACCCCTGATACCTGGCTTTATGAAATCCCTTATCTTTACTAGCTCCGGATCAGAGTCCGTATGCGCTGCAATCTGTCTTTGGTCCACAGGGAAGCGGTTCACTGCCTCCTCTTGTTGCTGATCGATCTGCAGGCATTCCCTCTCCTGCTCGTCAAAAACGCTGTCTGGGCCCACTGGCAATCTGGACAAAGCATCTGCATGTCCATGTTCTGCTGTTCTTCTGAAACAAATCATGTAATTGTAATCCATCAAAAACAGCGCCCATCTCTGCAGCTTCCGCAGCGCGTTGTCCGGCATATTTTTCGCTGGATGGAACAGCTCTACTAACGACTTGTGGTCAGTGATTATTATAAAATTGTTGCCATACAGGTATCCGTTGAATTTCCTTACCCCAAAAATGACTGCCAAAACCTCTTTTTCAATCTGAGCGTACCGGCACTGATGCACATTCAGAGTTTTGGACGCAAATGCGATCGGATGTTCCTGTCCAAACTCATCTTTTTGGGAGAATACGGTCCCTATCCCATAATCTGAGGCATCCGTTACCTGAATGACCGTCCTGCTAGGGTCAAAATGCCTGAGCTTGGTTGCCTTAACTAGAATTTTTTTATCTTCTCGAAAGCCGAGTGACAATCTGGGGACCACAGAAACTTGGCTCCTTTCCTGCGCAATGCATTGAGTGGGGCTGCTACGTCTGAAAAATCTGGTATACATTTTTCATAGTAATTAGCTTTTCCAAGAAACGATTGCAATTGCTTAATGTTCTTGGGCACCGGCAAATTTACAATAGCCTCCAAATTAGACTGTGTAGTTCTAATACCCTCTTCATCAATTACATGTCGTAGGTATGTGATACTCTGTTTAAAAAACTCGCATTTACTTAGTTTGGCTGTAAGCCCCGCCATCTGCAATTTACCTAACAGCTTCTTTAAATTGTCCATATGTTCCTCATTGGATGCACCTGTTACCACAATGCCTAAATAGTTCATGCCTCCGGGCACATCTACTATCAACTGCTCCGGAAATCTTTGAAAAATGGGAGCCGCGGATGCTACTCCGAAAGGCAGTCTTTCGTACTGGAATAACCCCAGAAATGTGTTAACTGTAAGGCATTTTCTCTAATCTTCATCTAAGGGGAGCTGTAGGTACGCATCCTTTAAATCTACTTTGGAAAAATATTTTCCTCCCGCTAACTTTTGAAACAACTCTTCTGGCCAGGGAATGGGGTACTTTTCTATTTCTAGCTGTGAATTCACTGTCGACTTGAAATCTCCGCAAAGTCTTATGCCTCCATCTGCTTTCTTGACTACCACAAGTGGTGTGGCCCAAGCGCTAGTCTTAACTGGTGTTATAATGCCTAAGCTTTGCAACCTTACCTGTTCCTTGTTGACTTGCTCTCTGAGTGCTAGGAGTACGGGGCGCGCCTTGCAGTATCTGGGGCTGGCACCATCCTTCAACTGTATTTGCGCCTCAAACTCTTCTGCTTTCCCCAGTTGGTCCTGAAATAAAGCGGAAAACTCCGTACCTAATGCTTCAATTTCTCTGAAAGGCACCGACTCTGAAACCAAATTCACTAGGTCTTTAATCTTGAATTGAAATGCCCTAAACGCGTCCATTCCCATCACATTGGTTGTATCTGCCCTGTTAAGCATCGTAACAAATATCTTCCTTGCTACTCCTTTATATTTTGCTTCTGCTTGAAACGTACCTTTTGTATCGATTTTATCTTTGCCAAATGAACCCAACTTTACACTGGATCTAACACATTGCGGTGCACCTATCTTTCTGTACGTTCCCAGATTGATAAGCGTCACTTCGACTTGGAATTTTATGGTCTCTTCAGGTGTTTAAGGTTATTAAGGTTTTAAATTCATTGTATAATTTATTAATTAATAAATTTCACATTAATGATCTTCGATTAGGAATTAACCAATAAGATGGTAAAATCCTAATAAAGTTCTCAATCAATTTATGGGAATGTTTAAAATATTAGATGTGGAATCAAATGATGAGAATAGATTAGTTATCATTTTCAATTTGTTAAATTAGTTTTGAAAGTTAGTAGTTTATGAGATAAGGTTGGTTGAATTAGAAAATAATTTATTGTTGTAATAATAATTAATGTGTTAATAAAGAAAATTATTAAAGATATTCACATTATTGGGGCTATTTGAGGAATCAAGAGATATTACTATAGTAATAATTTTAATATGACATATTAATGTTATAATTAACTAATCTCTTTCATTAGAAGCAGTCGTTAATTACTATAATATGGTTTAAGAGACCATTACTTACTTTCAGTCATCTAATGATGAATAATTTTTCACTCAATCAATAACATTTTTTAAGTTGACTCTTTCAATTACGATTGGTATAAATCTGTGATTGGCACAGCAGATTTCTGAACATTGTCCATAAAATAAACCAGGTCAATTAATTATAAAATTAATTTGATTTAATCGACCTGGAGTTGCATCAGTTTTTACTCCTAAAGCAGGTACTGGTCAGGAATGAATTACATCGGCAGCTGTTACTAATGTTCGAATTTGGGTATTTATTGGTAAAACTGTTCGATTATCAACATCTAGAAGTCGAAATGATCTTAAATTATCTCGAGCTGATATATAGGAATCAAACTCAATTGTATTTTTAAAATCTATATATTCATATGATTAATATCATTGATGTCCAATTGTTTTTATTGTAATTAAAGGGTCTATAGATTCATCTACGAGATATAATAAACGTAATGAAGGAAAGCAATAAAAATTAATGTAATAACAGGTAGAATGGTTCAGATAATTTCAATAGTTTATCCTTCAAGAAGAAATCGATTAGTATAAAAATTAAAAAATAATATTGATATAATATATGCAACAAGAATTGTAATTATTAATAAGATTAATAAAGTGTGATCAGGAAAGAAGATAAGTTGTTCTATTAAGGGAGATGATCTGTTTTGTAAGTTTAAAATGGATCATGTAGCCATATACTAACAAATGGAATCCTTTATTAAGGAAGCTTCATTGCACTTTTCTGCCATATTAGTAGTTAAATATGATAGGAAATTCTGAATATGAATATTCTGCGGGTGGAAGATTTTGATATCATTCTAGAGATCTATTTAAATTTATGGAAAATAAAAGTTTTTGATGTGAAATTATTCTTTCTCATATAATGAAAATTAATATAATAATTCCAATTAAGGAGATAGTAGAACCTAATGATGATAAAATATTTCATGAAGTATAGGCGTCTGGATAATCAGAGTATCGTCATGGTATTCCTGCTAGTCCTAAAAAATGTTGAGGGAAAAATGTTAAATTAACTCCAATAAATATTACTATGAATTGTATTTTTAATCATTTGGGGTTTATTGTTAATCCTGTAAATAAAGAATATCAATGGATAAATCCTGCTATAATAGCAAATACCGCTCCTATGGTAAGTACATAATGGAAATGGGCAACCACATAGTATGTATCGTGAAGAATAATATCAATTGATGAATTTGCTAATACAATTCCTGTTAGACCTCCAATTGTAAATAGGAAAACAAAACCTAACGATCTTAATAAAGATGGATTATAAGATAGTTGAAATCCATGTAAAGTAGCTAATCAACTAAAAATTTTAATTCCTGTTGGTACAGCAATAATTATAGTTGCTGAAGTGAAGTATGCTCGAGTATCTACGTCTATACCAACAATAAATATATGATGTGCTCATACAACAAAACCTAATAAATCAATAGCTAGTATGGCATAAATTATTCCGAGTGTTCCAAATGCTTCCTTTTTCCATCTTTCTTGTCTAATAATATGAGAAATTATACCAAATCCTGGTGAAATAAGAATATAAACTTCTGGGTGTCCAAAAAATCAAAATAAATGTTAATAAAGAATAGAATCACCTCCTCCTGCAGAATAAAAAAATGAAGTGTTTAGATTTCGATCTGTTAATAGTATAGTAATAGCACCTGCTAATACTGGTAATGATAATAATAATAAAAGAGCTGTAATACCAACGCCTCATATGAATAATGGTGTGTGATCTATTGATATTCCAGGTGCTCATATATTAATTATGCTTGTAATAAAATTTACAGCACCTAGAATTGAGGAAATTCTTGCTAAATGTAATGAAAAAATGGCTAAATCAACTGATGCTCCTGCGTGAGCAATACCGGTTCATAAAGGTGGATATACTGTTCATCCTGTTCCTGCACCATTTTCAACTATTCTTCTGGTTAATAAAAGAGTTAATGATGGTGGTAGTAATCAGAATCTTATATTATTTATTCTTGGAAATGCTATATCAGGAGCTCCTAATATTAATGGATCCACCAATTATAATAGGTATTACTGTAAAGAAAATTATAACAAATGCGTGTGCAGTAACAATAACATTATAAGTTTGATCATCACCAATAAGATAACCTGGTTGTCCTAATTCTGTTCGAATTAAAATACTTAAAGATGTATCTGCTATTCCAGATCAGGCTCCAAAAATGAAGTATAAAGTTCCAACGTCTTTATGATTAGTAGAAAATAATCATCGTTGCGATAAAGTGGCTGAATGGTAGGCGATAGATTGTAAATCTTTTTATGAATAAAATTTCCTTCATCATTGGTTTTATATTCAATAATGATTTTAGACTGCAATTCTAAAGGTGTAAATTTACTAAGACCTAAAATATCATTTTTTCATTTTCAGCTTTGAAGGCTAATAGTTTAATTAACTTAAGACCTTATATTCTGATAAATATAGTTGGATAGAGAGGAAGTAGTAATAATGATATTCTTGTTAATAAGGAAATTGAACGGAAGTTGATTATTTTTTGATATCATTGTGAATAATTTCATTTGAATTGATTTACGTTAATTACAAAAGATGATATTATTAATCGGAGATAATAGAACAAGGTAATTAATGTGAATAAAATTATAATTAGTACTAGGAATTGTATGTTATTGTAACAAGAATTTTGAATAATTATTCAGTTAGGTAAAAATCCTAAAAAGGGAGGTAAACCTCCAAGAGATATTAGATTAATTGAAATAAAAAATTTTGTTATTGGTGAATTCCATCTAAACGGAATTTGATTTGAATGTAGAGCAGAAATTCTAGAGAAGACTAGTAAAATGATTGCTGATAAAATTGAATAAACAATGAAGTAGAATTGTCAGAGATTTTCTGATATTATTAACCCAAATAATATTCATCCAATATGATTAATAGAGGAATAAGTTATGATTTTACGTGTTGATGTTTGATTTAAACCTCCAATTGAACCAATAAAAATTGAAGATAATATTACAAATATTATAATTGGTTGATAATATGTTAAATAGGATAGAATAATAAATGGAGCTAGTTTTTGTCATGTTATTAAGATAAAACAATTAAATCATGATAATCCTTCTATTATGGAAGGAAATCATAAATGAAAAGGTGCTGATCCTCTTTCTATGAATAGTGTGGCGGAAACTAACGAGTTAATTAAATTTTCACTTATAGAGTATAAGATAAAATTGAGGATAATAAAAGTTAATAATATTGATGAAGCTATAGCTTGAACAATGAAGTATTTTATAAAAGCTTCTGTGGATATTATATTAGATTTTGAAGATATTAAAGGGATACAGGCTAGTAAATTAATTTCTAAACTTATTCATGTGGCTGGTCATGAATTAGTTCTAATAGAAATTATTGTGCCTAAAATTAATATTAACATAAATAATAACTTTGAAGGATGAAATATCGAAATTAAAAAGAAAAGGATTTTTTCCTTTATAAATGGGGTATGAACCCATTAGCTTAATTAGCTTATCTTTTTATGAATTTTGGTGTATGATGCACATGAAATTTTGAATTTTAAAGTAATAGTTTAATTCTATTAAATTCAAAGAAAGTAATATTACAATTTACATGATTTATCCTATCAAGATAATCCTCTTTCAGGCATTTCATTTAACTTTAATGTAAAATTTATGAATTTTGGTTCAGTAATTAATAAGCAGTATATTTTTAGTGAAATGGAATAGGGAAAGTAAAAAACCATTTATGTAATTGGGAAGCACAATCTTTTTTATTTTTATTTTTAAGATTGTGCTCCTCGTGGATTAATAGTTTTCTACCATCCCTTGTTATATATATATATATATATATATATATATATATATATATTAAATAAATGCTTATATATCACAAAATATATATTACACCAACCTCATAAAAGAACTATTCTTTTTTCATATAAAATGTAGTTGGAAAATTCTATGAACCTTTATATTATTAGATTTTGATATATATTTAATGTTATTACTGATAATTTTTGCTTTTTTGCTAGAAAAAAAAGGAAAAATTCGGTATAAATATTAGTTTTATATATCTTATTGAAAGATATGTAATTAATTTATTATTTAATCTTGTGTTTTATTTAATTAATATCATTAGTTGTAAGAAATGTTGGATGGTTTTTCTGGCTGTTCATGTTTCTGAAATGTTTGGGGGGCATGCCCCCCAAGATCTTTTGAACCGCAAAATATTTTGGTTTTTGTTGACTATAACTTGTGTTCTTTAAATTTTGATGTATTTAGATTATTAAGAGTGTATTTTAATTTGAACCAATGATTGAGTTGATTGATAAATAAAGTTTTATTCTTGCTTTGTTATTTGCATCAAGAATATTTTACATATATTGATTATCTAAAAGATTAATTGGTAGTAATTAATATTATACAATAAGATTGTTTTTGATATAGTATTTCTTATAGTATTGGTGAAATGCATGCCAGCTGCCGTGGTTAGACATGAAATACAAGTGAATATTTTTAATTATGAGTTAGTTATTGTTTTTCATATATTTTATTATTAATTTTGGTGGAATAAATAAATTTCTTTTTTTTTGATTATTGATATAATGAGGCTTCGAAATATATCTATAGACTAGGATTAGATACCCTATTATATATATTACGTAAATAGAAATAATGTTGGGGTAGTAATATATATGATCTTGAAACCCAAATAATTTGGCGGTATTTTAGTCCTTTCAGAGGAATCTGTCCTGTGATTGATAATACACAATTTATGTTACTTAATTTTGTTATCAGTTTATATACTGCCGTCAATAAGATTATCTTGTACAGGGTATAAAATTTCATTATATTTTATTTTATATTATGTCAGGTCAAGGTGTAGTTAATAATTAAGTAGAGATGGATTACAATAAATTTATTTATATAATTAATGATTTGAATAATATATTTGAAAGTGGATTTGATTGTAAATTAATATAAATTAAATAGTTGCTTTTGGCTCTAGAATGTGTACATATCGCCAGTCGCTCTCGTTTTAAGATGAGATAAGTCGTAACATAGTAGATGTATCGGAAGGTGTATCTGGAATGGCAAAGTAGAGCTTGATAGTGAGCATTCCATTTACATTGGAGGGGTTTTGTGCAAATCAGATATATTGATAATATAAAAATTTTTGTTGTTGTTAATTAAAAGTATTTTTTGTTATGTTATTTTAGTATTGATTAGTAATTTATAAGTATTATTATAATTAATTATTACAGTGATGGTTGTATGAAAGAACTGAAAATATTATTTTAAAGCAGAAAAATATTTGTACCTTTTGTATCAAGGTTTATTAAAAATTATTAATTTATTTTTTGTTCTTGAATTGGAAAGAGTTATTTGTTTATGATTTATATTGTTGTATAAATATATTGAATTAACAAATGGTGATGAAATGTTATTCGTTTTCTAAGATATCTAGTTTCTCAAGATGGAAATTTAATTTTGGTTTTTTATTATAATATTTATTATATGTATGTGTGTGTATATATATATATATATATATATATATATATATATATATATATATATATAGTGACGTCACGGGATTAGACAACCCCATAACGCCACCATCAAGTTATGTAAAGAAGCCCACTAACAGAGATTGATTGATTGATTGATTTTTCGTGTTTCCGGGCCCGTCAACTACTATGGTCATTAGTCCCGTTAGTATAGTGCATGTTTTAACTCGGGAGATGGCGGTGATCTTCCCCCGCCGGATGGCGAGATCCGGCGCCGACCTACCGTCGGCTAGTGGGGTTTCCCCCTAACCAGGACTCTCCCACCAGCGGGGCACCGCCCCAGCCGGGACAAGCTCTAAGCTCCCGACCGGTCTCCCGGGATATGTGGTAGTGTAGTGCCTGTTAGTGTAAGTGTGTGTGTGTAAGGGGAGAGGATAGGACAAGGAAGAGGAAGGACAGATCGCGCGCGGTCCGTGGCCCGTTTGGTACTGTTCCGGCATTCGCCTGGTGTTGATCGGAGAAACCACGGAAAACTACCGATCAGAGCAGCCGGCCGCTAGAATTCTCCTCCAGATAGCGACTGAATTCGACCTAGCGGGAAAGCTAGTGTCGAAAATCCTGCCGCCGTCAGGACTCGAACCTAGGACCTCCCGGTCAGAGGCGCTGCAGTGACATCAGTTGATGCACTGAGCTACCGCTCCCGGTACTAACAAAGAGGATGGTACGCGGCGGAGCGATGGCCGGTAAACGCGCCATCTGCCCACAGCTTTTCACACTACGACACCCGAACTAGTGAGTAATGTTTTTCCGTGAGCTTACGAAAGGAGGAGAATATGCACCCTTCCAACATTTCCCCAGGCGCGAGTAACATAAGTATCGCGGCGCGCCTCGGAGGAACTGTCTTTAACGACGACTGCGACGGCGACCGGAGGAATTCTCTTTTACGACAACGGTGACGGAGACCAGAAGAAACTCTCTTGTACGGTAACAGCGACGGCGACCAGAAGAAATAGATAGTATAGGAGTTTATTTTAACTTGATAGTTAAAAGCTAGCTCGGAAAGCGTATCTTAGAAAAGTGAAGTAATTAGGAGATTAAGTGCAAAATCTTTCGTCGCAGTCACAATAATTCGGAGAGCAAGCAAAATAACTGTTTGACGTCGAAATAACTTCAAAAGTTGTAAAATTCGCGCAGAAGGACATTAATTAAATCCAGCATCTCACATTACAGTGTGGTAAGTAGGCCGAGCATTTGAGTATGATTTGATAATGTTTCTCCGGGAGGTCACGAAAAGAGGAGAATATTCACCCCTCCAAAATTTACCCAGGCGCGAGTACCATAAGTATCGCGGCGCACCTCGGAGGAGCCCTGCAACATTAATAATTTCGAGGCTGGAAGCGCGAACGAACGTGTACGAGGCGGTGGAAGGCGGACGACCCCAAGAAGAAAGAAGCGTAGGCGAGAAGGACTTGGTCTAGAGCGAAAATAGTACGGGTTCAGAACGAGAGAAAGGTGTGGAAATTGGAGGCTTGGCGGTGTTCGAGCGGAAGGAACTGCTTTCGTCGCAAGCACAGCACGCGAGACGACGCGGCAACGCGGGACGAGCGGCAGGAAATCCCCAAGGTTACCTACAGGCGAGCGACGCGGAGCTGGAGAGGTAAAGGAACTGGCCACGTTTATGCAGCGTTCAGCTGGGAAAGAGGATAGTGGTAAATACACGACAATCAGTGTTAAAAGTGGGTGAAACGTCTAAAATAGGAGGGAGAAGTATTTCGAACTGTGTGAGTGGCAGTTTCCAGGCCATTTACTGCACGTGTCAGTAGATTCATTTAAAGAGGCTTACCTTGTACAATTTTACATAAATTATTCAGAATTTTTATATGTTGTACAGTTAATATTATCCAGAAAGATCAATTTGTTGTATTGTGTTTTCAAGTAATTGCTTTTGTGACATGTAAAGGGGTATGAATTAAGTAACGTGAATGCCACGTATATTTTTTTGTGTTCAATATCATAGTGAGTGCGAAGCCCAAGGCTAGCACCTGTGAAAGAGTTTCTTTGAAACAAGTATCAAATTCATTTGAAACAAAAAGCCGTGCACGGAAAACTAGAGGCCAAAGAGTAAATAAATTAGTAGTGGAAAAACTCAGAAAGGAGTAATCAAATCGTAAATTGTAGTTAATGAAAGTGTGTTCAGGCAGTCGAGGTGACGCCTATATGTTTTTGGTTTTTTTGTCTTGTTTCATTTTTCAGTGACCAGCTACTTAAAGTGCAATAACCTGTTGTGAAATTGCGTCACTGTAAATTTTCTCATTGAATATATGTTCATATTATTCGTATTTTTATTTGATTCATTGCGTTAAGGGTTCAGGCCTTTCTCATACCCGAAAGATCCTGCTTCCTGAGAATTGTAAGCTCGCTTCACGAGCATTCATGCTATCACGACCCACCACGTGTGGTAAAGCAGGTAAAGTAGGTAGGTGGGTGTGTTACAATATATATATATATATATATATATATATATATATATATATATATATATATATATAGTGACGTCATGGGATTAGACAACCCCATAACGCCACCATCAGCTACAAAAAGAAGCCCACGAACAGAGAGAAGTAGGGTACGCGGCGGAGCGATGGCTTGTAAACGCGCCATCTACCCACAGCTTTTCGAACTCTGACGCCCGAACTAGCGAATGATGTTTCTCCGGGAGGTCACGAAAAGAGGAGAATATTCACCCCTCCAAAATTTCCCCAGGCGCGAGTACCATAAGTATCGCGGCGCACCTCGGAGGAGCCCTCTATGATTGCAGCAGCGACGGCGACTAGACTGAGCTCTCTTTGATTGCAGCGGCGACGGTGACTAGACTGAGTTCTGAAGGCGATTGTAACTTGATAGCATAGGAGTTTATTTTAACTTGGTAGTTAAAAGTTAGCTTGAGAAGCGTATCAACGAAAGTGATGTAATTAAGAAGTGGAGGGCACGAACATTCTTCGCATTAACATTCACAATATTTGAGAGAGCAAGTGAAGTGACAAGTGTTTGACTTCGAAATAAGCATTTGTGAGTGGAGAAGTTTCAAATGAATTCCAAAGATAATTTTCAAAAACTTAAAAAGTTTCAAATTTCGCATTTACAGTAAGGCTTAAACGCTACTTTCTTACAAATGGGCTCCAATGTTTTCAACAAAAATTCGCTTGTAGAAAGAATTTTACTCTTCTTTAATATTCTTAAAGTAATCTTTCGGTTCAACCATTAGGAAACCGATAAATTGCAATTTAAAAATTATACTTCAGGCGGCGATAGATTGCAGCTGGCAAGAGGATGGGGCAAAATTGTAAGGCTGTCCGAGACCAAAGAAATTAGAAAACAAACAAGTACGAGAAAATCTGTGTCATTGTGTAGCACCACTAGTTTCCATTCCTGAGCCGTAGATAAAAAAAATAAAAAGAATTGTTTACAATTTCCCCGTCTTTTAATCACATTTGTTTTAAATACCCTTTGAAAATTACTTCAACAGTTCTCTGTATTTTTGGTGTTTTAAATTGTGAGTTATAAATTTGTAATAAAAATTGTTCTTTTGTCGAAAATAATGATTTTTTTGTTATAATAATGAAACCGACATTATGATTAAAACAACAGATTCGCGGTTATATCAGAAAAGTGAAATTATTATAATAACATTGAATATAACAGAAAATAATCAGTTGAGATAACAGGTTCCTTTTTTTCTCAGTGTACACTTGGCATCAAACAATTATCATGCATTAGGTATACTCTCCCTCAGAAAAAATGTCGGCCAAAATTCTATCTTCCAAACGGCATCGTGAAACTTGGACACCCCGCGGCCAGGGGGAGGGCACGGGGAGGAACGCGTTGACCAATCGCTAACATGTTGTCTCTGATTGGTGCAACATCCACGGTTGTCTCTGATTGGTGCAACATCCCAAGGAGTGGAACGGACGCTGTCTCAGGGGGAGAGGGCTAGTTCGTTTACGTACGAGGCGAAAATATCGTCATATTTCCCTGCCGAAGGAGAGATTTTGAATGCGCGTACGTCACGACGAAACAATTTTTCTCAGCGAGGGTTTCCGTCCAGATTTATTGTCAATATACCAGTAAATATTTAGCATTTTAGCAATAATTGTTCTAAATTTTTGCAATCGATTTGTAACTCCAGTAAAACTGCAATTTTGAGATGATAATTTCAGGCACAATTTGCGGACCCTTCCTGGCCGTTCTAACGCATATTTCGAATTTGTTTATAAAATTAAAAAATTGTTGCAAAATTGTTAATTCGCGATTTTTGGCTATGGGACATCAGGAGGCTCTCCCCCTTTAGATTTGCAAAAGTTGGAAATTGTTTATAAATTTGCAAATGTTGCAAAAAAATATTGTTGCATCTGAATGGCGTTTAAACGCGATACAAAATCCCGGAATCCGATCGCTGCTATCATATTTCGTTCTCGAGATATATGTAATTGTTTATAATAAATTAACATCTTAGAATAACCCCATTCGTTTTCACTTAACACAAGCATACTGAAAAAACAGTTCTTCAATGTC
This sequence comes from Teleogryllus occipitalis, assembly GCA_011170035.1. Taxonomy (NCBI): domain Eukaryota; kingdom Metazoa; phylum Arthropoda; class Insecta; order Orthoptera; family Gryllidae; genus Teleogryllus; species Teleogryllus occipitalis. The sequence goes on along the minus strand of BLKR01000643.1, from coordinate 138,228 downwards.
GCGCTTTGACCTACTACGCTTAAAAAACACTTAGTTTATAAACAAATTCTGTAATCATTTAATTACGCTAAATCCGTCTTTTTATGGCGAGTATGAACATAACTTTTATTTTATGTTTATATTATCTTTTAATTGCTACAATTTGCAAGTCGATATATTTATCAAATAGAAAGGAAACTGATTATAAACAAATTATTTTTCAAGGTGCATTACGTCGAAACGATAGTTTCTGCTTGTCTATCAAAGGGATGTTGAGCAACCGAATTATTAATTTTTTTCGAAGGCTCCTGTTTAAACCGAGAGTTAGAAACTATATGTTCCTCCTGTTTAACCATTACCATTAAAAAATAGGGAAACATTCTATTAGCTGTTTGTTGTAAACTGTATTGGATTAGATAAATTGAATGTTAAAGTTCCTAATAGAGAAATATTTATTTTGTGTGTTGAAAGATCACCAGTAGAATCACACATCACAAAATGCTACTTTATTTACACAAGTATAGGAATTTCTAAATGAATGTATATAAACGTAAGTTAATATTTTCAATTCAATTTATCATTCAATAATTCAGGATCATCTTTCTAAAACTGTTAATTTGATGATTGATTTTATAATATTCAAATCAGAGTACATGTGCTAAATCTACGCATTGTTAATACATATTTTTAAACAACATTAATAATTATATTTAAAACATTTTTTAGATTGGCGAACATTTCAATGAAATTTCATGAATTCCTAAATGCTTGAAAATAAATACTTCTCAATTCCGATTATTGTAGCGTCTTAAAACATAACAAAGACACGTACTTGGTAAAACGAGTTGTTACAACTAAAAGAAAACAAAAAAGATGTTATAACAATTCAAAGAGATTTATCGTTTGTTTACAGTTTAGTAAATATCAATGCCGTAGCATTTTCCAGTGAAAATGCATAGAACGAACTTTGTGGTCAAGTAATATTACCTTCCCAACCCAGACTACATTTCAGTATCGTCAGAGTTCGAAGGTGGTTTGTTGACCGCTACTTTCCATTCTACGAAACTACCGAAACCTTGAAGTTTGGACGACCATCTGTATAGGGAGAACATAGCGGTTTATTGAACGAAAACGGGCCGTTCAAGGTATCTAATGTGCAATCGTTGAAAACGTTTAACCATTATAAACTACCCCTAAGAAAAATATCAAATAAACAATGTTAATGATCACCAGCTTAACATTGCTTTTACTATTTGAATGATTTCAACACCCCAAAACCTACAGAAAACCGATATTTTTTCAGGTTATTATAAAACCAATTCAATAAATATAAGCATTTATTCACGTTATAATTTGTAAATATCTAATATGTTATTTGATTCATGTCTTCATCGGAGGTCTGAGATTAAAAAAACTGACAAGCAGAGAAAATTAAAGTAATTGTGAGTAATTGATGAAGTTGAATGATCAAATGAAAAACAATGTCTCTACTTCATATAATGCCATCTTGTTTAATAAACATTTAATTACATGTGATAAATATATTTAAATATGCAAATTAATGAAAATTTTTGAAAGTAAATTTATCAATGAAACGTTGATTCATCAGCAAGTATTATATTATTAAATACATTTTTGTGATTCATATGCTCCTGTGTGAATCGCGTAGTACACGTGATTCGTATGGTCCAGTTTCTCAGAATAATACAAAACCTGCTAGACACATACATTAAACATAATAGTTGCGAAATAGTTATTTACGACATAAGTATCATAAGATATCTTATTACAATACGAAATTGGAGAATTATCAAACAAGACTTTTAAGCCGAAATTGTTAACCTATTGAAGATTGTAATAAAATATTACCATTTGAATATCATAGAAAGTTACACGCAATTAATCAAAATTCATTCAAACTCTAATTTTTGTTTAAATTTCACTCCTTGTCCTGCGAAAGATGACATCTGACAGTACTTATGTTAACAGTTCTGTAATGGGTTTGTTCTATTATTACTTGCAGTACGCAAATTATTATTTTTGGTATTAACGAAGCATAGATACAGAGCTTGATTTCTGTCGGAGCGCGACGGAACGGCGTTCCGGTTCCTCGGAAATAATTACTAAATTATATTATATAACTATTTCTATTAATAATTAATTTGAGCCGCGTTCAGGGACCTAAGATTTTAAAAATAAAGCACTGGATATATGAGTCATAATAACTCTTATGACGACACTGATCTCAGTTTCGTCTAGTTTGACTTTAGACAATCAAAGTGAATGGTCTAAGTTTATTCACCTAAATAAAGTTTATCTTACTATACAAACTATTTACACAGTGTTTTATGTTCAAAACAAGTGATGCTTGTATTTTCACAGCATGTACTTTCACGTCTTATTCGTAATCGCTACGCAATATACAATACGAACTACGTGAACTTGCAAAAAAGAAACAAAAAGACACCTATTCCAGCAGAAAATATTTTCTACACGACGGGATTCGATCTCGGGTCTTTGAAGTTAACTCGCCGGACACGTTTCCCCCTATACCACCATGTACACGAGAAGACTTCCTCCTTCCCTATGCGAAAAGAAAGTGAAGCATTTGCATTTGCAGTTTTCAAAAGTGTTTAATTTACATTAATTCAAGATTTATTTTTAAAAAGTGATATCACGAAACAAAAATCTCTGGTGTTAATATTGGTTCTCGACAATGATAATAGGTATTTGTTTGAAATATTCGAAAATTCAGATCGTTCGCCCAGAATTGAACGTACGGCATTTTTAAACGTCTCCTGCTTCGAGGAATAGATTTACAGAAAAATTGGAGCTCTTTTTGAGAAAATTTGAAAAATATAATGAGGTTTGGTGTATAGTACCTTCAAAATTAAAAGATTCGTTTCAAATTTGAAGATTCGTAATATTAGCCAGTTCGTTCAAGGAATATCCATTCGGGTGAAAATCATGTTTATTTTAGGCTCTAGAATTACGGATTGTCAAAGAGGTATTTTGGAAAATCACTTTTTCGTGTTCAAAAAACAAGCGTTTTGACAGCCCTGTGTATAGAAAATAATACAAGAACAATACCGACAATCCACTTTTTTCGAATGAGCGACTTACAAAACGTGTTTTCTGTGAAAATTTCGACACGTCCTTCTGCAGTATTACGTAACTCTTTTTACACTAGTAAACGTGGAGAGAAAAATTCCAGCGTTACTAGGACTTGAACTCGGGTCCCTTAAGTCTGTAGGTCTGGCTCGACCGCACTGGGCTACCACAGACACTTCTAATCACGCTGTCCAGGCACACTTATAACGAAAAGAATAATATCGTGATATTCATTGCACTTAGATTTTTAATTAGATAAATGTGCTACATGTGTCAGAGATATCAATTTCTAAATAAGAATGCAAAAGAATAAAACCCACGCAACTACATAGCTCATTTTACTTAGAAATATTTTCAACCAGAAGCTAAGTTCTCTAGAACTCCGTGTGCAGGTAGTTCCCGCTCTTATCTTTCGACGGCTATCGCCAAGGTTGAAGTACGTCACAGATGAAAGTTGCGATAACGTAGACTTCAACACGGGCGCGCATGCAGTCGTTCTGAAGTCAGAATTGCAATAGCGGCATATTTATACTTGATTCTTAAAGACATTAACACACTAAAATAAGTAGTGGCGCCTCAAAAACACATGCTTTATGTGATATTTATAATGGATACAAATGATTATAACTATGCAATTAACCGCAAAATTGTTTCTACTCGCAACATTTATTCGCCATGGATGGGATTCGATCTTACGTTCACAACTTTCTCCAGCAGTGGGCTTACCCACTTACCCATTACACCACAGAAACTCTTATGACACGTCTCTGTCACAAAGATTATTTTAAACTGTCATATATCACAGATTTGACTAAAAAAGAACGTGCGGCGTTTACGTGACTGTGTTAACTACACACGGACATACAGTCAGACGTTTTGTCGTAAATAGATTTTTGAGAAACAAGGACCCACAAAACATGGATTCTGACAACAAACGTATTAGAGGAAGTAATTTACTACATATAGGAACAACATTTATCTACTTTTGTCGTTTCCAGAGCTCGAAATTGAGTTTTTTGTCGAAAAATCGCCGTCTCCCAGCCCATGATTACAATACTTTTTCTTCTTACTACGTAATTACCAGAAAATAAGAAAAAAATGTTTTTCGTTGTTTCTATTCAACGAAAATTTACAATCAGTTTCAAATTAAAAAAAATCCGCAAATAGTATGATGAAATTTATTAACAATATAAAATAAATACAATAAGAAAGGAACCTCCTTTCTTTACTTGGTATTCTTCACAAATATATAAGAAAACATAATAAAAGCATTATTTCAACAATATTCGATTATTATTCTTGAGGATCTATGAGGAAAACTGTTAATGCCAGGCCCTGGTAACGAAAAAAGGGTTAACTCATGTTGTGAAATATAGAAAAAAATCCTTTAACTTGTGTTGCCAGAAACCAATGTTTTGTGGGTCGTTGATGCAGAAAAATCGAATGACGGCGAAAAGCCTGTCTATTCGTGTGTCTGTTCGTGTGTCTGTTATTGTGCCTGTTCTTGTGTCTGTTTGCGTGTCTGTCCTTGTGTCTGTTCGTGTGTCTATTCTTGTGTCTGTTCTTGTGTCTGTTCGTGTCTGTCTGTAAATTTTCAAAAACAAAAAAATGACCTTATTGAAAGAACTATTTATGGACAACAAATTTCATTTGAAAGAAAAATCTGTCTTCAATTCTAGAGTTGTAGGAAGACGGCAAAAAATTCAAATTTTTGAAATTTTTTAAAATTTAGAGTTAACAGTGGCAATGGGACCTATGACGCCTTTATAAGTGTATTTTACTCTATTCTTAGAAGAAATTTAAAGAAAAAAATTGGAGCCGTTTTTGAGAAAGTTTTGAAAATGACGGGGGGCTTCATGTAATATACCTTCAAATTTTAAAGAATGTTTTTTAAAATCTCAAAGCTTCAACTAGAGTCACATCGACAAGGGATTCGAATGGTTTTGGCGCTAGAAGTGTTCACAGACGGACAGATACAGACAGACTGACCAAGACGGACGGACAAGACCCACAAAACAGAAATTATGGTTACACCACCTTTTAGAGATTTTTTTTCTGTTAATTTAGTAACTGGATTTATGAACTCCTTTGTTTTCAGGGCCCGGCAATGCATTTTTTTGTCGAAAATTCGCCGTTTTTTTCGCGCAGCATTACATAATTTTCTCTACACTACGTATATTACTCCGTATATATGTGCGTATACGAGAAAGTAAAAAGTTACGTAATGCTACGGAGGAAATCGGCTAATTTTCGACATAAAAAAACTGTAATTTCCGGGCCCTGGTATCAAAATAAGTGGATAAATTCAGTTGATAAATATAGAATAAAATCCCTTTAACACGTGGTGTAGCCAGAATCCAGGTTTGGTGGGTAGTTAATACGGAAAAAACGATTAATGGCAAAACGTCTTTCCTCTGTGAAAAATGCTAGCGGCTAAACTGTTCAAGCAATTTTCTCCAAAGTTGATATTCCCCAAGCGATCTAGATGATGTCGAGCCCCCCTGAATTCCAAATCAATATTTTATTGTTGGATGGTACTTTACAAGAAGCCCCTGAAACATTTTCAAAATTTAAAAAAAAAGCATGAACTTTTTTGATTAAATTTGGACGCATAATGGACGCTTTAAGAGGTGGCGCAGATGATTTTCGTTGATATACTGAATTTTTCGAAAAATGCAACAAAACAATTCTTTTTCGGAGTCTTCCTACAACTTAAATACTGAAGATAGTTTGTTTCCTTAATGAAATGTGTTCATCAAAAACAGATCTTCAAATATTCCTTTAAAATAATCAGTCCTTTAAAAAAGATCACGTACAATTGTTTAAAAATGTAAGTACTTTAGATAATTTTACAAATTTTTAAAATAGCAAATTTTAATTTCCCCCGCTCCGTTTGACGAGCTGTCATTCTGAATTTCTTTTGAATTCTGCTGATTGTCGGGACGGACATGGAGCTATTACTACGCTGTATATTTCATTTATTTAATGTCAAAACAGTTAAAAATTGTATGTAATGTACTGCGGGGAGAAATGTATTCAGTAAACGTTATCTTAAATTTGGGTATCCCCGTACCCTAACGCAAGATGAATTCTACAAGATGAATTCTGAGTACAGAAAGAAACGAGCGTAAACGCGAGTCGCACGAGCGTTTTATTTAAATATAACATGAAAGAAAAACAGAAAATACCGTAATTTTGAAGGAACATTTATTACAAAAATTTGATATTTCGTTGTTATAATATTCAACTATGGATATTTGAGATGTGTTTCCGAGAAGTTCATTGTTGGCGACATGAATGGGAAAGATATAACATACGGCGGCTTTGGCCGGTATTACACTTTAAAAGATATATGACATATATATTTGATGAAGAACTTTGTGGAAGTCTTTGAACTTTGATGAGAAAACTTTGACAAGAAATTTGATGAGCATATTACATTTCGACCAATATTTTATGTAGGTTTGCTCGCGATTTACGATGAATTACGCACAAATAGTTGTGTTTTGCTACTTTAGGTTTTATCATAACTAATCAATGGTTAATGCTAATGTACCGGTAGCGGTAGCTCAGTGCATCAACTGATGTCACTGCAGCGCCTCTAACCGGGAGGTTTCAGCTAGGTCGAATTCACCTGCTGTCTGGAGGAGAATTCTAGCGGCCGGCTGCTCTGATTGGTAGTTTTTCGTGGTTTCTCCGATCAACACCAGGCGAATGCCGGAGCAGTACCCTACCTAACGGACCGCGCGGGATCTGTCCTTCCTCTTCCTTGTCCTATCCTCTCCCCTTGCACACATACTTACACTAACATGCACTACACTACCACATATTCCGGGAGACCGGTCGGGAGCTTAGAGCTTGTCTCGACTGGGGCGGTGCCCCGTTCGTGGGAGAGTCCTGGTTAGGGGGAAACCCACTAGCCGACGGTAGGTCGGCGCCGGATCTCGCCATCCAGCGGGGGAAGATCACCGCCATCTCCCAAGAAAAAAACATGCACTACACTAACGGGACTAATGACCGAAGCAGTTGACGCGCCCGGAAACACGAAGAAATCAATCAATCAATTAATGCTAATGTAGTAAAAGGTAAATAAGAAAACGTTTGAGGGTGAGGCCTTAGAACAACGCCATGGTGAGGTTATGGGTCGCACATTGTGCAGCATTAATTAAAGACCTTCGAACTGAAGAATTATTTAAGGATGGATGAGGAATCATTCAATTTTCTTTGTCGTTCTTCCTTCTTTCGAAATTCAGTCCTCTGATTTGGAAGTTTTAAAAAATTATCTCCATGAACGCCGCACGTTCGTTTTTAGTCAAATCTGTGATACATGACAGTTTAAAATCATCTTTGTGAGAGACAAGAGTCGTAAGATTTTCTGTGGTATAACAAGTAAGCGCTCTGTTGGAGAAGCTTAGGCACGTAAGATCGAATCTCATCCACGGCGAATAATTTTTGCGGTTAACTGTATAGTTAACCGCAAACAATTTTGCGGTTAATTGTATAGTTATAATCATTCGTATCCATTATAAATATCACATAAAACATGTGTTTTTGAGGCGCCACTACTTATTTTAGTGTGTTAATGTTTTAAAAAATCACGTATAAATATGCCCCTATTGTGATTCTGGCTTCAGAACGTCTGCATGTGCGCCCGTGTTGAGCTCTAGCGTTATCGCAACTTTCATCTGTGACGTAATTCAACCTTGGCCATAGTCGCCGAAAGATAAGACCGGGAACGACTTCCACAGAGGGTTCTAAAGACCACGGCTTCTGGTTGAAAATATTTCTTAGTAAAATGAGCTATGTAGTTGCGTGGGTTGTAATCGTTTGAATTCTTATTGCGAATTTGATACCTTTGACACATGTAGAACATTCCTCTAATAAAAAATCTAAGTGCAATGAATATCACGTAACTATTCTTTTCGTAATAAGTGTGCTTGGACAGCGTGTTGAAAAATATCTGTGATAGCACAGTGCGGTCGAGCCAGACCTACAGACTACAGGGATCCGAGTTCAAATCCCAGTAACGCTGGAATATTTTTACCTCCACGTGTAAAGAGAGTTACGTAATGCTGTAGGAGGAAGTGTCGAAATTTTCACAGAAAACACGTTTTGTAAGTCGCTCATTCGAAAAAAGTGGATTGTTGGTATTGTTCTTTTATTTTCTTTACACAAGTCTGTCAAAACGCTTGTTTTTTGAACCCGAAAAAGTGAATTTCCAAAATACCTCTTTGTCAATCCGTCTTCATGTAATTCTAGAGCCTAAAGTAAACATGATTTTCATCAAAATGGATATTCCTTGAACGATCTTGCTAATATTACGAATCTTCGAATTTGAAACGAATCTTTTAATTTTGAAGGTACTTTACTCCACACCCCATCATATTTACATAATTTTCTCAAAAAGAGCTCCAATTTTTCTGTAAATCCATTCCTCGAAGCATAAGACGTTGAAAGATAGCGTGCGTTCAATTTTGGGCGAACGATCTGAATTTTCGAAAATTTCAAACAAATACCTATTAACATTGTCGAAAACCAATATTAACGCTAGAGATTTTTGTTTCATGAAATCTCTTTTTAAAAATAGATATTAAATTAATGTAAATTAAACACTCCACTCTTTCCTAGTAATGATCCACTCTTCACTGGTAATGATTGCTGCTATTGGGTCTACCCGCTTCCTTGTTCTTTGGATGGCTACTGTTTTTTTAATTTTTTTTCAACAGTATTATCTCAAAAGTACTGGAGGAGAACACTTGATATCCGGAGTTAAAGGGATGGTGTTAGCTTCTATTGTAGGCCTGGTTCCTTGTGATTCCAGTGAAAAACCAGTAACTGCACTGAAACAGTAGAAGCTCCCGCCAATTGATAATCATAAGTGAATCACCATGTACTGGGTAGGGAGGAGAACGAGGAAATCTTTATGAATTGTCGTCTGCTCTTTCCTTCTCAGATAAATACTTGGATAGTTTATCAACATCAAATCGGAATTTTAGCGCCTTTGATGTAATATTAAACATAAAAAAATCCCTTCCACTTGTCTGCGTGTTAATTTTTAGCGTATCAAAATAGCCCCGACACCCGTATCACATTAGCCTCTTAAGTTGTATCATATTAGCTCCACAAATTCGAGGCTGTATATATCATGACACGATTAATATTATTGCATTATTTAAACGCAGAAAAAAGATTAATTCTTTCTTAATGATAACCTATTTTCAAAAATATCGTGTCATACAAAATAACGAAGTAACATCAAAAGTTTTATATCACGGCGGTAAAGTTTTTGACTGGAAAAATTAGGCATTTTAGTTTTGATTTTTTCCCTCCCAAATATTGTAACATTCTGAGTGCTTGCTATATGGTCATTATAATAGAATATATTTTCTATCATTTGTCATTTTCTTGTTAATTTTGGACATAGATAAGTAACAACTCTTAAAGTATATTATTATATTAGCCCCAATTTTCTACTGTATAATATTAACTCCGACTGATCTTATTAACATTGTCGAAAAACAATATTAACGCTAGAGATTTTTGTTTAATGAAATCTCTTTTTAAAAATAGATCTTGTATTAAGATGGCAAAACTACGAAGTTATAAAATGTATTATCTCAAAAACGAGAGGGGTAATTAAATCATGCATAGAGTAAAATAATAGTTCGATATGTCTTTAAACTATCTCGTTAGTTTTATGTGATTGTGCCCGTTTGTTTTCTCTATATTCCAATTTTTTTTATGTTGCGGGTTGCGTCATGCGTGCTGCCATTTACTTTGATTATTTTAGCCTGAAAATACGTGCGAATTAATTCCAAATTGTGGCAATTAATTAGCAATGAATGATTAGATGGTTTCCGTTGAGCTCTGGCTCGAATTTAACTGATGTGTGTGCTGGCTTGACGTCAAGCTAGCATTGAAATATGTTGCGGGTTGCGTCTTTCCTGCTGACATTGACTTCGATTGTTTTAGACTAAAAATATGTGCGAATTAATTCCAAATTGTGGCAATTAATTGGCAATTAATTAACAATAAATGATTAGATGGTTTCCGTTGAGCTCTGGCTCGAACTTAACTGATGTGTGTGCTGGCTTGACGTCAAGCTAGCACACACCCGTTTTCTTGGCGAAAATACGTGGCAATTAATTCAAAAATGTGGCAATTAATTGGCAATTAATTAGCAATAAATGATTTGACATATTTCGTGTCGGTGTGCTGACTTGTCTGTTCCAGCTTGACGCACCTGCTTATGGGCGCTTGGAGCAGACTCCGAACAGTTCGGACGCTGCGCAGACGCAGTGGCGACCTCTGGAAGTGCCTTGACACGTCGTAAAGATGTAACACTCGGCTAGCACAAGTTTTTAAGAGAAGTAAGTATGACATTGAACGAAGAAAGTGCGAGATATCTCTACACTTAAATGAGCTCACCCCTTCCAAAGCAATTCTTCGGTTGCGCGCGAAACGCAAACGCATTGCTGTGCAGTGCTGCATCCATAAGTATTGTGTTAATCGAATGTTATTTTAAAACGAGTTGCAACTACAAATCCATTCCGAAGCATGTAAAAACCAAAATGTATTGTGTAAACGTATGTAGTAAGCTACTTTTTAATGCGTTTTGAAAAACCAAAGTTAGAGTGTTCGTTTTTCTGTGAAGTATGTTTGTACAACTGACAATGAATAGCGTCGAAAATATTAAAATGGCATCAAAGAAAATGTCACAGGAAAAATTGCTGAAAAGAAACAGCATTTACTGAAGCGACACAGCCTTTGTGTTTCGTCAAGCAGTGTAGACGGCAAACTATCCAGATTTTTTGAGTATTGGGTATAGAAACTTGTACTTTTAACCTTAAATTTGTACAGCGAGTTTATGGAAAATATAGTATAAGTGCGAGTAAAAAAGTTTCAAATAAATATGTTTCTTGACAACCTTTGAAAAACCGCTCTAGAAGTGCCGAATTATGCGGTAACACGACGCAAGTAATAAATATTTCGGAGGGGTCCTTGCCGAGCGAAGTCGAAGCGGGTATAGTGAAAAGAAATGTGGCCAACCTTCCTTGCTGATAAAAGAAACTATTCGATATGTTATCAAACTTCATAAGATGCCTTGTTTTTAATTGTCATTATTTATGCTAATGAATATGTGTGTATGCTTGTAATGTATGCCTGTATGTATGGGCATGTGTGCGTGCGTATGTGTGTGTGTGTGTGTGTGTGTGAGAGAGAGAGAGAGAGAGAGAGAGAGAGGGAGGGAGGGAGAGGGTGGGAGGAAGGGAGAGAGAAGAGAGGCGTTGCAAACCGTAATAGTATGACCACGAGCCGCCACTGCACAGGTTTCATTTTCGTTGAATTCTCTGAATTTTTGAAAATTTAAAATTTAGATATAATGCGAGAAAGTATGTGATGTGTAGCAGCACTCATTAGTTCTCTAGAAAATGTGTTTCCCTGCAATTTTCGTGACAACTGGTTTGACAAACGTGCCGATCGGAAGTTACAACGGATTTTCTGAACTTCGCATGATAAGCCTTCCTCCGTGACACGAGCCGTGGTCCGATAGTAAGTCTAACAGCCGTGGAACTTCGCCGATCCTTACGGAAGCTAGCGAACGGACAAAGTTTCACATTGTGGCCGCTGGAGCGCTGGCCGCCGGCCATTCGCGAGACTTCCGGGCCGCTTTCATTCATGGGGAAATGCACGCATTTCGGGAATTTTGATCACTTACAGTGATATGAGGTGTTGCAAGCTCATGTCGATGGTAGTACTAAACAATACTAAAATTATATATCTCTGTGCAGATTGCTTAAAAGAAATTGCGAAGTGAAAACTTCAAATTAACCCTCAAATAGCATTCTTGGAATCTTCTTTAGTGAGGTTAGTGAGGCAGCAGTAATTTTCTTTGACATAAAATTATTTATTGTTAATTATTTATGATATTTACCTGTATGTCCATGTGTTTATAGAGAACTACAATGCACATAATGTCTTTAAACATTTTACAAGCAAAGGATGAAAACGAAAAGAAAACTGCAAAGTATTATTTTATTAGTTTTTATTCCATCTATTTTTACATTTTCAAACGGTCTTGATTCTTTAATCTATATTACACGCTAAAAAAGTACAAATACAAAATAGAAGAAGTGTTTGTTGAAGAAAAAATCGCTAAATAACTGAAAGAAACTAGTTCAAAAACGGACGACAGACCTTGAGATAAATACTGGCGTTGCTATAAATAACATCCAGAAAAGTTCACTCATCGAAAAGCACTCCAAATCAATATTGCTCGAGATAAAATCAGAAAGTTAATTACAATTAGCGTAATTCATATTGGCGCTCTCATGGACGTACAAGAAAAAAATTCAGAGATTTTCAATAAGAGCAACTGAAGTACAATGCAGAAGTTATTTATAATCTTTTGCGTGGGCCGCTTCCAAATTCCACAACAATGATAGTGCAATATCAACAATCAGACAACATCTCGTGATCCCCAATGACGTTTCTGAGAAAATATATTTTTTATTGCAAGGCGTTACAATATGAGAAATATCCAAAGCTGTTTCAGACGATCATTCCCATTACTTGAGCCAGTGTGTTTTCATTGAATGTAAACAGAAATTCTTTGCGTTATGTCTTTTTTTTAAATTTGTACTGAATTTTGAGAATAAACTGAATTATGTAAGCAAGGTAAGGGTTATATATTTTACTGACGTTCAGAAACATTAAGAATGTGTGTTAATATTTATATACTATGTGAAGATAATTAGTATGGGTGGTTCTTGACGCGTTAAATAAATCAGTCTCACCTGTAAATAATCTTGAAGGTTATCGGTGGTAGAGCAATTTATTGTGAAAGCTGTACCACAACTTGGTTAGTTGGTTGTGAAAAGAAACCTTCCAAAATATATTAAGCCAGATTTGCAAAGAAGCAGTTTCCTTGCGTGTGACGAGAGTGCAGCACATTTAATAACGATCATTGACATAATTTGAGAACATTTTGTATCAGTGATCATGAAGAACATTGCTGTTGTTTCTGATGAAATAATGGAGAGGCCTAAATACTTGAATTCATAGCCTCAAAGTCGAAACGTTCTGTGTTTGTAATGCGGATTTCCCTATATTTGCATGCAGCAGCCGATCGAGGAATGGTCGGCAAGCAGGGCGCCGCCAGCGGTCAGTAGCGAAACTTTTAGCTATAACAAGAAGCAGATCAAAGCGCCGAGGCTTATATGCATACTAGCGGTCTATGAACGAGTAGATGTCAAGCAAGAGGCAATAAATCTGTCAGCAAGCTCAGACGACTTCTCAGACGTTCATCCAACTCGCTAAGATAATTGCCTAGGATTTCACTACAGCAGCACTGTTGTGGACAATGTATGTTGCAAACCTTCACAATCTGTGATTATCAACACATTTTCAAATTTTCCTAACACAGCGGCCTACAATTGACAAAAAAATGTAAAATTACTGTTGATGAAATGTTCAAATTTAAAATAAATATAACTACTCCCAAAAATATTTCTAGTTTTCTTCAGGAACATTTGCAGAAATTGCATAGAGAAAACTTCCAATAATTTTAAAAGCTGATGGATATTTGTTTATGCCATGTGGCACCAGAAAACTTTACTTTCAGAGTGCAAGGTGCCGTACATTGCACAAGGTGAATGGCGAAAGTCATTTACTGCCTTAAAACGTCCATGTTCAGGAATAAATTTGTTTAAGGGAGACAAGATAGACAGACTAAGATAGATAGCACAAAGTATGTCAATGTTTGATAATACAAATTTTAGATACGGATTTTTTTCTTGTGGTGTCCTCGCGGTACGGACTTCTTTAAATAGACGACCATGCTTGACCCCAGTGGATTTTTAACCGCAGCGAGTGTTGGCCAAGGCCGATTCGGGCTAGTCTTGCGTAGGAAGGCATTAACACTGGACGGGCAGTGAGCCACAATCAGGTGATGTGTATATATGAGCAAATATAAGTACGAGATATGGAGAAACGGGGACAGTTGTGCTAATGCTGGGAAATATTACCACACTGCAAATAATAATATATAATCCATGATAAAAATATTTAAATAGGAATATTTAAATATTCCTATTTTTAATATTTTTATTGCATTACATTTGATTTTACCATACTGGATGAAGTACCGTAATGAGACTTACTTCTCGAACAGAGTAAAATATCTTTCTTGTTCCATTTAAGTAGTTGAAATGTTTCTATTAAATTATTTATCAAATTTGTATCCCATTCGTACCGCTGAGCTGAAAACGTCCGGGTAAATTGCCGCCCGTTCGTAACTTAAAGTTTAAAGTCAAAACTTGGATTAATGATACTAAAGTTGTTTTCGCCCTCCAAGATTTATAATTTTAAATGGAACACAAACAACGGATCGGTCTCCTGAACCAACAAGAGATTCTAGTGACGATAAAGAGAATCATCGCCAATGGGATACTGTTGCAAAAAGTGTATTCTCTCGCCTACGGGTTCGGCACCATCGTCGTCACCGAAGACCTCTTTCGTCCGGCCGCCAGAGAGGGGCATGAGAACAAATGCGGTGGAGGTGTGGTGCGGCAAGGCACTGCCGAGAGCGAGAGCGAGAGCTTCCCCATCGAAGGAGACAACGAGGCGGCAGACAAGCGACGAGAGGGTCGACACGAACTCATCACATCATGAAGGGACAACGGTACCGAGGGGAACAGAGAGAATTGGACAGCATGAGCTTCGAAGGCTACTTACGTAAGGGGCTCCCCCTACGTCTTATCTCATACCTGGTGAATTGCACGACGGAGAGACTCGATTTCGATACCTAGGGGGAAGCGATGCGGTGGGGTCTCCAGATGCAATGACAGGTAGACGTCGGCAGCGTTACGTTTCACCACCACCTTTGCTTTTCGCGCCTTTTTGCGGATGCCTTTCTGGGTGCATAGAGTGTCACGCAAGAATTTCGGAAAGGTGAGCTGGCCGCCGCCCTTGCCATTGAGCATCACGAGGTCACCCACGCCCTGTGCAGTAAACCGCTCCCCCTGGGATAGAATGTCGCATGTGTCAACATCGAAAAACACTCAGTCGACGAGAACCCAATGCGCGTGGTGGCGATCATCCGTGTCCTTGTGTACGTGATAGGTATTCAGTTGATTTATTAATTATCTATTCGTTATATCTCTATTTTTATTATCTATTCTTTAATATATTTAAAATAAATTGAATCGTAACATCACAAAGTTATTTTATTCACATACTATTCATTACTTATAACAAAATCGACAACATTCAGTTGTTTTTATTGAAAATTATTACCAACAACAGGCAATATAGTGCTCGCGTCACGTAGCATCCATGGCGTTCATGTCCCGTTTACTGCGTGCCAGACGCACCTGCAATCCGGTGCCGGGCTCGCAAAACTGGTCGCCGGGAGGATAGTGTTTTAAAGAGAGAGCGTCGACAGCGTGGTTTAGCAGGCTACCCAGCTTCCCACGGGAATGAGGTAGACATCGTCATAGGGCAACTGGCACAAATGCGCTAAAGTAGATGTTATTTGTTCGTCGGGAATGGTAAAACTGCGCTCCGAATCGCAGGTCACGCAAGGAGCTAAGTTTGGTTATCTTTCTTATCTCTTTCGCGGCGTTCGCAAGTTTTGGCAAGGTCAGTGAGGCAAAAACTTGGACCACCGCCCCCATATACCGACGGGCTCGACGTGTGCAACGCTTTTGCATCCAGTACCGATTTGCGCGCCAATTCGAGTGTTATTCTGAGGGTCTTGGGCCGTACGTATATATTACCGTGCTTTTAACTAAACTTTTTACTTTACTGAAATTTATTAAATCTTTCCAAAGACGTTTCCGTTTTACGTTTAACGGATGCCCATTTAAAAGAATAGTTATATGAGTGGATCAGTGCCAGAGTTGCCTAACCCACTACGTTGTAAAGGCACTTTTCCTCTACAGCATGGTTCTGATCTATCAGTTGAATAAGTACCAAACTTTCTAATGAATGAATAATTCTTAATAATAAATGAATAGTTTATTGGCTCAAACTGTTTGAGCCAATTCATTCATTACATTACAAGGATGGCACACATTACAAATTATGGCACTAAAAGATCATCATTCAGAGCCATACAGAGCCCTTATTCCTATGGGAATAAGGGTAAGGTGACCAGACGACCAGTATTAGCCAGGACAGTCTCTTATTTTGAGGTCATGGCCCTTTTTTTGACAGGTAAACGGGATGCTACAATGTCCCTTTTCCGTGACAATGACTTGTCGGCACAAATGCCGTCAACAATATTGAATTTATCATCTTATATTCCATTTGCTTCGCATTTGTTTATAAAAAATTAAGTGCGACAAGATATTATGCTGTGTCTCGTAACAAGAGTGTTTCGGAAGTCGGTTGTGGATAAGGTAAGAAATGGATAGAAGTGGATAGGATAAGAAAATGCAGCTATGGTGTTATTTAAACTTGTATACGCTTTACCATTAACGATATCATTATGCAGAAATTCAATAATCCGATCCTTCCGCTTCTGAGAGATTCTGTACGACTTAGCATGTAATCTTAATTGAGAAATAATGACCTACTTTGGTGAATGAAAGTGCAAATTAAACAAATGTATATTCTTAACTTTTTCGCCTAACGAATTCTTCGTAAGAAAGAAATCGTGCGGCGAAAAACTGCAAATTTTCGCCAGAAAAACTTATAGCTGGGCTCTGGTAACAAAAAAGTGGATAAATCTTGTTGCTAAATTTAGAAAAAATCCTGTAACACGTGATGTAGCCCAAATCCATGTTTTGTTGCTTCTTGATACCGAAAAATCGATTGACCCCAAAACGTCTGTATGTCCGTCTGTGGTCAACGCTAGCTCCTAAACCATTCAACGGATTTTCTTGAAAATTGATATTCCCCAATCGTTCTGGCTGTTTTCGCGCCTCCTGGAATTTGAAATTTTTATTTTGGGGGTACTTTACATGAAGCCTCTGACATTTTCAAAATTTTCAAATAAATGGCTTCAAATTTTTTTATTAAATTTTTGTGTTGAATAGTGCGAAGGACGTTTAAGAGAATTCAGTATTAATGATGCAGGTATCAATTTCGTTGATATCCCCGATTTTTCTAAAATTGCAAAATATAATTTCAAAACTACAAAATTGAAGAGAGATTTTTGCCTCAAAGTCGGTTGTACAAAATTGGCACTTTCAATAAGGTCATTTACAATTTTTTGGAAATACGAGCAGCTTTTGCATAATTTGCGCTTGAAATTTACAAAAAATTTGCTTTTCAGAAACCGCTGTAATTTTTCTTTAAATCTTCTACACTTATGTTTTAAAAGACGGTAAAATATGTGACGCTAGTCGCTAGTAGAGAATTCGTAGGTTTTCGCCTGTATTATGCGGTTGCCGAGGTTTGTGTTTCGTATCACGTTTGTTAATTACAGTTATGTTTCCTTTCAGTTAGATTAGGTTCTGACTGCGCATCGAGTTTACCAAATCACAATCTTTTCATTTTGAAACTGGTTCGAACTAAATATTATCATGACCTTAATGATGATGCTAAGGTGTTATTTGTAATTGAAAAGAAATCTACGAAACATTTGGATCCACATGCCCTTTCATCGGATATGAAAACGCCAACGAATTTCGGGCCCCTGCAAGGTTGCCAGATGTGTTGCGAGCTCTTTCGCCACCAGTACTACGGAATTCCCCCAATGAAACAAAATTCCCCAACTTTGAAACGAAAAATATTCTCCAAATTATGAACATGAGCTGTACCTGACGATTCCATTGGCTGTCCCCTTAAATTAAGATAATTCAAATCAACCAATCATCGCCCTCAGCTGCTAGAAGCCTTATTCTATCTTCGATTTTCTTTACGCCTGTCGTTTATTTATCTCTTGTTGACACATAAAAATGAGTGACCTCCATTTTTCTTTTTTTATTCGTAATAATTGAGAATAATATTTTTATCTCAACTCCGGAAGAAAATGTGGTTTCGATGGTTTCTTATAAATTGCCAAAAACTATCGTCTTTCCTTAGCGTAGGATATATTTATGCAAAGAATCCGAAAGATTTAAAAAATGATAATTTATAGCTAAATTCCAAAATCGAAATATTTCTGGGTGCTACAACAATGTATACAAATGTATAGTAAACACTAAAATAAATGCACAGAACTGTTGCAGTCATTTTCAAAGTATATTTAAAGTCAACGTGATTTAAAGGCGGGAAAATGGTTTTTATTTTTTTAACTGCAGCTCAGTTGTTGAAAAAACTGAAAAAAAAATCACAACAATTTGTGTTTTAAGTGACAGACTTGAGATTTTTCGAGTCTGTTAGAATCATTTCTAAGACACAATAAAAATTATTTTTCTGATAGTATAAATTGTTTTCTTATTTATCATATTTTCTTCAGGCAGATAAAATAGTGGTAAGTTGACGAAAAAAATTAAAATAAAAAAAATACAGTTTTGGCTGGAGGGGTGTGGGTGGTGGGACGGGGGCTAAGAAACCTTTCAAAAATATTTTTATGTTATAATTATAATGTAACCACTCATAAGTCATTTGGTTTAGGAGAACTTTTTACAATCTTATCTGGGGGTACCCTTCGAGTGATTCGTACATATTATGATGTGTTCGTCCAACGCGTTCAGGCACTGCATGTATATGACACCTTGTTTGTGAAAGCCCCTTTTCTTTGGTCTGTCCTTTTTATTGGGTTGTTTATATTGTTGCAAAAATGTGGAAAATCTGCATACCATCACAGATTAACCGCCTGCGGACGAAAATGTTTAGATGTTTAGTTCTTTTGAATAGCGAATTACGGAGATGGTGTTACCTGTATGCAGGGCCGGATTTAGAGAGGTGGGGCCAGTGGGCACCTATTTGGTGGGAGCCCCTATGGTAGAGGTGCATATTAAATATCGATGAGTATACCATTGGTACATTACAAAATTTTAATATATATTATTTTTTTATATATAAATTATTAATATATATTATTATTTTAATATATATTATTTTTTTACATATATTAATCACCTTTACAGAGGAACTTTCCGCGCTTTTCTCATCGCAAAATCGTTAAACAAGTCGTCAAATTTTAACATTCTAAAAATATAGCTATTGCTGCTAAAAAGCGCGAGATCATTGAGGCGTTGTTGGGTCTGGTTCGCAATCTGGTTTTCTCTCATTTTAATTTTAAAAATGATCTTTCAGCTGTGCAATGAGTGAATATCAGAACAAAATACATTTTCAAAATTGTCTCAACATTAGGAAAAGCGTCCTGTACCGGTTTTTCAATTATCAATGAGTACATTAGCCGTACATTAAATGTTAACGGCTTAAATGTCTTTTTCTGCTGCAAATTCTTTGTAAAATGCTGCGAATTGAACAAGCTGGGCCCCAAGATTTTCGTCGACACAGTCTTTGTAAATCTGATTTAACAGTCTTGCTTGTTCCAACAATTTGATCTGACTACAATTGCTCGAGTCTAGCCAGAAAATCAAAACGTGTAGACCGCAGACACGCGAACATACGCAGAAAGTCGGTCATCCAACCACGCTAAAACTGATCAATCACTAGGTTATTTTCAACGTAAAATTTTTGAGACTGTGAAAGGTCCACTTCTGGTGCATGTCCTTAGTCCAATGGGATTAAGCGAACACAACGTATCCAGGAGATCTCGTAATCTGAAGTCCCAGCTTTTTCACTTCCCGATTCCTCATAGTGCGAAAAATTGTCGCGTTTTTTCTCGATGAAAACTGGGCGACGTAAGAGCAGCAATTTCGATATTCAAATCGACTTGTAATATTGGAGTAATTTGCTTGTTGCGTCTTCTCTGTTCCAAAATACAGCATAGATGCTAATTTCTAATTTGCACATTTATTATGAAAACCTTGACAACAGCAGTGTGTTTTATTTCGGAATACTATTTATATTATTAATATTTAAGAATGTGATGTTATTTCAAAGAAAAAATCGAAAACTTGCTACAAATAATGAAGAAAATGACACCAATAAATTTATAATTATTTGGTATTTTATATTTTTAATGAAGTATTACTATTATGTGACAAATTAAATGAAATGACAAAATAGTTAATCAAACAAATTAGTTCGATATGATCCTGAACTACTTCACACGGCCCTGAAATGTCATCGTGTTCTTTTTTAACCTATGTTGTATGTCTTTTGTTTTGTGTCGCCCTAAAGTGAAGAGTGAAGCCTGCACCATTAATGAGTTAAGGAAGTTGATATTATGTACTTTTAAAACATTGACAACAAAAATAAATTATTTGAACTTCTATTTGACATTATGTTAATATTAAATGTAAGTATACAATATTTCTTCTTTTGTAATGTCAAAAATATAATAAAAATGTTGCACAAAATGACGCAAAAACTATGAATTTGTAACTATATTAAAAAAGCAATTGCATGATTTTTGTTTAAAGACAAAATTCTGTTCAATATGCCAACTGGTGGGGGGGCCCTTTCTTGCTGAGGGCCCGGGGGCTGCCACCCACTCTGCCCACCCTTAAATCCGGCCCTGCCTGTATGTGGCCACTATTGACTTAATATAGCCATTTAACTTTTCTCACTTCAATGCAGATATTCACTTTTGTCCTTTCAGTTCCGAGTGTGCTATGATTTTACTTTCCTGATTTCTGGGAATGATAGGGAATCTGTAAAAGGCTACTCTTCCTCCCGCACCCCCTTTTGCCCCAGTCCAGTATCGCACACAGCTTGGTTATCGTGAAATTATTTTAGACCCCAAAAAAAAAAAGGAACTGCAAGAAGGTGTACCCACACAAAACAAAAACCGGTTTTAAACCATTATAGGCAGAGGAAAACTTCCAACAAAGTATGATCTCGATGTACTAAAAGAAAATCCACACGTCTACTGTATTTTTACCGTTAGTTAGCTGCATACTAGCTTCTGCCAGTTGCCACTTAACCCTTTGCGGCCGGACGCGTTTGATAACATACACGTCCGACACGTCGGAAGGCATCTGTAAGGCAACTTGGCGTCGACGGCTCTCAGCTCCCGAGTTTTGAGGAAGATGGCTAGCCCTTCAGGTCGGAGGGCATCTTTCAGAAGCTAGCGTCCATTCCCTGATCCAGTCAGAGGGCATCTAAGCTTTTTTTCACATTTCTAGATAAGATCTCCATCCAACAATGAGATACCGTCGAGAATCGAAAATTGTTGCTCTATCGAAATACAGACCGTACGACCGCCATCTGATCGAAAATGGTTTTCCACTCTCATTCTTGTTCTCTTAGAGAGTGTTTCTTCTTTGTCACTTACAGAGTGGTACCACTATTAGGATCTGCAACTAAGAGCAAAATGGATAGTTTGAAGGACGTAGATAAACAAGAAAATGAAAAAATGATTTCGGTAACGTTTATCTTTGCTTTAAAATGAAAACAATTGTTTTATTGCATTGCAATGAGTTGTTTATTTGCGAAATTATACAATCAATAATTTTAACTACTAAAATAGGGAAATTTGAAACGTGATTTTCAAAATTAAAGAAAATATATTGTAATTTTTTAAATTTATTATGTTTAGTTCATTATGAAGTTATAGCAAACAATAATGAACGAATTCAATACTGTTTCAAATACAATACAAGTTGCATAAAATGTCACGCGTCTGCTCGTAAGACTGCGAAACAATGGCTAAGCTGACGGAAGTGCGACGCGCCCGAACACTCCGAGTCAACGCGCCATTTTCTTATGTCATCTCAAAGATTACTTTCAACCTGTAGGACAACACGCTTCCTGCAGGGACACGAGCTGAGAAATAAAATCAAGATGTCTTCCCAGACATAACGTACGCAGACACAGGATTAAGAGGCGACGGTGCTGCCCTCGGAAGGTCTAAGTCACGTGTTCTGAACATCGTGGGGGCATCTCGTTCAGACTAGTTTGTGAACTAAAGATCTTACCCACTCATTTACTTCGCGACGAGCGAGGTAGTTTGCGAGCGAAAAGAACTAAATCGGCATATTTAAAAGAACGTTCATGATTACATGCGATATAACGATTGCTACAAAGAAACGATTTCAATTTTATATCAAGGAGTAAATTACGAGTAAAATGTGCATTCTGCTGAAGTAACGATTACATGTTAAAATTACTAACAAAGTAATCAGTGCAAGTAATTGAATTACTTTTACTTAATTACTCCCAACACTGGAAATTATGTACTTCATATTGGAACAAGATTTACACACTTTCTCCATACAAGGGCCCGGCATTCGAGTTTTTCTGTCGAAAAGCCGCAGCTTCCCTACGCACGATTACTACTTTCTCTTTCACGAAGTAAGGTGAGTGCAAAATATGTGCAATACATTCCTACGCCACGGAACCACTTTCGTCTGCCATGCCAACGGGCGACTACAGAGCATCTATTTGCCACAAAATAGAAATGAATTCTATACCGAGCAAGGGTTGGAACAACTTCTGAAAACAAGCACCATTTGCGGGACGTATAACTGAAGTTCAACTTTGATTTCGCAGGTCTCGGCGGAGCAAAAAAATTGACATAGCGGACATTTACACTCGCAATTTCGCTTGCGCAGGCGATTTGATTGGCTGTTTCTTGCCGGAGCAAAGCGAGTATAAAAATTTTGTTTTTAACTTTTACTTAATATTTCGCTCTCCCAGCGGAAGTTCTTGCGTATGGCACTAACATGAATGCACTTATGCTGATATTGTATAATACAATTCGTTAACTATAAACTGGCAGGGTTGTATTAGAGAAATAAAGGTTCATGTAAGAGAGAAAATTAAAGTTTATAAGTTCACTATTGTCTTTTATAATTCAGTTTTGTAATTTTAACTAAATAGATGCATGGATTTTATACTCTTAGAATAAAAATTAGGCCGTTCATTACTTCAAAAGGCAAAACACTATGCATATATCTACTATATAAATTAGGTGTCATCCAGTTTGCTTACTTCACACGTTTGTACACAGAGCTATGAATTTATACATTCAGAATAAAGCATTTTTAGTTATAGTAAATCAGGGTTTCAATATTCACCAAATTATCTAAGGCAAGGAGAGTGCTGTTCAATTTTTTCTCCATCTACAAAACCTAAGGGGTACTGGCGAATTGGATAGCGCATTAGAGAAAATTGCATTAATTTGACATTTTATTAAAAATAATATTTTTAAACTATCCATCATCTAATCAACATTTTCTTTCTGTATTCAAAATTCAAGTAGTATATGGCTTAGGGTAGGGATCACAGAATTTTGAAAACGTACTTCTCCCCATAGCACGTCACACATAGTTTTTACTGTTTTTAACATAAAATAAAATAAATAAAAATAAACATTCCTAATAACTCAACCTACAACTATAATACAGATTAAAATAAAATTCTCTGTATGGTTTCCTTGAGAAGTATCAAGCAGCTGGCAATCCTTGCACTAGGTTACCTTTCCAAACACTTTAATGCTCCGCAAACTCTACAGAGCTCTAAATTTTATGTAGTGTATGCATTTAATAAAGACACTAATGAAGCCTTTTAGACATTTTTTAAAGTTCCAGCATTTTTTAAATGTCAGGGCAAGCTGCAACATGCATGCTTTCAGTGTAAATGGTTAGTTTATCTGCTTTCCACAGTGTGTAGTGTAAAACTAGCATTAACTTCAAACAGGTCAACATACTACAAATTGTTCAACAATGATAATCACTTTCAACTGGTTTTAATATTTTGTCAATTTAAGTATTGAGTCATCTAGTGCTATTTGTTGTTACCTGCAAGATAAACCATGATAAAAATGCTACCTAGTAACCCAACATGCCTGAGTTGTTATTAATATTCACAACCAGGAATCATATCTGTTTTTCTTAAGTCCAGAAAAAAATTTAGAGCAAACCCAGTAATAATGAATTGTCCTTCAATACTATCAATGCATTCCGTAAGTACACGATTTTAGAGGTACCTCTGGCACACCTACATAAAACTGCTTTGGGAGAGAGTTGTGGACAAGATATTGTAATTTATTCACCAGTTATTTTCTTTCATTTTTATTAATGAAACATATCAGTATTGAAAATTCTTACACAAACTAATTGAAATGTGGATTTACTGATTAACCCACTTTATAAAAAATTAAAAACTTTAATAAAAATGTCCAGATCCAACAGTTCATTCTTTTCCTACACATTTTTAATGTAAATTTAACATCCAATCTTCATGAATTATTTTTCAGAACTTGTAGTGAAGGATAGGTTTCTCTATCTGGAAACAAAGTTATAATACTCTTGATATTCAATTCTGGAAAACATCAATTATAATTATAAACCATTTTAATGTTTAGCAAAATACCAGAAAGTTTGGAATCATAGTGACAAAAAATTAAGTAATACTAAACTAAATTACCTAGAAACAGCTTTGGAAACAAATGATCAATAAAAACTAATTTGAGTATCACCCACCCTCAAAAAAGAAATTTTTTCAGGTGTTCCAAAAGATCCCACTAGAGATAATTGCCATTTACTATTAACAAAACAAAATTCACACTAAAATCTGCACACACAAGCACAAAACTACTTTTTGGCTCTGAAAAACTAAACATTTGCTGCAAGGATTGAAATGCTTTTTAATCCATCAGTACCTTGCAATACCAAATCACATCAGAACACTCCATATCATTGCTACCTCATATACACAGTATAGAGAAAATTATTTAAAACTGGAAAATCGATTTGAGATTTCTATTAAAATATGTGTTTTGTGGTTCCCTGATACCAAAAAAGGGTTTTCTTTTTCTCCAAAACTTCAGTCTGCCTGTGTACAACTTTAGTACAAACTATTCCCACCATATTTTTCAAAACGAATATTCCCCAATCAATCTGGCTCCACCAGAAGCTCTAATTTAGCAAAATATTCTTTAAATTTTGTGGGTACTTTACATGAAACCCCAGATTATTTTCAAAATTTTCTCAAAAATGGCTTCAATTTTTTTTTTTTTTAAATTTCTTGTAAGTCCAGTAAAATACATTTATGAACGAGGTATTTTCACTGTTAACTATAAATTTTAGAAAATTGCAAAAGTTTCAAATTTTTTCAGTCTTCCTACAACTAAAATCAAAGATGGAGATCTTTCCTTCCAATAAAATTTGTTCTCCGTAATTCTTCATTCAGTAAGGTCATGTGCTTTTTATTTATTTATTTATTTTTATTTTAGTAGTTTTCGCCTAATACTGCATGAAATGTGCAATATAAAAAATATCAGTAACAAGAATGTCTCGAAAAGGACTCCATTTTTTTTCTTTTGGCAGGGTTAGTGCTAAATGTACTACATAAGATGACCCAAATACCATTTTGCTGTATGTTTGTTTTCTCAAAATTTACAAAACTGAATTTTTTGAGTTGTCTTCCATGTTGTTAATATTTTACATTAGCAGCGATTTGTGCACATTATTGCATTTATGGGTACATGTACTTTGAATTATGTCAAAGTTTCTCGAAAACTCAAAAGAATTCAGTGAAAACAAGGACAAATTTCCAAATTTTCAGAAACACTCAAACACCATTTCTTCGAACACTGCTCCAAATTATTTCTTTAAACTTTTTGTACAGATAATATTAAATATACTCTTCATATGGCAAAGTAATTTTGCTGTATTCTTTTGTTTTAAAGAAAATTATGCATATGTAATGTTTTTGAAATATCTCTAATGCCGTTACAAGGCACATTTCCAGCGATTTGTATACATCACTGCAGTTGTGAGTGGAAGTGCTTTGAATGATTTCCAATGAACTTTCTCGAAAACTAAAGTTTTCTATGTAAAAGAGCTTCGAATTTCCCATTAACAGGAACGTTTAGAAAGCATGTTCTTACAAAGAGCTTCAAATTGTTCAACAAAAATTTCCACATAGGACAAGTTTTTACTTTTATACAATATTCTTAAAGTAATATTTCAGTTCTACCATTAAGAAACTGAAAAATTCAGAAAAAAGAAAATTGTAGTTTGGTCAGCGATATATGGCACGAGGCAAGGATAGATAGCATGGCAAGAGGATAGAGCAAGTCCAAAAGAAGTAGTCCAGACCCAAGAAATTAGAAAACAAGACAGTATGTGATATTCAGTAGCACTACTAGTTATTTGAATTTGCTTTTAAACAACCATCTTACACTGTGTGGAATCACGTTCACTGATGAAGGTCTAATCCTTAGAATTTTTGACTTCACAAAGAATACCGTTAAAGCACCAAAAATTCTCTTTGTCCTGTGCCATGTATCCACAGGTTATTCCATTGACTACGAAATGTGTATCATTAAGACCTTTCACACGTTTGTGAAGGATAAAACAATTTGTAGATTTAACATACCAAAGTTAACAACATATTCAATAAGTGAAAATCTTTCTTTCAGACACCCTTTTAATAATTTGATCTACAATTTTTGGATATCATGTGGTATCACCAGACGGATGTGTGTGCAAGTCTACACTTTCTCCTGCCATCACTTGTTTTCGATAATTTATATTATGATCCCATACAGCACTTGCGTTTATGCCAGCCAGTTTGTTATCAGAGGTTGATAACCCTGCTAAAGTTTACGGTGATTTAGTTCTCAAAACCTAGAAATATTTTTAGAATCACTTGAAATAAATATCCTAACAGCCAAAGATCCTGGAGATAATTTAGAAGGTTCAATTTTCCATCTTTCAGGACACCTGTGATTTGCAGTAGAAATACAATCAAAAAATTATTAGCATTCAGTATGCATGGTTTCCAAAGTTCAGAAAAAAATGCCTACTGTTAAGTGCAGCAGGTTCTTACAGCAATGTGTACAGAATTACTAGAGATGGCACTAGTTCCAGGTTCCCAAATGAAACTAGAACTAGTTGCAAAAAGAGGGTGATTTAGAGGTTAATTATTCATTCCCAATTACTGAATACTAGCATTATAAATTCCAGAATAAACTCCATAATTCCATAAAAAACTCCAGATAATTTTTCTAAACCATTTTTATACAATGAAATAGAACATTTAGTACGAGAATCTAAAGGGAATGCACAATTTCTGAATCACACCAATCTAACACTGAAATACAGCATCTTTTATTCTTAAGCGGATAAAATTTTTAGCCAAATGCATTGGGATAAACACAATGATGACACAATAAACTTGTTTCTAGTTCAATGCAAAGAGGTTTCTGCAAATCCAAAGAATTTTTCACTGCAGACCATTCAAAATGCAGTACTGAAATAGTCTAGGGAGAAAACTAGGCCCATACTCTCATGGTTATAAGAAACCTGTTTTAAATGTATTTTTGGTACAAACCACAATAAACAAAGTCTGAATTCTGCACACATGAATCAGACACAGCGTGGCCATTATAGCATTCATGCTAAATTTGCAAGACAGCCTCCAACCCCAAAAATTATTTTACCTGTTTTAAAACAAGCTGAATTATTACACCATCCCATGCAAAAAACTAAAATTTGCAGGTGAAAATTGATCTATTGTCAAGGTCAATGTGTGGAAAATGTTATGTAGAACTATGTTTTATAGATATTAATGTAACTTGTAATGTTATGAGGGTTATTACTGCAGAGGCCAAAAGCTAAAAATTCAAGGGGGAGCGTAGCAGTGCCAAGATTTTTAATTTGAATGACACTAACATTTCGTGGTACGTTCAACATTTTATCGGTCACCATAAGATCTCGCGATTTCCACGCAAATTTACATTACTCTGATAGTAACCAAATGAATACTGTTGCTGCATGATTGTGTATTGTGATAGTATTGTGATTCTAGAGATGTATCTAAAACGGAAGACATAAAATTATTATGGAGCATTGAAGACGGTAGGAAAGTGCTGATAGATGCAATGAATAGAAACAGATTTGAGCAGATTTAACCAAAACAAACGACCAACGAGCGCATGAACAGTGACGGAGCGAGTTGCTATCCCATCCTCAAGGGAAGGATCTTCCCCTCCTCGCTTGACGTCATTTGACGCGCCTTGCCTTCTGCTCCCCGGCGCTGCTCCTCCCCTCTGCAAGGGTCGGGGAGCTGTGCCGCCAGCCTGGCCACTGCGTCAGGTCCACTTTAAGGAATTGTTATAAATGATATTTTAACTCCAATGACCGCCATTTTTTGCTCTTCCGGGAAGATATTTATTCTCCAAAGGCAATTGAAAATGAGCCTTTAACCTTTTAGTTACGAAGGGAAAACAGTTTTCCCGCAGATATTCAGCCCTGTGCATAAGCATGTTTCTCTCCTGACATTCAGAGGCGTGTGAACGCATTGTGAGCGGTCGTGGGCTGCTGTTACATTCCGCGCGTTTACGATGTGCTGTGGCTTCAGAAGCAAAATAAGAGGATAATGAAATCTTACATTTGCCTGGAGATGGCGCTCTAACATACAAGAATAAATCTAAAAAGAATGAGAAGATGAAGAGGCTTGCACATTGACATTGCTTCTGAAATCCCATGGACCTTCTTTAGATTTGAGAAATTTTTATGTAAACGAGCATCTTTTTTCCGCGGGAAAACAAGGAAAACTTTACATTTCCCGGTGTTTTTGCAAACTTTACTTCTTTTATCGGAGACACATTTTTGTTTTTTTTTGGAATATTGGAAAACGACTGACAGTGAAAAAAGTGAAATTTGAAAAAATGATAGTAATAATATTATTATTGACTTCCAAAAATAAACTTTATATCCGTTTGCAATCTGTAACGTGATTTTAGGGTTCGCACTGCAATTAACTTGCACGAAATTGTCAAGTAATGTATTATTTTAATTTAATTTAGAAGCGTTTCTAATAATAAGTGTTACCAGAAAGATACTCTTTCGTTTGAGCAGCAGTCCGTCATTACGATACATTATCCAAATGGTAAAAACAAATGAAGAGCAGTAAAAAAACTTTAAAATAGCGTATTTCTATTTAAGTATTTCAATCACTGTAATTATTACTATTATTATAAGTATAATAATAATAATAATAATAATAATAATAATAATAATAATAATAATAATAATAATAATAACCTGTGTGTGTATATAAATTACCTGTGTGGTGTCGGGGTTTAGTAGAATAGCACCACGGGACCTCCCCCTGTCGTAAAAGGCGACTAATCGGAGCAGCTGTCCGCTGTCACACCCCTAAACATCCTCTCATTCCCACGAACTTCGTGTGTCATTGCTTCCACTTACTTGTGGCACACTTCTGCTATCTGTCCTGTGGGCCAATCTTCATATCGGCCAACCCTTGTGTTTCCGACCCCGACGCTATTAGGTTACGAGGGCTAGGGAGTCATTTCTGTTCTACTTTTCTATTCTAACTCTATTCTTCACTGTCCCCCATCTTCTCTTCTATTTCCTTTTAGCTGGCGGTAGCTCAAAAACGTTAGGTGAAGGCGACCCTGAAGAAAAAACCCACGATGGAAGGTCTTTTAGGATCAACCGTTACGGTGCAGGGGATCGGAGCCCCAGTACCGGCGGTCCTTGGTGAGCAAGCGGGCCACCGGGCGTCGTCATCAAGCAACTGCAATGCCAAGGGTGCGGATCACTCGGCACCCGGGGCAGATATTGCTACGAGTGATAGCAAACTTCGCGGGACACGTATAGAAGTATGCGATTCCAGGGTTGAGGGATCCCTTAAAACCTCTCGTCCAGAAATGAGTTCTGAGCTTAGAGCAGCTGATCTAATAATAGAAAAATGGGGAACTATGCAACAACTGGTAGAACTCCAAGGGAAACTCCTAGATGAATTAAGTCAAAGCCTTAGGACGATAGAAAAACATTTGCTGAAAAACAATCCGATGAGTGTGAAGGAAGCTTTGACTAAAGCTATAGAAAATATGGATACCCTGAAGAATAGGGTACAAGAGGTAGTAGAGGAAAAGAGAGAATTTTCAGGGATCCTGAACTCTCTACTGAGTGGAGAGAAGGAAAATAAGGTAAGGGAAGATAAGAAAGACGTACGAAGTAAAAAGAGGGGTGCACCTAGTCCACCAGAAGAACCCAATAGAAGAGGTAAGAAAGACAAACAGAAGGAGATAACCACGGTGGAGGTTACGCCAAGAGAAAAGCAAGTAAATCAGGGGGAGGAGATAGAACCATCTGAAAAGACAGAAGACCAAGTAGGGGAGGATTGGCAACTCCAACAAAGCAGAAAAGAGAAAAATATACAAAAGAAGAAGACAACAATCAGGAAAGTCAATCCAGCTATCAAAGTGGCAGCTAAAGAAGGGGAAACTTATGCTGACATCATAAAGAAGATGAAGGACAACGTGAACCCTAGTGATCATGGTACAAAGATACTAGCTATACGGAGGACGAAAAAGGAAGAGGTACTTATTGTTCTCGAAAAAACTGAGAATATCGCCTCATTGAAGGAGGCTTTGGAGAAAGCGGTAGGGAAGCAAGCTCAAGTGTGTGCTTTGGAGCGAAAGCGTCTATTAGAAATTAGAAATATTGATGAAACGGCTACTGTCGAGGTGGTATTGGAGGCGGTGAGCAAAACAGTAGCAATAGAACATATGTCCACCCCCTGTAGGATGCGCAAAGGTTACGGAGGAATGCAAACAGCTACAATGTTGTTGGAAGAAGAGATAGCTCATAATCTTATAAAAGCAGGAAACATTAAGATTGAATGGGTTAACTGCAGAATCAGGGAAAAACCCCAGATAACAAGATGTTATAGATGTCTAGACTTCGGACATATTGCAATGCACTGCAGAGGACCTGATCGTAGCAAGATATGTTACAGATGTGGTAAAACTGGACATGTGGCCAAGAACTGTACCAACAGGGAGCAATGTGTTTTATGTAAAGGGAAAAACAAAGAGGATCAACATCTGTTAGGAAGTAACAAATGTGCCTCCTTTATAGTGGCGGTTCAGAAGGGAAAAAACATCAAGTATGCTTCGACTTCTACAGATTAACCTGGGGAGGAGTAAACAGGCGTGGGACTTGATGCTGCAGGTTGCTGCAGAGAGGGAAGTGGATGTACTACTTACTAGTGAGCAACCTTACTGCGAAAACATGTTGTATCGAGATACCACAAGAAGAGCGGGTATAATAATCCACAATAGGAAGTTAAATATTAATAAATATAAGATGACGAAGAATGGATTTGTATTGGTTGAGGTGAATAATAAGAGAATTTACAGCTGTTACTTCTCCCCGAATGACACAATAGAAAAATTTCAAATAGACATTGACGAATTGGAGGCTAGCCTGAAAACAGCGAAAGGAGAGGTGCTGATAGCAGGCGACTTCAATGGTAAATCGTCGGAATGGGGGGAGACGCGCTCTGACAGAAGGGGAGCTATTATATGCGAGTTCGTAGCAAGAAATGATCTTATTATTCTTAACTCTGGGAATGAGATCACTTTCCAACGGGGAGATACTTCATCCATTTTGGATTTGACAATAAGTACTTCCAGACTTGCAAAGGATATCACGGACTGGACGGTGTTGGATGAGGAAACCCTGAGTGACCATCGATACATAGGGTATACCGTAACATCAGAAGAGCCACAAAGTGGTAAGGCGAGATACAAAAGTAGGCCTTCTTGGAACCCCAAAAAACTTAATGAGGATAAGGCAAAACGTTTTCTTGAAGAATCCAGGTTATTGGCAAGCATGGGCTGGACAAACAAAGGGAAAACACTCAAAGATGTGGTAAAGACAACGGAAGAAATAGTGATAGCAGTGTGCGATACGTCTATGCCCAGAAGCAGGGGCCCCAGGAATAAACAACAAATGTACTGGTGGACCTCGGAAATAGCAGAAGCACGTAGGAGCTGCATTAAGGCTAGAAGAAAGGCGACAAGAGCCAGGAACGACCCATACCTTAGAGACCAATAGAAAACACAGCGCAAGCAACTTAAAAAAGAAATTAAAATGAGCAAAAACAGAAGTTGGAAGGAACTTCTAAGCCAGATTGATAATGAACCCTGGGGTATGGCGTATAAGATAGTGACTAAGAAGCTTCGGATGGATCCCAAAATACCTTACCTAAATGACCCACAGTGGATGAGAGGAGCTATAAGAGAGCTCTTTCCCACAAGGGATTCCTGGGAGAGACAAAGACCTAATGATTATGAGTTTAATGATGCTGACTACTTTACGACAGATGAATTACGGAAAGCAGTGAAGAATATGAAAACTGGGAAGGCACCAGGTATGGATGGGATACCCACCGAAATATTAAAATTAGTGGTACAAGTGTATCCAGAATGTCTTTTGGAAGTCTATAATACATGTCTTAAGGAGGGGAAATTTTTCAGGAACTGGAAAAAACAAAAGTTAATACTACTCCGGAAGGGCAAGAAACCGTTGGAACAGATATCGTCGTATAGACCACTGTGCCTTCTTGACACTATGGGCAAGATAATGGAGGGACTAATAGTCTCAAGACTGGAGGAACATATAGGTTTTTCTCATAGACAATATGGATTTCAGAAAGGCTGTTCGACGACGGATGCGATTATAGAAGTAGTTCGCATTGCAGATGCAGCTAGAAACGGAACTGGGAGGAAAAAGGGATTCTGTGCACTTGTAGCAATCGATATCAGGAATGCCTTCAACTCGGCTAGGTGGAAGGACGTCATTGATGCATTGACTGATAAGGAGATCCCTGAATACTTAGTAAGGATCATCGAGGACTACCTCCATGAAAGGAAGATAATTTACATGGATAAAATCAAGATTGAGGCAAATATGACGTGCGGAGTTCCACAAGGGTCCAGACTTGGCCCCTTTCTATGGAATGTCCTGTACGATGGCATATTGAATATTAATCTCCCAAGAAACACGCAGATTATAGGATACGCTGATGACACACTTATAATAAGTCATAGCGATGATATCGAAGTGCTCGAACTAAGAGTAAACGAAGCACTATACAGAGTGAAAAGGTGGCTAGATAGACGTCTCCTTCAGATAGCAGTAGGGAAAACTGAAGCGGTGTGAGTCACCGATCGGAGGGCTTTTCGCTTTCCAGGTATTCGACTGGGAGAAGAGAGAATAATTTGGAAGAACCAAATAACATATCTAGGAGTTGAGATAGACTTAAGTTTGGGCCACACATAAGTGTGATGGCAGAAAAGGCAGCGAGGACAGGATCCAACTTAGCAAGAATACTACCGAATGTAGGCGGTCCACGAGAATCCAAGAGAAGGATGATATCTGGAGTAGTTCACTCACAACTGTTGTATGCAGCACCAGCTTGGGCGAGTTCACTGGAAAAACAGGCTATGAGAAACAAATATACACAAGTGCAAAGATGAATGGCTCTGAGGGTGGTGGCTGCCTACCGTACTGTGTCTACTAGCGCAGTACTGGTATTGGCCAGTATCCCACCTATAGATCTGACAGCCATGGAAAGGAAAAGGACGTATTCTGCCTTACAGGAAGCTAGACAACAAAATCGGTATCTCTCCCCCAAGGAAATAGAGACCATCAAGACCGAGGCTAGGAAGCTACTTTTTGAAGAGTGGCAAAGAAGGTGGAATGTGGACGCTAAAGGTAGATGGACACATCGGATTGTGAACAACATTGCGAGATGGGTCGATCGAAAATTTGGGGAGGTGAATTATTACCTAACCCAGGCCTTTACGGGACATGGTGGATTTAATAAGTACCTTTGTGATTACAAGATTAAAGAAAGTCCGGCATGCAACTTATGCCTTGAAGATACTGACGATGCAGAGCATGCGCTGTTTCAGTGCAGGGCATGGGAGACGGAAAGGGAGACTTGTTATGCTAAGCTTCAACAAGTGATGACCCCAGAAAACATGATGGATATAATGCTGAGCTCGAAGGAGAAGTGGCATATAATAGAGCACTTCATAATTAAGATCATGAAGGATGAGGAGCGAAGGAGTTAAGGCATTAGCTCCCAGTCAATCTTCCACGCGAAGTAATGTCTAGCGACGGTTCCGCGTGGGAGATATCACGACTTAGGAGATGAAGGTTTAGGGTTTTAGTCGGTAAACCAAGAACGGGATCCCGACAGTACCGGCTTCACCGGTCTCCGTAAAGGATTTCCCCCCTTCTAAAAAAAAATTATTATAATAATTATTATAATAATTATAATTATAATAATTATTATAATAATTATAATAATTATAATTATTATAATAATTATAATACTTATTATAATTATAATTATTATTATTTATTATTATTTTGATTGCAACTCTATCGTTGCTATTATTTATATCAATTGTACGTGAGCGGACCAAGGTATTGTGAACAAATTGGCTATTTGTTGTTTAGAGAACCTTTAGATAGCTTCAGTGGCGTGCGGTGACAATTTTAGTTGGGGAAGCACTTCTGAAGTCCAAAGTATAAAAAACGTTTAACAGTTAATGATATGAATTTTCACAAAATGTGAATATTAACCCGGGAAAGATCACGTCTTGCAAACGAATGTAACTGGTCGCCAGGGAGAAAACGGACCCCACGGAAAATTTCGTTGCGTAAATGCTTTCTAAAATCATAAACAAATATAATTCGGTATTTATGTGACTTACTTTCTTAACCTATTTTATCGAGAACTTTGTTATTTAAAATTATTAATATAAATTTATAAAATCCATCAGTGCATTAAAGAATGTTTTTCTTTCATAAAATGGAAAATAAGAGCATACACTTTCATATACGGTGAATGTTGGTTTGAAAATGTATGTATACAGTTCAGTAATAATATTTTTTGCTATCTTTACAAACAATGGATGTGATGTGCATTCTACTGATTTCTTGCACTTTCCATATTCTCTGGATTCTTTGCTGTTTAAATTCCTCTGACAAATATCATGTTTTGTTAGTTTTCTTTCTTGCAACTTGTATTTCTTGTTTTTGCTCTGAATGCAATTATTGTACTATTTTAGGTATCAACTCTCGCGGCAATTCTGGTAGAATTATCCCATAATAGACCAAGGGCGAATACGACGTTTGCAATTCTTGACGTTTGCAATTCTTGTGTCCGATGATTCCTCGAAATACAGTAATCCTCCTGACAGTTGATCGTGCCTGTGGTCCGATTAAAATAAGAACCGACTTGAGGGCGGGCTGTGGTGGGGAGCGGCGTTACCACGCCGGGAGGCTGAGCATGTGCTAGAGCGGCGAGGACCGCCCAATCGCGGTGACAGAAAGACTAGCGTTACAGTGGGTGGATGACTGCATGTGTCGTCGTCACAACTGCAGTTTTCGTCCTATGTCAAATGCTGCTCTCCATTTCGTGAAGCACATTAATTTACTCCGAGATGTTCTCTAACATTACAAACACAAGAATTTCTACTAGATTTACAATATTTACACAGTTTTAATTGTCAAACAAATTACTATTATAAAGGAAATACTCCACTTATTTCCGAGTTACTTCCCTCTGATGATTGTTTGGAAGGGATGGAACTCTAATATCGAAGACAAATAATTTCTTCAATATTTTGTTCTACAATTCCATCGTCTCTCCATGCCTTCGAAATTGCCTTTTTTTATATGACCTACCTCATTGTGCCATTGTTCTGCTGTTGTCATCTCCTCATTCATGAGTTTTTGCATCTCAGATAACGTACATTTTTCTTTCTTCCCTACCACGTAACCTTTTATTTGCGTCCCAATTTTCTCAATGACATTAAAGTGACAGCACTACTCACGATACCACTGCTCAAAACAACAACAACAACAACAACAACAAAAAGGCTGAAAGTGCAAGAGAATTTTTCCTTCAATGTCGTTTCTCGTCACTGACCAGCAACTGGAAGTTGCGAAGCGTATAAAAGTTGACAGGAGAAGGACCGGAAGGGCCCCCCAAAATCTGTCATCGTGCCTCCCCTTTGGTTCCCTGCCTAGTTTCCACTTTTCTCGCTAGATGCTACGACTACTGCGCGGAATGAGTTTGCCAATGCATTCCCTTCCCGCTAGGGAGAACTGCAGAACGGAACACAAAGAATTAGTTTTTTTAAAGCACTTTATTTACCTTAAGATAAACGTTCTCGATATTATTATGTACTTTATAGTTACATTATACTATGATGTAAGTTCGCGCGTGTATCAAACACTCTCAAAAAGTCAAAATTCTTTTGAACTTGAAATAACTACCAGCCGATTACAACGGAACGTATTAGAAAATTCATTCTCGCGCACACATGAACCGAAGCCGACTAGCCCCGACACATGACGAAGTCGAACGCCTGCCCTCCTCCAAGAATGAAGCTTCGTTGACGTCACGAGATGAAACAACACACAGTTTTGATAACATCGATTGTTACGGTTCAACCACTGGTACTTAGCTCAGAATCTTAGATTGAGTAAACGTTTTGCTCTGGCCATAAGCAACGAATATTTTAAATAACGAAAGGATTTTTTCTCTGCTTTGCTTAGGGGAATGACTCATTCCCTTCATTCCATAGAATGCACGCCACTGGATAGCTTAAATATTATCTAAATGTTTTCCAACTTGTTTCTGACAGATTGCATCAGTGGAGCAAGTGTATGGGGTTTAAATTTACTATGACATAAGTGTGTTGCATTATTGCAGAATTTATCATATCCATAACAATCACAAACTGCCCGTAGGAAGTTACCAGCTTCAGTTTCTTGACAACACAAGATTCTTTGGATTCACCTTCAACACATCCTTGGATGGGTAATCACATCCGGAGATTGCAGGTCAGAAACCCCCTCCGCCACTAAGGTGCGCCCTCTGGATAACAGTCCATCTTTATATTCTGCGATTGTATAGAATGCATAATCGGTCAGTTTTGGCAGCTTAGTTTATGGGCCAGCTTTCTCTCCAAACAGTTGTCCTCGAAATGTTTATGCAATGCTAGCTTCCCATAGCCCCCGACGTCTATTGCGTCAGTCGCAGCGAGTGACCCTTGGTAAACGCTGGCGAACAGTCTTTGAATAGAAAATGCAATATTTTTCTTGCAGCTTAAGGGGGTGAAACTTTAAAGTACCGGATCATCCTACCCATCCAGCTATCCCCTACACCAAGTACCGGTCCTCGCATGATCTGAAGTCATTGTGGGTACTCCAGGTAGCGAGCAATGGATCAATTGGAGAATACACCTGTCTGCACGCACACTTACCTGGCTCCGAACTGGCAGTGCCCAGTAACTGTGAAGAACTACTAACCTCCCAGAGGACTAGAGCATTTGTTTGCTCAGCCAGTTCAAGCCGACCTGCGTAAATTTGTTTGAAATACGAAAATTGAATTTTGTAAGTGGTATGGGGGGGGGGAAACCAAGGCAAAAGAAAATGATGCAAAGAAAATATTTAAAGAAAGCCTTTAATGGCTGAATTGTCTAGTAAGATAGCACAAGCACAACAACTCTGTTGCAATTTCATTAAGAACTTATGAAATAGCTGCTCATTTTTAAAATAATACAATGATTGCAAATATAATGGATGCAAATAAACATTCAATCAAATTATTCAATTAATAATTGCACGTATTATGCACGTATTGCACGCATCAACCAGCTATGCGATATTATACAAGTTTTGAGATAATCGTGTTCCAAGTTCTTTTTTTACATTTTCAGCTTTAAAAATTGTAATTTAACTATTTCTGACTTTATAATCTCTTACATGACAATATTGTATATGCTGATTCGTAACGCATGTGTAAAAATCTTCTATATTAATATTAACGGTAAATATTTTCATATTACACTTAGACGGAACGAGAATGTTGTCATTAGAGTTTTCCATCAATTCGTTAAGCACCGCGAGAGGGCGCTCACTTTGTTTATGCGTTTTAGTGTGGGTGGTAATGGTTTAGTATTTTGTTATGTATCAAGCAGTTATACTTGGGTTTTTCTAACGTGGCGGCTGAAGGTGGTATCTCCAAGATAGAATTCGGCACGACTTTTCGAGTCATTCTCAGTCCTGCCGCTAGAGTAGCTTGATCTGCAGCACTGCTTGATGCGGTCGCGATCATGCAACATCTTGCGGCAGGACTGAGAATGAGTCAAAAAGTCGTGCCGAATTCCATCTTGGAGATACTACCCTCAGCCGCCACGTATATAAGAGCCAAGACAAGGCGTATAAATTGTTGATGCAAAATAATGCATCACAGTCTGTGTTCCTACGCGTAAAATAGTTATTTGTTTTGTCATTTGTATACATAACATTTAAAAATTTACATGCGAAATAAACTTTTCCATAGAAATACTCAGAAAAACAGAAAATGATGCAAAAATTAACTGAACCGTTGCCAAAATTTTATTGAATCAAAAATTTTTCATTTCAGAAAACATTGATTTTTTTCATGAGTTTGTACACTAAATTCTAATAACGGTAAGTATACGACACCTGAACCCCAGCCTAGTTGACTATCGCCTATTTTCCCCCTTAAATAAATAAATAAATAAATAAATAAATAAATAAATGTCTTTATTGGTGGCGAGGCTCAGGCTATTTAGCCTGCTCTTCCGCCTGACCACTTTCAGAATTTATATTACAATAGTACATAATAAAGGAAGTCATTCAATGAAAAATACGCACGCAATTTGGATGAAGATTTTCACATGGATGACAGGAGTGAAAGCGAGAGAGGACGAGCTTGATAGGAAATCGGGAAAGAATCGGGATGAATGGAACGGTAGAGAGAAAGGAAAGAAAAAAAGAAAGAAAAGGAGGAAGAGAACCAGTGAAATGTTAATAAGTTATGTTAATTGGTTCATTGAGGTTTTGAAGAAGCTAAAATTGCGTACGTATTTTTGAATTACCCCTAGAAAAACTAGAAAGGGAGGGAATCTCGTCAGCATACAAGTGAAGACACATCAAGTCAAGAGTTCAAGCCCTGAGAGAAACTGAAAGCATTAAGAGATAATGGTAACTGATTTTGCGTATATTTCATAATATTAACAATTATTATTATATGATTAAGTGTCGTAAAACTGTTTGGTTCTTAAATAAAGTTAAAGAAAATAAAAATGTGGATATAATCAATTCATTTTTAGGAAATATTAACAGTTAAAATATTCCACAAACTAGAAAATTGGAAAATTTTAAGAATTTAGGAAATTTTTACCGTTTAGAGTATTCCCAAGACCCGAAAACCCGACCCAACATCTCTCACCCGTAAGCCAACGATTTATTCTACCTTTATTCCTGGGACTGCAAGCAAGGGACCATCCCGGCATGCGCCTTAAGCGATTGAGTAAACCCAGGTAAACCTCAATCAGGATGGCGGCTTAAGGCCAAGACACAATACAAGTAAACAATTTCACTGCACACAAACTACAAAGAAAGAGAAAAAAAAACGACAGTAATTTGAATTAAATATTATGTCTAAATGTACGGCGTAGTTTGTAAGAGATGAAGAACTGGAACAGAAATATTGCAAATTAGTGAAACACATGTAGACAAAATTAAAAGCATATCATTATAATATTTTGAATTCATACAAATATGAGCAAATGCTCATGCATAATCACACAACAAAGGTACGCATACATCTGCGTACTGCAATAAAAGTGACGTATGAGATAAAGGTTTGTTCATGTTATTTAAAAATGATTGAAAGAGTGTACGAGTAGATTATAGAGACATATAGCTAGGTTATGGGTTTGTCATTTTTTAGTATTATGATAAATGTAAAAGTAGATAGGAGGAGGAATGATATTTTTGTATGCTAAACGATTAGTTTACTTTATAAAGCTAAATACTTAGATAATGGTATGAAAATTGGAGGGAAGGGAGAATAAAATAACCTAGGATGAAAACTAAGAGAGAACAAGAACAAAAAAAAGAAAGAGCGAGGATTTCAGCTATCCATAGAGAGAAAGAGAGAGGGGGAGGGAGAAAGAGATAGGGAGGGGGAAGGAGAGGGAGATAGGGAGGGGGAGAGAGAGAGAGAGAGAGAGAGAGAGAGAGATGAGACGGTGTCAAGGATGACATGGAAGTATTTAGTTAAGGAATGGGGTAGAACTTTGTACGATAGGTGGGGATAGGAAAAAGTATAAGATATATCACAGTGCTGACGTAGTGCGGCGTCCACCCAGATCTAATTTTTGGCAAGCGAGCAGTGAGACTAATGTTATGTATTATTTTCATGGATCCAATTAGTGACTTCTTTTTTAAACTTGTGAAATATACTGCATTTTTTTATAGTAGAGGGGAGATTGTTCCAGGCACGGATGGCAGTGACAGTGAATGATTTGCTAAACGCTGTGGTATTGTGATGCGGAATACAAATAAGGCGTGACGCTCGGGCACGATGTAGCTTCATAACCTGAAATCGTTGTGATAGGATGGTATGATGTGTACTGTTTAAAATCTTGTGAAGGAGGAGAAGGCAGTGGAGTAAACGCCTTTTATCAGCGGTAAGAATTTTAGAATGGGCAAAAAAGGTCGAAATATGATCGTATTTTTGAAGGTCGAAAATAAAACGAATACATGCATTTTGAGCTATTTGTATCTTACGTTGCTGTTTTAGATTTATGTCAGTTAGTAGGAAATCGCAGTAATCAAAATGAGGCATAAGAAGGGATGTTACGAGGGTCTGACGAGTTTTTATAGGTAAAAATGTACGCATGCGTTTTAGAACATGCAGGGACGCGAAGACTTTTTGACATATTTTATCGATTTGCACATTCCAGTTAAGAGTATTGTCCATATACACACCTAAATTTCTCACGTCTTTACACCACGGTAGGGGAGTTCCATTTATGCAAATTTCAGGGAGAGTGGAGATTGATAACTTTTTTAGGGAGTTTCTGGAGCCGATTAGAAGACACTGAGATTTATTGGGGTTAAGCAGTAGCCCCAATGATGATGACCAAGAGGACAGACTGTGAAGGTCTTCGTTGATTTTTTGAGCAAGTTCAAAAACGCGAGAGGAGGGTCCGCTAATATACAATTGAAGATCATCAGCGTACATGTGATGACGACAATGTTTTATTGATTTGTCTATATCATTTACATAAATTAGGAAAGCAAGAGGTCCTAACACTGAGCCCTGTGCGACGCCGCGTGCTAGTGGCAAGATACCCGACATGTTGTCACCGTACACAACTTTTTGCTGCCGCTCCGATAGATAGCTGGAGAACCATTTGAGTGTGGATGAGGCACATCCAATGTTTTTCAACTTTGCTAACAAAATATCGTGGTCGACCGAGTCGAATGCCTTGCTAAAATCGAGAAGGACGAGAATTGTGATTTTACCGCTGTCCATTGCATTTCTGGCGTCTTCAATAACACTAAGAAGCGCAGTTCCTGTGCTTTTTCCGGGTCTAAAACCTGACTGGTTTGTATTTAAAATACTGAAATTATGAAGGTGATGTTCGATCTGCTTCCTGGCAATCTTTTCAAGAACTTTTGATATTGTAGGCAAGATACTAATAGGGCGGTAATCAACTGGCGTCGTAGGATTGGCGCTTTTAGGAAGTGGATGGACAAGCGCTGTCTTCCACGCCGAGGGAAATTCGCCGCTCATTAGTGAGAAATTAATTATGTCCACTATTGCAGGGAGTGCTACTTCAGCTCCAAGCTTCAGCAACTTTGCGTTGATTCCGTCAGAGCCAGATGCGTTTGATTTAAGACTCAAAATGATTTTACTGACGTCTGTGGGTGTTACTGACGCAAAATACAAAGTGTCTTTAATATCAATATCAATATCTGTGCTCCGCAGCATAGATAAAGTTTGCGATTTTAGGAGTGGATTTATTGGCTGCGCGAGCGTAACAAAAGTATGATTTAGCAAATCAAGTGACACATTTATTTCTGTTGAATTTCGAATATTTCCAATACCTATAGTGCGCAAATTTTTCCAGAGCAATTTTGAATCACGGTTATTTTGAAAAATAGAGTGATAATATTTAATCTTGGCATTTCTCAACATTTGGGTTACACGATTTCTAAGTTTTTTATACGTAACGTGGTCGTTATAGTTCCTTGTTTTCCGAAAAACTTTGTACGCAGTGTCTCTATCGTGCATAAATTGACGGATTTCACTGGAAATCCATGGAGCTGCGGGACGTGTCACGCGTGACGTCTTAAGTGGAACATGCCTATTTACAAGTTCGTTAAACATTTCCGTAAATACTGCTACTTTGTTATTGAGCGAGTTTTCATTTAGTACAATATTCCAGGGGACCGAGAATCCATCAGAAATGAAGGAATTTGGATCGAAGTTCTTATAATCTCGATATTTTATTATTTTTGGTGTGTATGTGGGACACTTTAAATTATATGATACGTAGATAAGATCATGTTTAGATATTCCCGGGACGGAAAATTGTCCATGAGAACGCGCTCTTGCAGGATTTGACACTATGATATGATCTATCCATGTTTCAGTATCTTTTGTGATGTGAGTTGCCTTTAGGGGAAGAATCGTTAGATTCATATTACGAAAAAAACGAGCAAAGTTGTCAGATGAGGCAGATTTTTTTAATAGATTACAATTAAAGTCACCCATTATAATAATGTCGTCATATTTAGTGACACAGGAAGCGAGTAAGTCGTCTAGTTCGTCAATGTTGCCTGATTTGGGAGGAGAATATACTACCGCCAAGAGACATTTTTTGCCTGCGAGAATAACTTCAGCAATTAAGTATTCGATGAAGTGGTCTTTATGATTTACTGAAGAGAAAATAACTTTGCAGTTTATGTCATCACGTAAATAGATACCGACACCTCCGCCATGGGCAGCAACGCTGGATTTTCTATCAGATCTCCAAAGCCGGTATCCGGGGACTTTAACGGTTTGAGAATTTAATGATTTTTTGAGCCATGTTTCGCTAATGAGGAGTGCGTGAAATTTATGTTTTGTTACAATTTCCTGAATCTCGGAGTGATGACAAAGGAGAGATTGTGCATTTAAGTGCGCGACGTAAAAACAATTCCTAGAAATACACGGCGTGTTGTCTACAGCAGCCGGGGCTGACAGGGAAGGGGGTGGACAAACGCAGGTCGAGACGGCTGTGGGGTGGGGAGGGTACTTAGCATTGCGGTACAACGGGAATTTCCTAAACCGCCGCCGACTGCCTATGACTCAGAAGGGAGCAAGAGGTGGTTTAATGAGAGATGTAAAGAATAAAGAAAGGGTACAAGTAAGAACGAGTGAGAGGGAGAGAGAGAAAGAGAGAGAGAGAGAGAGAGAGAGAGAGAGAGAGAGAGAGTAGGAGAATGCAAGGAAGAACGCTTTTCGGAGAAACGAAAAAGGAGCGCCCCGAAGCTATTGTATTGAGTTAAGCTCAGACATCGTTTGGACGCGGAAACGTCTGTTACCTGTGTTAATTACTATATGACCATCTTCTGTCCAGACATTCCGTAGCTGGAACCGCGAGATCGCAGCGTGCAGCACGGCCAGACGCTGGTGCGTGAGGTCCTCGCGAATGGTGATTTTCTGGCCTTTTAAAAGCCTCTTCGACTGGAAGACCTGTCGCCGTTTCCTGTAACTGACAAACTTTACTATAATGGGCCTATTTTTTCCAGCGAGTTTGCGACCGACTCTATGGCTTCTATTAATATCATTAAGAGACAAGTCTACACTTATCTTTTTGGCCACATCAATGACCATATCGTCGGTGTTTTCGCCATCCTGCTCTTCCAGGCCAAATATGCGTAGACAATTCCTTCTGCTATACATTTCCAGCTGGTCCGTTTTCAGCTCCAGCTCTGTTTTCAAATTGCGAATCTCTTGATCGCGGTCTTCAATTTTTTTCTGCAACGACAAAATGAGATTTTCATTGAAGGCCATCGATTCTTGCAGCTTCGTAGCCACTACATCTGTAATAGTAGTGGCAAGGGATTGCAAAAAGCTCTCCGAATGAAGAGTCCGCTCCAAGACCGCATCAACCTCCTTGATTTTGGCCTGCAGGTCGGCGTCGTTCTCGTTGCGGCTTACCTTAGGAGGCATGATAAAAATAATTGACGCAAAAAATACACGGAAGTAAAATGAAATCAAAATTTCTTACTGGCAACTAGAGTACCGTGAGAAAAAAGAGGAAACGAGAAAAATTTATAAAAACGATAAATAAGTAGCAGAAGACAGATAACTAAAGACAATTTGGGGAAGAAAAAAAATTTACAAGACTAATACTTTAGTGTTGAAAGTGCAATAAATAGAAAGAGAAATTAGTAGAATGAAAAGAGATAAGTCAAATTTGAGAGTTAATAAAAGTAATAACAGAAATAATACTTATCTGTCGGAATTTCACTGCTTTCACAGCTTGCTGCGGGCTCCGTTCTCCGGGAAATATGCGGCCGACGACTACCTGCTTCAAAACTACCTGTAGATGAGCCCGGAGCGCTCCAAGAGACGTCTTCACAGCACGAAGGACATGAATAGACTGAGGACATGAATAGACTAATTCTCTTCTCTTCTTTTACTTGCCTGACTTATTTTATTGACAATGAACCAAGATTTTGCTTCGTTTGACTAAATTTCAGGATATTTCAAATTCATTTTTCTATCTTCAATTCTGACTTTCATTAGTAACTAGCTGACCCGGCGAACTCTGTTCCGCCTTAACAGCCGGTCCCATCTTTTTCTCGCGTCGCAC
This sequence comes from Teleogryllus occipitalis, assembly GCA_011170035.1. Taxonomy (NCBI): domain Eukaryota; kingdom Metazoa; phylum Arthropoda; class Insecta; order Orthoptera; family Gryllidae; genus Teleogryllus; species Teleogryllus occipitalis. Next base: position 93,623 of record BLKR01000643.1, on the reverse strand, counting down.
TCACTGTGAGAAACTGTACTATCCTTGTTGCACTCGTGATAATAAAGCAATTGCAGATTTGTGTTTTTATCTCAAACAAAGAAGAATTAAAAAAAACACTCTGATATTAAATAGATAATTAAAAAATCTATCACGTAGCAGAGCGTTTTTTTTGGAGTTGATTTTTGTTTAAGAGAGAAATACAAAGCTGTAATCATAGGGACCGGCTGTTAAAGGCAATAAATAAGCAGATTTTGGAATTTATTAAGTTAAATTGTTTATTAAAAAATACAAATAAAAAATGAAGTAGATTAATCATTCATTATTGTTCCTGTACTTTGGTGTATAGGTTGCACTCTTCAGTTAAGTACCTTCACGCGAAAACATGCGAAATCACGCGAAAACGTGCGTTCTCACACAGGAACGCTGTCGAACGGGATAAACAGTATCCTATGTCCGTCTCCTGGCTCTAAGCTTCCTGCTCACCAATTTACAGCCAAATCGGTACAGCCGTTCTTGAGTTATAAATAGTGTAACTAACGCGACTTTCTTTTATATATATAGATGAGTGCCCGGATAATTAAGTAATCACTTTATTTCCTAAGCTAACTCAGTCAATCAAATTAACGATTTATTCACGTTTCATTTCGGAATGTGCCTAAAAACGTTGACTTCTTAGCATTTATATTTACATATTTTACCCTAAAGAACATGTATTCACGTATTTCACTTACAAGAACATACCTTCACATATTTCTAAATATTTTCATTTTATGCATTTTTTTGTATAATTTATTTTCTTGTGTTTTTTGATAAGTAAATGCCGAGGCCAACAATTCAGCATTCTCAAACACATTTTTCCTGCAGCCCCGTCTCTAAAACGGCTAAAACGCTATTGCATCGCGTTTAAATGCGCCTGTCGACGAAAACTGGCAAAAAACAAAACAGCAAGACGTCTATGCAATCCACAACTTCCTGTGTTTTAGTTTTGAGCGCGAGTTTCGCATAGAACAGGTGAATGCTTTAGGAAGGAAGTAGTAATGACACGTCCTGCAGGCGATATTGTGCACCCACGTCGCATCTTTCAAAGGTCTCCCTTAACCTTGATAACATTCGCCACGTTATAAACAAAGGTCATCTCTGTTCATGCTGCTTGGGACACAGAGACCTTCCCTGTTCATTAAAGCGCCAAACTACACCAATATCAGAGTGGACATGTCTGGCGATTACCTTCATAATGCGAAATTAAGAACAGCAGTTACGAAGATCTAGGTTTATAGCCGGTTGTTGCGAAACACAAAATCCTTTATGTTGCTGATGGTGTTTACATGTTTACTTAATTATCAGGCTATTTTTGCATATTTGGCGTCAAAATTTTGCGTACACTTAGTGCATGGTCCAATGCAATTGATGGCGTCCGTATATCATTCTTTTTAAATGGCGCTCAGGCGGTTGATGCAATACACCGTCCAATTATGAATCGGTAATGCTTGTTACACTTTCTCCCTCGCACTATTTTACCTCAACAATATAATGCCCATATCATCATCCCGAATTCTCGTAATTTTGATAAGTATTTTGCTGGGTTTCGATCTGCGTGGGTATTGCCGGATATGTGTTGGCTACGGATTAATATACATAGTATAGAGAAAGTTATGTAATGTTGCGGAAAATCGATTTCGAGACAATTTTGGGGTCCCCCGATACCGAAAAAGTGTTTTTTCAAAACGTCTGTTACGCCCGTCTGCCCGTACGCCCGTCTGCCCGCCCGTTCGTCTGTCCGCCCGTCCGCCCACCTGCGAACACTACTAGCGCCTAAACCATGCGTAGGATTTTTTTCAAAATTGAGGAAAAAACCTCTGTCCATCCAACTCTACTTAAATCTTTGAAATTTTGAAAAACCTTCTTTAAAATTTGGCGGCATTTTACATGAAGCCCCCTGGACATTTTCAAAATTTTCTCATAATCAGCCCCCAATTATTTCTTTAGATTTCTTCTTTAAATTTTTTTGGAAAATGGATTAAAATACACTAATGAACGTGGCATATCTCCTATTTTACGGCTAACTCTGAATTTTCGAAAATTGCGAAAGCTTGAATTTTTTTTTTTGGCTACGAAATTGAAGACCGAGCTATAGGCAACATGTTGATTTTTTTAAAATGAAAGTCATGTAGATTTTTTGAAAATGTTAGTAGTTTTCGTGGAATAGTGTGTGCAATATTTTGTTTACCTAGGGACTTTATCCAGCCGACAGCCGGTTGCCCTTTACGTCCCGAAGGGACGCATATTCGACCAAACACTAGACAAACACTTTTGCGGGCTCCTCTGATCTGGGGTCAGCAGAACCCGAGACCCTCCGCGACAACACACAAAGTCAAGGGACAAACAGCCATGCCCAAGGCGGGACTCGAACCCGCCACCCTTCGGACCGAAACGCTGAGTCGGCACTCGCTCTTAGCCACCTCGGCCATCCAGGTCGGCGTGTGCAATAGTTGCAATTTTAAAAAGATAACTAGTGAAAACACGTCAAAATTTGACGGTGAGATCTGAGATAAATGTAAAATACTGTGACCAGACTAATGTTCACAATACGTTGCATTGTTTGGATCTTCAGGGTATAACGAAGATATTCTGTGATGTGAGTTCCCAAAATGTTGAACACGTATGGCCCATGGGCAGGTGGCAATGCAATATCGGCGCCAAATTGCACAAAAGAAAGAGCACTATTATACTGACGGATATTATTTCTAAAGTTTTTTGATGTGTCATCATGTCCTATAAACAATTTTTATTTCTTCTGGCATATCGCTTGAAGGTAAACTTATTTTCCCATTTAAGCAACACAGAGTAAATCGTTTGCAGAATTTCTCTCACATGCGAAGTGCAAAGCAGAACAAAACTGACCTTTCATAGACAACGACCCAGCAGAAAACGAAATGACCTCACTATCACGACACTTACGCTGACTTTCTCTTTCCCTGCGTCCAGTTAATGTACGTTTGCGTCTTTTGGGACGCGTGGGCAACGATTCGGAATTCGACATAACCTGTGAACAACTTCACTACTTCAGTACAACCGAGCAAAACACACTGTCCGAATGTTCTCTACAAAATACACCACAAAAGCAAATATATGCAAACTGTCAACGCCACCATGCAATAATTACACTGAAACAAAACCTTGATGAATTGTAAACAAATCTCAACAATCAAAACAAAACATCAAACAGCGCCACCTTGAAGCATCTATCGACTCATATATATCGATTTTGAAACAGCCACCCTTTGGAAGAAAACAATTGACTATTGATAAGCGTACTATTAAAGAAATATTTAATTAATTAATTTACACACTAAATGTTGGTGAATCAACACAAACAATATCTGATAACACATCTAGGGATCACATTCTTTCATTTAAAGGAAAAAATACTACAATCGGTTCAGTAGAAGCTCTAAATGAAGCCATGGCAAAATACCTTATTTTTTTAAATATATAGATAAAAACAAGATTATATTGCAAATGGCTCCAAATTTTGTCTTTAAATTTTTGCTAGGGTTAGTGGCACACGAACCGTATACGATGACATAGACGCCATACTGCTCTATTTTTTATTGTTTTTTTCCAAAATTACAAAAATGTAATGTTTTTGACTTGTTACTCTCGTCGGTAATATTTACATTCGAGGCGGCTTCTTTACGTACTTACGAGAACATTGCTTTAAATGTCATATGAAGTTTCTCGAAAACTCATCATTCCGCATTTTGAGAACTGCTGAAACGCCATTTTCTCAAAAAATGGCTACAATTTTTTCTTCAAACTTTTCGTACTGATAATGGTAATGGTCCTGTTTAATATGATTTAAAGTTCCTTTTGGTGTATTCTTTTATATTTTCAAAAATTGCACAAATGTAATTTTTTTGAAATATCTCTCACGCCCTTAATATGCGCATTTCCGTCGATTTGTATACATTATTGTATTTATCAGTAAAAGTGCTTTAAATGATTATGATGATATATTAAATAAAGTTTTTCGAAAACTCAATAGATTGCTATGAAATAGAGCAACAAATATTGCATTTACAGTAATGCTTAATCGCCATTTTCTTAAAAACTGTTTCACATTTTTTAGTGAAAATTTCTATTTAGGACGTGATTTCACTCTTCTTTAATATTTTTGAAGTAATATTTCGGTTCTACATTTAGGGTAATGAAAAGTTGATAAAATGTCAAAAAATGTATTTTGGGTGACGATAGATGGCAACTGGCAAGAAGTCGGGGCAAGACAGTAAAGCCAGTTCACACGAAAGAAATTAGAAAAGATTACTATGAGAAAGTCTGTGCCATTCTGTAGGATCACTAGTTACTTTCGCGAATACATACGTATATACGTAGTTAGAAGAAAGTTATGTAATACTGCGGAAAATCGAGTTTTCAACGAAAAAACACTTATTTATTTTTATTTATTTATTTTACGTCAAAAACAGAAACTGTCGTGCTACGGGGAGAAGTGTATTCGTTCATGTGTTCATACTTCTGTGATTCCTATCCTAAACCATACACTACTGGAATTTTCAATACGGAAAGAAAATGAGCGTTTTTTTTCTAGGATTGTTGAGAAAATATTCGTTCCCATGTCATAAAATCTATTTTCAAGGGTAAATCAGTAATAAATTTGGGCTCTTATCTCTCATCAAGTCCTTCGTGAAGGAATAATACTTTCTGGCGTGACAACATGGAGAATGATAATTTGAATAACTATATTTGCCACTGAATTCTTGAAGACATGCACCGATAATGAAGTTACATTTATGTCCAGAAGCAAAACGAGGGGCCATCTCAGCATTGGCTCAAAGGATCAGCGAAATTGAACGAGAAACCTGATCGAGATGGAGGTCATTGACCCAGAAGCTGCGGTACAATACTTGTTACAAGTTGTTTTGTACAGTCCAAATGGTAAATAATATGTTAAATATCACAGTTAAAATTAATGTTACTTTCCTTTTGATCCTCAGTATATGCTGCAGAAACGATTTTACTTGGTATTCAAACGAGCAGTATGAAAGCTCAATTCATTTAAATGAACGTTCCATTTGAGGTTTGACTGAATTGAGAGACCTAAAAATTTTATTTCCTTAACATCAGTGAATGATATACCGTTCCTTTTCAATGGAGTACAGAATTGTTTGTTTGAAAGGGAAAACTGCATTAAAAAAAGTTTTCTTTTCATTTACTATTAAATTGTTACTACGGAACCAATTTGAAACCTCTGATAATGGACTATTAACGGTTTCTTTATTGCAAAGAATATTAGTATCATCCGCAAAGAGAATTATTCTTCCGTTTTGAATCGTCGAGGGCATATCCTATAGGTATAGAAGGATGAGAATGGGACCTAAAATCGATCCCTGCGGGACTCCACGTGCAATGAGCAAAGAGCCAGAAAGGTGTGTACATAATGTTCCATCTTTCCAGTAAAGTATGTATACTCTCTGAGATCGTTGTATAAAGTACGAACATAACCAATCTAGGGCAATACCACGGCTTCCATAGTCACGGAACACGCAGTCAAAATTCCCGCGGCGCGTCGTGCATTTGCAACTCTTCGGACCAGGCGTCGTTATCCCGAAGTGAACTTCGCTCAGCATGGGCGTTACCTCCGGCATCCGAGAGTTCACTGCCGATCCGTCGTTAGACCTGTCGAGTTGATTTAGTACAATTATTCATTGGAGGCTTCTGCTAGGAATGAACCTTTGGAAGAATACAGGCAAGTTTACGACTAAGAAATCAAAGATTGTGGATCTGTGACACAAAATCATGTATTCTTCAATTAGAAATAAACTCACACACACACAAAACCTGAACTCCACTTTCTGAAATTTGTTACATGAACGCAAACCTCGCATTCGTGTCACTGGACTAGAATGTCTCAGCTACACTGATATTCATAAAAAATACCCTTTTTAATCGTAATTCTGAACTCTTTCTTTAATAATTACTAGACATCGGATGTTTAGGCACTAAAAAATCGTCTTTTAGGCGCCTGAAAAGGCACTGAAAAAGTCAAGAATAAGGAGGAAAAAGGCACTGTCATAAGTTACATACACAATAAAATGGAAAATTGTAATTTTTGTCTATATTATTTTGTAAACTTAAATGCACAAAACCAGTTCGTAGATTTTAATGTAAAACTAGATTTACATATTTACAACTCTTCTACATTTTATTCTTAATAGTTTCCATTAACCAGTAATATTTACATATTACCAGTAACTTTTCTAGGATCACCATTTCAAATTTGCGACAACTGGGAGAAAAAATGAGTTTGAATGCGGAGAAGGATTTCTGAACGATGTGACTGGCATATATTTTAGCAGTCCAACACAAGCAACACTGAAACCTTCTGGGAATTTATATTTATTTCCACTGAAAATTTCGACTCTCTCAGTGTATTGTCAATCGTCCATGTTCTCAGATCATGGCTACTATTTGTGAAATAGGGAAATGGAGAAAAATCAGTTGGTATACTTTCATGAATTCTCTCGCAATTTTAAATTTGAAGACGTGAATTGAAGGTTTCGTAATGAATGGTCACGTTGGACCATCGCCGATTTTCCGATGTTGTATATAAATGCATTGTATATAAATATAATAAATAAAAGGCAAAAAAAGTCCTAAAAAAGGTATTTATGCAAAAAATAGGCATTTATGCTAAAATATGCAAAAATAAGCATTATAAAACTTCGTCATATGTTATCATTTGTTATGATGTTCGTGAACATATATTACCAGCCTTTAAATAAGTTGTCTAGGAAAAAAATAGGCATTTCCCTAAACATCCGATGTGTAATAATTACTCTATTTCGACTACCAGCTGATGCAGATACCTATGTCTAGCTTTAAACAAATTATTAGCAAAAATATCTATATAATGAGCTCATGATTACTCACAATTAACATTAAAATTGAAAATTTTACTTAATGATATCGGTTATACCATACACAAAAGTATTGTAAGCAACGCTCATTAACATTTTCGTTACAATTCCACAAATTTGCGTTTGTTTCTCTTTAAATTCAATTTCTTTAAATGTTCAATTAAATCAGTTCTTTAATTCTTCTTTCAATTTGGATAGTAATAATTTCATTATGCAACATTTTAGTTATCGCTGCCTCTGTTTACACTGGTACTCACGCTTCTCCAACAAGGAAGGGGTGAATGTACTCTGCGGGTTCTGCCTTGTGGGCGCAGCTATCGCGGAACTCCGACGCGGGCGGTTGGCCCTCCGTCTTGGCGACCTTAGCTCACGGTCAGGCGCGCACTGGCTCGGCTTGGCCGCTGCTTCGACTTGCTGGCGGGCGATGCCTTTTCGTAGACCTTGGCGACCTCGGTGGTGGAACCTTCCTGCAAACACCAAATGCGATGCCGGTCGACTGGATCCCCTGAGCTCGCCACTTCTCGGTTGCAACGCTCGTACCTCGTTTCTTCCGACTTCGCCATTTTCTTCAATGCGCGTCGATCGGAAACTGCTTGTTTTTGAATTTTCGTCGCACCTATTAAAGAGTATTGGGAAGTGCTAGGGGTGGATTGTGCTCTCGTGAGTTTTATAGCACGAATTTGTTCAAATAGACTCTCAATGTTAGATTCTAGTTCAACTGGTGATGGCTCACGTTGCACTCTTCGTAATAGTACTCACTCGCTCGAAAGCTCAATCCGCTTGCAACACAATTCTCTTCTGTTCGACCACTGGAAGCGGCGTAGTTCATGCACGTTTTTCCAGTTCATGAAACACTGGCTTGTTTCCATCTCGTCAGATGCCAGGATTTACGCAAGAATTATTTCCTTTTGCTAACCGGCGTAACGGCCGACAAGAACAGTAAAACGACGGATAGTACACCATAGAACGCTCCGAACGGATCGACTACTCCTTCAACGGAATTTAACAGACTGATCTCGATTACTCTCTTCCAGAAATTTTCGAGAACTTCCGTCTTTCAACGAAAAAAAATCTTGGTCGCTGTTTCCCTCGCTTTTGCCTCGGGAGCCAATGGCGAAAACCAGTCTTGCGAATTTACTATTGGTCAGCGTCGGTTCTCCTCGGCTTGACCGATGCCGACGTCAGGCGGTGACTTTGCCAACGGGTCACATTCAACTAGGCCTGACCCAACCCTTGAACTCGCTGTCTCGGGTCCTTGATGCGTGGGCGGGGCATATATTCGGCTTCGGCTCAATATGAAGATAATTTTGAAAGTAAAATGTTATCAATGACGTCAAAAGCTTTTGAAAGATGCAAAAATTATCCAATAGGTGCTTCGTTTTGATCCAATGATGAGGCGACATCTTTAAGAAAAGAACATACGGATGTTTCCGTAGATTTGATTTTCTAAATCATGTTGGCAATCTGAAAGTGCGTCGTGTTTACGGAGAAAGGTGTCCATTCGTACGTACTCTCTAACATTTTTGAAAAAAGTTGATAGAAGAGAAATAGGCCGATAATTTTGAATTTCATTTTTGTTGCCTTTTTTGAAGAGCGGCTGTTTTAGCTGTTTTGAAAATATCTGGAAACGTTCCGGTGCATAAGGATGCATTAAACATGTGAGTTAACGGATGTATAATGGCAGGCGCACTGGTTTTTAACAAACAATCCGTAAATTCATCTAAACCAGGCAAATATTTATTTTTTAGTTTACCAATTATTTTGAGAATTTCATAGGGAGAAGTTTCAGAAATGAACATCGTGTCTAAAATTTGTAGTTTTAAATATTTAGTTTTGTGGCTGAAGACCCTTAGTGATACCGGCAGCAATTCTCGAAAAGTATTTGTTAAAAACACTAGCCAATATTGCCGGATCGCTCACATCCGTATCGTTATATTTTAAAACAACATTCTCTACAAGGTATCTAGTTGATTTGGTCGTATTTTTTATTATATTCTATATTGCTTTTGTTTTGTTATTTGAGTTCAAAATATCCTGATCGTGTTTGATTTTAGCCTGCCTTATGCCATTTCTTAACAATGATTTCTATTTTTTTAAAGTAGAGGAGGAAATCTTGAGATACGTTATGATGCTTTGAAATGAAAGAAAGGATTCGCTTGTTTTTACATGATGTCCTAATCCCTTGTGTTATCCAAGAATTACTTTTCCGTGAAATATTTAATTTTCTTTTTGAAGAGAAAAGCAAGTGTTAAAATGCGGTTATTCGAGAATTTCTTTTTTAAAGGTCAGGGCCTCACTGGGGTGTTCAGGATCAAGAGGAAGGAGTATGTGAGAGAGATCCCCTCTTCTACTCTCTCACGTTTAATCTCCCATCCATCCTTGAAAGGATTAATTGGCTTTTACAATCTTGTCGTGCGGAAGTGTTACTCAGCCTTTGCGCTGCTTTAAATGACAAATATTCATTTATTCGCAACAGTGCTGCAAGGCAGAAAGACCGGTGTGTGTTAAATGCGGCAAGTCAATGCACGAACCCGAACCCTGCGCTCCATCCCTGCACGTTGAAAACTACGAAGGATGGCAAACTCCGAGTGCCCTACCTTTCTGAATGAGAGGAAAATTTAGAAGATCCGAGACACCGAGAAGTTGTCCTTTCCCGAGACCAAATGTCTGTTTTTGGTGAAAAACCCTGTAGATTTCTCAGTCTTAACCGGTACCGTGATCAAGACCGCTAAATGAACATCGAGCTGCCAAACCTGAACCCAAAAATATTTTTCCCCTTGTGCGACGGAGCTTGTCAGGTCTTCCCTGAAAACTTGTCTGTAAGTTTGTGTAAACTGTTTTTGTTGGGGTCTCTGGCCACGTGGAAATAACAAGAAACGAAATAGGTGACCTGGCAGCAAAGATCGCCACAAGGAAAACCGAGGTAGAAATCCTTACAGTCTCTACGAATGATTCCAAACTATTCTCAGTGGTTTGTCAAACTATTCTCAGTGCGTCGCAGAATTCGGATATTACGCACACGAGAGTCAAGGATTCCATAAAGCCTTGGCCTTCGTCTCATAGTGCTAGGCGCGAGGAGATTATTCTAACACGCTTTCGGATCGGTCACTGCCATTTCTCCCACGGATATCTTCTCCGCTGGGATCCAACCCTACTTGCGATAACTGCGAAATAGATATTACTGTGAAGCATGCTCTCCTGCACTGTTCTAAGGCCGCTGAAGAGATAGCCACTGAAGGCATCGCTTTGCTGTCTCTTTAGTAGAGATGCTTGGTAATAACAAATTCTCTCTCTGCAAGTATTTTTAGCTTTTTACGAAAAAATAAAATATATACATTTATCCGAGGGAAGGGGATAATGCAAAAATAAGTGTGGCTTTTCCTTAGGAGATTTGAGTGTTTATCTGGCTTCTTTTTTGCCGAATCCTTTTTTCTTTACAATTGGTCACGTTTGTATTCAGTTTGTTTCTTCAGATTATACTTTATATTTTTTAATGTTTTAGCTTGGTAATCTCACAATACAAATTCAGCCCTTAAACATTAATCATCTCATCAGCTGTACATTCGGAATTCGATCTACCAGTATAATGTTGATATTTCGTAGATTCTCAGATGGCTTTAGACTCTGGGACGAAAGATATATTTTTACTTTCCAAAATGATAATTTGAATCGTTATCTTGCTAATTTTTAAATAAAAAGCTGTTCGTAACTTTTTATTGTAAATATCAGATTTTGTTTTCATTTTGAACGTAGTATACTTTTAATTTGGTAATTTAATAGTTCGTTTTAACAAGTATTGTTTATTTCACCGCAGCATGTCGATATGAGAAAGGTGCATGGAGCGACTGTTCCCCACAGAATCAAATGACACGCAACGATTCTCTAAAGGCGAACAGTGATCCGTCCTGTGAACAGAGTCGATTAATAACCAAGAAATGTAAAACTAAAGGAGGTAGAAACAACAAAGGTAAAGTAACATTTTGTTTTTAACAATATTTTCACTATAACGTATCTAATCGTCTTAAAACTGTATTTAGATTATATATTGCGTTGAGAAATATCGTGTGTACAGTCAGATAATTTTTCACCTAGTAACCTTTCTTTATAGACTCGTGTTCGTATTTGGTTATTTTCACTCACTATGAAACCTCGGTTGTGACACATTGTTCGCAAATAGTTATTATTTTAATCAATTTCAATAATACTAAAACATTCTGAAATTTAATTGTTCACCCAAATTTTTGTATGCCGTATGAAAATTACATTATTCATTCAGGGATTGTTTGATTATGAAGATTTACTGTACTTAACTATGTAATAGAGAGTAGTAACGAATATGTGATCATTTCATCTGGAATGATCTGCAAGCTGTGGTTAAAAACTTTTCTAACAACCTCACCCATCCCCCACACGCACCTACCCACAATTCTCACATGCACTCATTAATTAAATAGAATAATCCATGAACAACAAACGCATGCTTCCTTTATTTCAGAAACTTCCTGTATTGTGGACCTTCTTGGCAAGTAGTTTTAATAAGATCTGGCTTCTATAATATTTAAATTTATTAAAATCTATTGTTGTAAGTGCTCTTTATATAATAGTTATATTTTAAATATCGATGATTGGTAGACAAAACATCTTACATACAAAAATGGAAATTTTACGGGAGAATCAAAGATTTTATTTCTTCTTTCTTTTGTAACTTTGTTCTGAAATTTTCATCATAATAATTTCAACAAAATAATTTATCACTACACATATTTTCCTAGTTCTGGGATTAGTTTCCCTTCAAAAGTGCTTCAATGGTACGCTGGAAATTCAATGGTACGCATCAAATTCCTTGACGATAAGCGTTTCCTAAAACTAATAAAAAAGAATTAACAGTATACAATTCAGATCGAAAGGGGCACTTTTTAAATGATAATTTCTTGGGAACATTGGTGATCATACGATCAACAATTGGTCACAAAAATAATTTCATTGCTATAAAGATTTATTTCTTGAACGTAAAAAACAGTTAAACTGTGTGACATTCTGTGGGAGGAAGTGCAAGATAAAATTATTTTTCCTACCAACCGTCAACATTACGCAATTTTGTAAGGTTGTGTGATGTAAGATAAATGTCATAAAACCCCAATTTCCAGAAAATTACCTCTTTAGGAATTTTGTCTATAACCATCGATATGTGAGTCTTCCTTTGAAAATTAAAGGAGATTTATACATAATTTTGATAATTACTCTATTGTGAATGATTGGAAAAGACCCATTATGCTCAAAGTTCTTGCGCAATTAAAGAGTTCGTAAACAGTTGTCTTTATCGTAAGTGTACCTTAGATTTCTTCACGGGTAATGCTCTATACCAAAGCATTAACAACTGTACTGCTTTAAAGTTTATCCTGTAGACTGCTGAAAAATCATAATCAAACCACAGAATAAAGATTTCAACGTTGATTTTGGTGTCAAATCTCGTGAAAAGAAGCATTTTATCAAATAATTGTACACATTCAATTTTCATATTATTGAACATGTGCCTGCTGGAAATACAGTTAAATGAAAGGACACAACAGATAAAACATGAAATTAGAAATTATGAAATAACGAATGGTTTGGAATACTGCCTTTTCAATGCACAAATTCTTACAATTATCAATAATTTCAAAACTGATGTTAAATAATAAATGAATGAGCAGTTTGTTTAAAAAGGTGAAGTGTGTGTGTATATATATATATATATATATATATATATATATATATATATATATATATATATAATATTTTCCGTGGCTTGCGCTGGAAGGCGGCGGGCTCCCATTGAGAGCGCGGGATCAGTAGATCGCCCCTTGCAGTGATGTTTCGTCGGAGCCGGGCCCCGCGTGAAGGCGCGTGGGTGTGGCGGCCTCTTTCGTCCCTCGGCGATGGAGCGGCGTGGCGAGAGCGATGCCTCCGGGAAGAAATCTCCCGCTGTCTCGCCTCAATCGCAGAGACCGCTCCCACGAATCGTCCCGCACATGTGGGCCACTACTTCGCGCGCATACTTATTGAACCTGGTGGCGGCGAACTTCATGCTCAACTCAACGATCAACACCTGGCGGCATTTAGGCAGCCGTACTGCGAAATTCCGAGGAGCCAAAGCAGAAGCTCGACACAACAATTACGGAAGACTGCGCGACGAAAAGTTATATAAGCTGACCGCCCGACGCAACGTTTTATAAGACCGGAGAACTTCGAATCTCGGTATTTTATAGCTAGCTCTCACGCCGATGTCGCGGTGGCTCCCCGACAAACACGTACCCGTTTGGGTGTCCCGTGACTTGTCTCACACCGTCAGCTGGCGCCTCCTGAAGCCATCCTTCCGAAATGCTCCGTGATGTAGGCTCCCGCGTCACTAATCTACGGCCGCATACCTTACTCCTGACGTCAGGTCACGCCCCAGTCTTTGGTAGGAACAATAGCTACCTGCACCCCTCGCCGGATTATATCCCTGGCGACACGCGCATTTACGCCGTTTCTGCACAATTCCTGAGTAGTAGGAAAATCACGGGATCGGTCAATTAATGGATTACACTAGTTTGCCAACGTTTCGGAATATTTTATTCCATCATCAGGGCTTACTACTAAATATAATGGTCAACCATAATGTTTCTCCACAGCACAACTCCAATACAGAGTTGCTGAAGCACCCACGTCCATAGCAGGTCCGACCATGGCCACGGCCCGAAAGAAAGTGCTGAGTAGCGAAATCCACAGCGTTTTGCACAGCAAGACGCGATTCTATATTTTCATTTATATTCTCCGCTGCTGAGCTGTTTGTAATTTGTAATAGCGCACACTATTCTGTGCTGTTATATATATATATATATATATATATATATATATATATATATATATATATATATATGTATATACATATACACACACACTACAACTAAGTGATAACACCCCTTGTATCTCCTCCTCAACCGTGCAAGATACGAAGACGCCGTTTGTACAATCGATTGTCTAAACGGGGGCTACTTCAGTACAGCATACTTCGTCTTTGTACTATTTTTAACTACGAAGATATAAGGTCAACTTTGTTTTTTTAAATGGAATCCTATGCTAGGAATTTTAGCTTATCGTAATTGTTTTAAAAAGACGATTTCAAATACGTGTATATCTTCGTATACGAATTCTATTTTACAAAACCGATGTGTTTTTGTAACGTATTTTTCTACTGAAGTTTTCTACCTAGCTTTTTTATATGCGATGCTATTTTCTACCGTTTTATTCTTCTTGTATGTTCTGAAGGCTCGTTTCGTTGCTTTTGTAACGATTGCACATTCGTCATTCCACCATGGCACTTGATGTTTTCTAACTCTTCCGGAAGTTTGAGGAACCGCAAGTCTTGCTGCTGTTACAGTCATGTTGACAAGGTCTTGAACTATTATATTTATAACGGTTTGAGGCGAAAGGTCAAAATTAATAAGAATATTGATATTTTCTTTAATATGCTATTGGAATTTGGGCCAGTTAGCTTGATTTGTTAGCCATTTTGGACGGGTTTTTAAGTTTATTAGTATCGTGTTGGTATGAGCACTGTTGAGTTATGGGATAGTGATCATTATCGTATAGGTTTTGGATTGTAATCCACGAAATTATTGCTGCAATATAGCTTGTCGCAAAACTCAAATCAATTACACTCTCAGATTCATTGCATGCATTTAATCGTTTTGCTAGTCCTGTATTCAGGTGGATGAAATCATCGTGGTTGTCAAGCCAGGGTTCAATAGTGTTTCCTCCTTTGTCAGTATTATGGGATCCCCATATGATGTTGTCTGTTGAAGTCTCCCACAAGTTTATACTTATGGTTTCGGAAGTTGGTTTCCAATATTGTCTGTCACGAATGTCCAAAATTTGGTTGTTTTGAGGATATACAGTACGTACAGTTATGGTGGAATGAAGTTTGATTTTTACTGCTGTGGCGTCTAGTTGTGTTTGAAGAGGAATATCATGAAGAAACATTTCCTGTTTGACAAAAATGACTACTCCACCATTCGCAATTTGTGCATTGTTTCTGTTGCAAAAGGAGACACTATAACCACGTAACTGTGCTCATGTATTGTTCTTAAAATTAGTTTACTGTAGGCATAATACTTGGGGTTTATAATCATTAATGAGAATACTTATGTATGGTTTACGTTCATAGAAGTCATTGTAGTTCCATTGAATTATATCCATAAAAAGCAGATTTATTAGGATATAGATTTAACACTATTACTATTCCAAAGGCGTCTGCGATGTTTCTAGGGGCATATCATCAATGTTCTCAATGTTTCTTAATTATTCGTGAGAAGCGGCCTTTTATTCCTCTGATAGGACGGGTGGCATAGATATCCTACAACATAAAATTTAATGAGTTAAAGTTGAGCCTGAACTCTTTAGCGATTTCTACTATATTTTGAGATTTGTTTTATCAAAGAAATTTAACAGTTCATTCATTAATAGGGGGTATTTATTTTTGAGTGATGCTACTTTTTCTTTCGTAGTAGACCAAGAAATGTTTTTTTTTTACTATCAGTGTTTTTATTTTTTGGGCTGGCCATTTTCCTTTTTCTGATTAGCTTCATTTAGATCCAATGATAATTCTAAATATGACTGTTCTGAAATGTCAACTACGTCATTTACATTGCCAGTTGAATTAATCGAAGCAGTAATACTCAAGTTGGTTCGTGAAAGAGGTCTTTTTACTCTTATCGATGGAGGTTTCAATGGATTTTCATCCTGTTCATTCTGAGAACTCTCGGATGACGAATTGTTTGGAAGGAAAGGTTGAGAGGAATTTATGTGGGGAGAGGGGACATGTTCACGGGTGATTTCCGGTAATTCATTTTCATCGAAAGGGGAGACTAGGGATGATGTAAGATCATTTCTAGGTGATCGTTCTGATACAATACAGAGACAAGAATGATCCAGAATGATACAGAGAAAGAATTAATGATGGGCAATTCTTGGCAAGGTAGCCTTGTTGTTTACCCTGAAAACAGGAGGAAATATCAGCTGTTACATGTATCTAGTGAGGTAAACCATCTAATATAACTTAAAAAGACTCAGAAATCTTGATCTCATCCTCAGGAGAAATAAATGTTTGCCGTCGAAAAGTTAATGTGGTTCAAATCGAAATCCGAAAACCCCGCCCGAATAAATGACATTGTTGTACCTGTTGTTACACCCATTGACATTAATTTGGCTTCTAGATTATGGTGAGGGATATTGGGACACATATTTGATAAAATGATTCCTTTGTTGCGTGAAATTAACGATCTTCTCATGAAGTCTTGATCTAATACGTTAATGGACTTGTAATTCATAACTAGATCATCAGCAACTTCTTTTAATGCAAGATACACACAGTCAATTGTTAGAAATTTTTGATGCAAAACAAAGTTGAGACGAGTTTATTTTCTTTGATAGAGCTTGAATAAAGTCAAAGGTGGGTGAAAGATGGGCTGCGTCTATTACTATAGCATTTTCTTTTTTGGGAAACAAAGAACTTTGTGATGCTTAAGCGTAACTCTTACTTGAGTCGATGTTTGTTTGGGAAGTAATGGGTTGTGCTTCCATTATGGTTGATAAATGTTGCTCGGTGGCCAAGCAATAATTATTTATTCACCAAAATTCTTGAACTTACAAATATAAAAAAATCACAACTCATCGAGGTCTGTACCAACACTGATAAATTATTTCTTCCGTTTCACTGGCATAAAAGTAATGTCACGTCTCCCTGAGAGGGCTTTCTATCTCCCATTTCATCAGATATGAGCAAGCGAATTCTTTCTTCCTGTAAGCTCTGCTAATAAACTCTCATTTTAAAGTCTCGTATTTATCAGCACATGGATGATCCATTATAATGTCCTCAACTTATTGTCCAATGTGAATGTTCAGACATGTAATTACATAGTGGAATTCTTGTGTATAATTTTTAATTTTGGATAAGCTAAATTGCGCTTCGGCCTGATGGAACTGAGGAAGAGGGATGCGTGCATTGGTTGAGGGAGCAGCAACATGCCTCAACGACGAATCGTCTGTTGTGTCTTTGTCCATAGTGAATTTGTTGTAAATTATTCTTTGAACTTAATCTTCACCGCCGGAGGTCACCACTTGAAGTACTTTTGTCTCATGTCTGTGCAATATTAAACAAAACTCAAAAACTATTTTGTATTGCTACTTTTAAACATCGGAGAGTATTATAATAATAGTAATATAACAATATTACAATATTATAATAATCATTCAGTAACTATGCTGTTACAAACTTGTGGAGCCTATCTTGCTCATATGAGGAGAATACGTCCGTCATGAGGTTTGACAGATATATAACAATTTTATTGGTTTACATGACAATAGCTATTAATTATTGTTGTAGAAAGTAAATATTGATTCGTATATCCATTGTCGTGAAACATCAGTAAAACTCGTTTATCATTATTTGAAACTATAATAAGTATCATTTGTCAATTTAGGTATTTCTTTCAAGACTAGTAATTTTTTCCTCTAAACACGCATTTTTTCTCTTGTACAAGTATAGTTGACTCCAGTTACAGTGAACTCGGTTATAGTGAAATCAGATGTCGCGGACTCGGATGTAGTGAACTCGGATGTAACAAACTCTCAGTTATAGTGAACTTAACTTACTGGTCCCGTTTACATTACAAATAAGCCCCCTTACATTACAAATAAGCCCAAGAAGATTCGGTTATAGTCAACGCTGAAACTCAGCTGTAGTGGACGTAGAGAATACAACATCCAGGAAATTAATTCCTTCTTAGAAAAAAATATATCGCCTCAGCGTCACAAATTCCAACACAAGGCAGCTAGGAAAGATATCGTCTACCGAAGATCATCCAAGAAGTCTCTCTTGAGGTAGAGGTAGCGAACACGTACGATGATCTTGTACCACTCAGTTTTACTACGGAAACAAAGCCCGTGTCCTGTGTGGACTACAACTAGCGGCAGCGATGCGCGACTGCTTGCTACAGTTTTAAGCTCGATGTTACTTGAGATTTTGCGCAACAAAGTTCGGTGTTCTACGTAGGCAACAGGAAGCGCGTCACTGCCACAGACCGCATATTTCCTATCACAGAGAACTTCTGCGGGCCGGTATCAAAAGGTAACCGTTCGAAATACCAAGATCTAAACATCTCAAGCACCTAAATATCATGCAGTACAAACGGCTTTATTGTTAATTACCTGTTCTGCATTTGCATAGCTTCCATTCCAAAGATTTGGATGCTGTCCTGGGGGTTAGTGAAGGATGACAAGGAAAAATTCGATAAAATTTGCGTCGGATTTTAATCTTTCTTCGTCTCTAAAAATAAATATTTTAAAATAAACGTCACTAACTACCTTTGAAGAAAAAATGACTCACGATTACATAATAATGCTTTATTTTCAAAGATCCCTATGATAAATGTACAGGGTTCGTCAAAAAGACCTCCCTTATTTCAAAAGGCAGTTACAAAGAAACAGAAGAATGTTGTTATTTGTGAAGCAGAAATACTGTGCCATTTTATATTACTTGATTTAAAAAATTATGTTCGGTAAAGGGCGTCTTTCATTGTTGACACATTGACGAAGCCTTTACCGGGAGTTGTCCACAGTTCTTCGTAGACAGAAGTCTGGTTCCAACACGACGGAGCAACAGGTCACATTTCGCGATATTGTCTAGCAATTTTGAGAGAGTTGTTTTGTATACGTCCTCTCTCTTCGCCAGAAGTCATCACCTGACCCCCAAGGATATCTGATTTATGACCTTGCGAGTTTTTTCCTTCAAGCACTCGAGGAGGCATCACCTAGGAAGTGGGTGCCATTCCACCGGAAATGGTACAAGAACTGTAGACAACGTCCGGGAAAAGCTCCGTCAATGTGTCAACAATGGGGAACCCAACATAATTTTTAAAACCAAATAACGTAAAATGGCATCGTATTAGTTGTTCGCAAATAAGAATATTTTTTCTCCATCTTGGTTTATAACTGCCTTTTGAAATACGAGAGGTCTTTTTGCCATACCCTGTAGTGTAAAATGCGCATATTGAGTTCTAGTTCCTTTTTATAATTTATAATTTATAGTGTATATACTTTATATATGATATGTTATGTATTGTATTGTTCATTTTATCCTGTAAAAAAGCAAGTTTGCATTCTTAGTCAAAATCTATTTATGCTCTTTCTTGTTTTTCAGGAGGTCGACGAAACCGACAGTAAATGAATGCCAGCTGCCGCTACGTACTTATGTATTAAATTGTGTTAACTGTATTGTGTAATAAAACTGAAAAATCAAGTGAATGAAGAAACTGAACATAAAATATATTAATGTGTTTTCGAAGAGATATTAATGTGCTTCGTTTAATTAGCATAATTGTCTCATAAAATACTGTATTCAATCGAATTTATATTACTCGTGACTAATGTATATAGATAATAAACATGTCTACTACATGAATATATTTGCTCCAGATTGCTCCAGATATAATATCAACACACAATCTCACTATAAACGTAGTGGGTACATACAGTGGTATTAATATAAGCCTCAGAATAGCTAAAGTCGTCTTGCTAATAATGTTTTCAAGAAAATTATTGTATTAAAAACATTGAAATCTGTAAAGAAAATGATGTACCGTCTCGTCTCTTCTATAATGTTAAATAAAATACATTCTAATGTTTGTGTTGTAGAATTTCAAAAAATCTCACTGTTATCTTGGCTAATTGGATTTTCTCAAATCCTAAATAATGTGAAAAGAAATGTGTTAACGTTATGTTTCGTTTTAAATTTTTAATATCTCCAAATTTTTTAAAGTACTTTTTGAATTTTTATAGAAAAGCGGGCGTCGGAAGCCATACTTCTATACTATGCTCCATGAGGCTAAGCACCCGAGACACGGAGGGTCTCTGGATTGGTGGCCGTCTGGCAATCCCGGATTCTAACGGTGCCCAGCCTTTGCCAATAGTAATAAAAGGCAATAACATGACAAAATGTCTACATTCAAGAAAAATTGCTCCATGTTTAATGACTTTTGATTATTTTCAAGGAGAATTATTCCACGTTCAATGCCTAATCAAAGCTTGGAACATTGATATTGCGACCCACCCGTCCGACTAGCTCAGAATGGGGGGTTTTCTGGGTGGACGCAAACAAAAAAAATTTATAAAATTATAAGAAGAATGGCGGGGTTCAGGGTCGTGCAGAACGTTGTGGATTGGATGCAATTACTTAAAAAATACAAGGAGAATCACTTTTCACACACTCAAATATATTCTATAAAAGTTTTGCTGTTATTACAATTACACAAACCAATCAGAAGATAATTTAAATACACACTGATCATAAAATGCTGAAAGGAAAAAAAACACAAAACACACTAGTCACTATATACAAGGTTTCTTACTCTCTCTCTCTCTCTGAACATTCAATTACAGTTACTACTTTCTTCAATCATGAGAAAGGTTTAGAAATGTTTACTTTTTACAAATTAACAAGTTCTACTTAAAAATCAAGTCTGACAATTCTGAATTGATCTTGTCCGTAATAAATTACTCTCTCTCTTTCAACAAAACAATTCTGAGAATATCTGTAACTGATTACTCCTTCATTTTCTAGTTTTACCAGTTATAACTGTACATTTCCAATTTTCTTTTGAAAGAAAAGATTGATTCTTTACTCGCATGCTAGGGGTGGAAAGAAATTGTAATTATACTTTTCTTATCGTTAAGTATGACAAATACGTCTCCCCCCTCTTTTCTACGCCAAGACTGCAACGTAAACTTTCCTTCCAATATCTAGAAACTGTTCGCTAGGCACGACCTTACGTTTTCGCTTCTCGGGTGCGACGCGAAGCTACCAGCGGCGCGGCCTTGAAATAACCAACCCCGGTCTGAGGACGCCGTCCCCTCCACAGAACTGCTCGCTCTTCCGTCGAAGTCTCGTTGTTCACCAGCACGTGCCCACCGTCTCGTATTCAGTTGAAACTCTTTTCGTATGCTCAGATAGAATTATATTGGCGACGAATTCTTTTAAATTGAGCACTACAGATTTACAAGAGCCACTATTACGACGATAAACGAAATTAACGAGAGAAAAAAATAAACTGAAAATAAAAGAAACGAATTCATTGGTTAGTTCATGCCTATTCATTACTTCTCTTATCACTTCTCAAATGGCAAAATTAAAATGTTTCACTTCGTCTCTTTCTTTGAGAATACGTTTATATCAATTGTAAGGAGATAATTACCTCTTCTAGTCTCCTTGAAGAGTTTTTCATAGAATGCCTTCCTGTAGTCCGTTGCAGCCCAAGTTCCCGTCTTGTGGTCGGCACGTCCGAACTGGTCCGCTGTTGTCTAGAGAAAGAACGACTTTTTCTCCGTCAACTACAGGGCTCGCCCGATCTAACGTGGCGATCTCTATTGATCTCTTTAGGTAATTGTTACCTTCTCATATCATTCCGCGTTGGCGCGCGTTCAAACAGCTGGTCTCTTGTTCAGGACATTAATGTGACCCGCTTTCCGAGGCTTCGGGGGAAACGGATGGTCACAATATGACAGTTACAGAATTTAAATGAAAGGCCGTGATTATGTTAAAACACTTTACCATCCACTATATTTGAGAATTTTTCATACTTTTTCATATTTTTTTTTTCAGATTTTAAAATTTGTCAGATTTCAATTTTAAAAGTGATGGCGAATTAGGTCTGCAGAGTGTTGCTACCAGTGTCGCGTCGTGGCAAAGATAATGTTGAACAAACCTAAGCATATTCAGCGGACAGTTCCCTGGCACTTTAACATTTTTAAACAAGTGGTGTTACAAGAGCCAACACTTTCTGGATTCAGTGAAACCTGCAGAAACGACCACCTAGGGTCGTTTTCGTGAACATGACTTAAATCGAAACTTACGTAAGTTTTGCAGATTTCTACCAACTGTGAAATATATTGTTTCAATTGTAACTTATCTTGTGTCTACCAACATAATTTTTTGTAATTGTAACTTGTAATTTGTAATTGTAACTTGTGTCTTCCAATATTTCATTGTTTTTCGCATTCTCAATTGTTTCGTGAACAGAAGGCAGGCAGAAGTACGTGTGATTTCGTGAGTTCAGAAGCTTATCCTAATAACTTCAGTGTAATTATTTATAACAACTTAATAAATACATTTGATTTAAATATGACCATGATATTACTTATTCAATTAGTAATTATACGTCAACTATGGGGTAATTACGTGTCAAATCACCCCAAGAAAGTTGGATTTTCAACATTTTCCTCCAATTGCTTTGTAAATTGTTATAATACTGGTAAAAGGCAAGTTATTTTGTAATATGTAGTTTTTTATTTCTCTGTCCAGAATTTTCTGAGAAATAGGGAAATATGAATATGGATCTTTTCCCACTTCAAGACTCAATAACTCAAATATTACTCTTTCCAAAACGAATTAAAAAATAATTGAAACAGATGTTTCCAGGTTGAGTGTGTGGTTCATTTCACATGGATTGGGCCTGTAATTCAATACAAAATTCAAAATGTTAACATCTGAAGTTTCAATATACAGTCAGTTTTTTCGATTTTCTCTTCTTACTGCGATATATTTGCTATTGGGAAGAAAAATCTTTGCACTTATAGAAAATAATGTGAAATATCTGCGCACTTAAAATGAAAGTTTGTTAAAATTTTATAGGAGAATAATATGAATATAGTAGAGAAACAATATTTATTATAACATTAATATTCACACTATTGATTATTCTGCATTAGGTTGACGTACTTACTCTTCGCAAATTGCCAGAATCAATTCGAAAGTTCATGATAACTCCACAAGAGAATCAGCTATTACCATTGACAGAATAATAGTTAATATAAACCAGCAATTGAACATAATGTAACAAAATATTGAAAACCCAACGATTTTTGTAAAATTGTTATTTTACCTGTTGCATAATATCTTAGAGGAATTAAAAATCAGATGATGTGAGGACTTTGTAGTCCCCTTCTGTTGTCCTTTTGTAGGTCATTTATAAATTTATCGAGGATATCTAATACCAGGCGTTTGTCAAACCTGAAGCTTTTCTTGAACTCGCTTTCCGTGTAAAATTCAACTAGACTTTGTGTCTCACAGATACGCCGAGTATTAAGCACAGCGTACTCAAGGACTTCCTCGATATCTTCAATATCCTCTAGAAGATGAACTAGTATATCCAAAATATCAGCCATTCTGGGAATCTCCTGATCTCAAAGTTTACTTTCCAAAGTCTAAGAATAGAATATCGATGACTTGGAAATTAAGTCGCTTTCTCAGTTAACTTTACTCAAAATAACGACTATGAAATAGAATTATACTACTTACATGCTCTATAGTCTATGTCAAAGTCTAAGTTTTGTTCATGAATACGACTCCTAGACGAAGCCTTCGCCTCCATTAAGAGTAATTTTTTGTCTAACAGATTGACTTTCCCCTAACACGTGCGTAAATATTCCCTCTTTTAAGTGGTTACCAAGCCCAGTGATCAAAATTCGATCATACTTCGTAGAATAACCTGAGTTTAAACGACGGTCACCACTTCCTCGCAAATTTGCAGTTCTTAACCGTAGAGTTAAGACCGGAGAAGGTGTTTATGCAGTATCTTCCTGACTCGATACGTTAAGACAGATTACGTAGAATAATGATATCTGGAGTTGCGAGGTAATTAATGTTTCAGATAACAATATATTGTTTTTATTCACGCTTTCAAATTTACTCAGGGTGTAAACTGTGGCTTCAATTCAAGCTGGAAATCATGTTTACGAACGACAAAAACCACCAGTGTTGTGAAATATGAAAGTAAGAATATCGGAAATTAAATAATTTTGCATACGTATTCTTTTGCGCATATGCAAAACGCTTCTTGTATTTTGTAGATTAAGTGTAATTAAAATAAATTAAACTAATGTAAAACTGTCAATACTGGCGAGACGAAATGAAACACTGTCATTAATAACGAATAAACGTACACAGTATATATATTTTTGAAAACAAAATACATCGCAAGCCGTATTTCTTTCATTTTAAGAGTTGATTTATTATAATGGTTTCCCCGACAAATTCTCTGACACACGGTCTCATTCGCAATAACTTTTTGTTTAACCTGCAGAGGGGTACATAAGATTCATAGTAAGGCAGAGTAAAAAGTAGATTTCTAAAAACGTACAGACATTCAATTCATTCAATGTTCAACCAACGCCATCTAGGGTACAAGGCCGCAACACACCCACAGCCACGCTACGCGGCCGATGGAGTCCGCGAACATCGTTGAGTTACACAAACGAACTATTTTATATTAAATAATTCCCTGAATAAAATATCTTATAAACGTAAGTTCAAACACCATAGTGATTGAATATTCAGTATTAATATATTAAGTATGTAATATATATTTCAAATCCATGGGATTTAATTATTTATTCAGTTGCTCGTATAACAGGAAGTTTCATTCAGTCTTAAATATAAGGAATAATTTCCAGTCTTAAATTTCAAGGATTGGATGGATCAGAAATGGGAAAGAAAACAAACTTTTATTTTCTCATTTTTTTATAATATGTGACCTTTTTTTGTGCATTAACTTTTCAGCAGAATGTTAATAGTGGTAAAGATGATAGAATTAACAAGATCTCTTGCAGTGTGACATGCTGTACACTGTAGTCCAGAAAATATAAGAGTTGGAATATTTTCCTGAGCTAGAGTACACAACACCTTTCGATTACACTTTTGCTGCCAGGATATCTCTTCAGCATCACTGAGTATTTTTTGCGTCAGTGCAAAAATGTAGGACATACAAATTACAGCCATTCAACCATTTAGAAAAATTACTCATGAATTGTATAATATCAGCCGAATTGGCTGTAATTGGCTCCCGATTTTTGTTTCCGAGCGTCGAAAAATTTTTTTCTGACAAAATTTACAGACCCTGGCCAGTTTTCGATAGATTTCTGATGACCTAGTTCTTGAAAGGCAGAGACTGTCACGGTTGAAGATATTTAACGCAAGTTTTACATTTTGCCTCTAAAGGGAAGATGGGTACAAAGACATCAATGTCTGAGTTCTACCTTACTTCTATAAACTGTCCTTCTCAACAGCATGAAGAATTTTGAGAGCAGAAAACGAGGCCACACCATCAAGTATTTCATCACTAAATCCTTTAAATTAAACTATTTAGTCAGTTTTGTTTAGCTAGTTATTTTTCACACTTAAGAATATGCACATTGTCAAAAATTAGGTAGAGGCTTTGATCTGTAGTTGTATTAGAGTGAATGCAGGTACTTTTTAATTCTGGTGGATTGTTAAATAATGAAAAGGTTTTTCTGTTTTTGGCACTGTTGTCAGAAACTACACCAAAAACTTTAAAGCCTATTTGCTCCAATTCAACAATTATATTTTTTACGTATGGAAACTAACTCTGCTGTGAAAGTCACACCTGGTAAAATATAAGCAACATCTAAATAATTCGAGTCCAAACTTCTAACCATAAAAAGCATAAGGACTAGAAGCACTCTGTGAATTTCCATCTCCCTGGCCAACAGTAGTACCGCCCTTATAATCAAACTGAGGTTTTGGATGTATTTCATCCATAAGATGCTTGACATATTTATGGATATATATTGTACCGTTTTTGAAAGTGGTTACCTTCAAATATTGTACCATTTTTGAAAGTGTGAAAAACAACACAGATACGGAGTTTTTATTACAGGTTTATTTACAGTGACTGTATATTACAATGTTTATTTACATACTCCTCCGGAAACTACCGCTGCAATCCACAGCACTCCAATTCCTGAGGCAAGCTACCCCAGCCTGACACAGAGTACCCCAGCGTGCTAACCTGTAGCACCGCTCTCGGCATCTCCTGTGGCCACCCTCGCAAACCTGCGAACACTCCCCCCCCCACGGATCAGCAAAAGGTGCCTCCGCACCGCAAGTCGGCCCAAACTCGAATGACACCGGTTTACTCCACCAGCCCCAATCGCGAGGAGTCACGTGACAGACCTCTCACGCTGAAGACCCGCGTACCGTATCACCTCATTACAGAGTTTTGGGCCGGTCGCAAAATGGGGCCGGCCGCCAGCTGCAGACGATCTGTCCTCGCACATTATTCTGGCTAGCTGACCCCCAGATGTTCCCAGACACGCCCCCGCTGGCCTGCACCCTCGAAGCGACAGCTCCGGTTGCCCCGCCAGCCCGACGCCTGGACCACCCCTCCTACGCGCCGGCCCGTGCCTTTGCGGTGATGAATGCTACGACGTTACAAAATGTAGCCTAGACAGTTAGTAGGCAGCCGTGGAGAACTTGTTGA
This sequence comes from Teleogryllus occipitalis, assembly GCA_011170035.1. Classification (NCBI taxonomy): domain Eukaryota; kingdom Metazoa; phylum Arthropoda; class Insecta; order Orthoptera; family Gryllidae; genus Teleogryllus; species Teleogryllus occipitalis. The sequence goes on along the minus strand of BLKR01000643.1, from coordinate 67,354 downwards.
AAAGCTATTACGTACTCTACTTAATGTAACATCACAAGGGAGCAGAAAGCCTGAATTGCTTCGTAAATACCTATAACAGTGTGGGGATCGTACAAAAGAACAACAAGCTAATGACTTCCATGAATACCTCATTCTGTCTTTCATATTAAGAAAACTGTTGACTTAATATTAATATTATGCCTTCCCTTTCAGGCAAGTCAGTTCGTAAAGTATCTAGCAAGTCACAAATTAATTGAATTTTTTCATTGAGAAAAGTTTCATCACACTGGAACTTGGTACAAATTTCAATGAGAGTAACACATACACTATTAGTACAACTTATCCTGACAAGAAGAACCGTACTACCTACACTTAGTAGGTGTACGTTTGTGTATTCTTGTAATGCACAGTTAACATCAATTCATTTGCCACCACAAAGTAACTTAGAAGACAAGAGTTTGGAACATCACGAATTAATAATAAATGTACACTGGCTTCTTAATTTAAGAGGATCCAATAAATGTCCAGTTGCAATTTGGAAATTAGATCATCTAGCGTTTCAAAGGAGATCATCTCCATATTCTTTTTAAGCAACAATAAACTTTTGTCTATGCCTTTTTTCATGTAAATGTTTTTCATGTAAAAAGATGAATTTGTATCATATAATTTTATAATATTAATTGTATAATATTAATGTTTGTAGTGTGGATGAGAACACACATTAAAGGTGTAATCAGGCTGGACATTTTGTGTTATTACAAACTTTTTAACATAACTATGATACATTCATGTTTAGGGTTATTTCTATTAGTTCATGAATCTGAAAATTTGTATAGACGCAACTCGCCTTTCTTAAGGCGAATGCGGGTCAGTTGCGCAGTAATTAACTTCCGAGTCTTGGGATCATATTTAGACGTTTCTCTTTCAATATCTTTCTTTCGGAAATGCAACTCCCATACCTTCAATAGTGAAAATATCTGCGTTACTGAACAATCTTATTTTACAAGCGTCTGTATTCAGTTTAGGTGAGAGGAAATATTAACACGGTGACCAAATATTTAACTCACATAAAATATAAGAAGATAGAAGTTATATACAGGAGATGATTTCTGTCGGAACGCGACGGAACGGCGTTCCGACACCTCGGAAATAATTATTAAATTATATTATAAATATATAACTATTTCTATTAAGTTAATAACACTAGATTAATAACTAACTAAACTGTGTATATATACACAATTACTTTATATATACATACATGTATATAAAATTGAAACAAGCCCTTCTTCTCTACCAGCAAAATTCGTAATTTTACGAATTATTAAGTTAAATTCATGACTCGTTTCGTTTGAATGACACTCTTAATTATACTCCGAATAATTTAGTTATTGATTTGAGCGCCAGGAAATAATTACGACTGTAAACCCGGATGTTTCCCTACGTAATTTTAATATTTCTCACCCAAAATTATGTCGTGGTAGCTCAGTTAGTTGGATTCGAAGTTCATAATTGTTGTTACTTACTCTGCAACCAATTACTCAATCTGCCATCCATACGGAGTGGCGAGGAATCTGAAAATATTATCAAAATATTTACTACTGGATTGCACGTAACGAATATTGATAATCAGCTTTCTTTACACATTATAATAAATTCCATTTTGTTACTTTAGTAACAAATTGGAATTTATTATAATGTGAAATATGATTCTAATGAAAGTTAAACATGAATTATTATATCGTTAATTCAAAATGAAATTATCTTTGTTCATGACCAGCTCTCTCTATCTTGTAATAATTATAAATCAACCTTGTTATATTCACGGATCTTCGCACGCTCTTCACTTCTCCGTTCGATAGCGCCCCGTAGAATCTTTTCCGTCGTCGCAGCAGAATCTTCTTTCTTCATAAAGTCCTCCGCCTAATGTTCGCGATGAAGTTCAAATTCTCCCAGCGATACTATTATTACCCGTTACTTCCCTTTCTCGCATCACGAGTGAACGCCAATACACCTACTGACTATTACTTTGTAGATTACTTCGTCTTTTCCCACAAGAACGTTTTATCCTAATATATGAAACGATAGACTTAATTATACTACAAGTTATTGCATCGGATTTGGTTGTCCTCGACTTGGTAAAATGTCAGGAGCCGACCCGCTCATTACAGCGTTGCTAGAGAAAGTGTCTGTGTTCTTCCTAAAACCCAAAGCACCAGAACTCTGTATCATCCTCTTTTCTCTAACAAAAGAGTACTATTTCCGCCTCTGCCCGGTCACTTTCACATCATCTTCACCTAGCGAAAATGACCTTAACGCCGGTTGTTTACTTGTCACATAGCGACCCCTCCCGCAATCGTCTATTGACATCACTATATTAATGACATTCCACTTCCACATTCCTATTCCACTTCATATTAATGACATTCATAAACAAAAATGGTTCGTCATTTTGGTATATCACAATATATATGGGTGATCAGTATAACACGCAACCCTACTGTTCAAGACACTGACACAAAAGTGAAAAATTTTGCAACACGGCTTCTGGGACAGCTTCTTCCACTGCATTTCAGCGACACTCCATTCACCCCTCCCCCTTCATTTCACTCACCCCCTTCCTGTGGTGTGGGTCATACCTGCTCAAAACAAAACAGCCCGCGTCTTCATTGCTGTAATTAATAATGAACAATTTGGTTTCAGGGCGCCCCATAGCACCATTTATAAGCTAGTGCGCATAGTAGACAGAATTCGGCGCAACTTAAACGAGCGGCGATTCACAGGCGGCGTTTTCCTTGATGTCGCCAGCGCCTTTGACAAGGTTTGGCGCGATGGCCTCCTCACCAAACTCATCTCCGCCAATTTTCCCTCTACATAGTCCACCTGATCCACTCCTGCCTTGCGAACAGATCGTTTCAAGTGACGATTCTGAACGCAAAATCTACCACTCGCTGCATACGGGCGGGGGTGCCCCAGGGGAGTATCCTCTCTCCGGTGCTCTACTGCCTGTATGTGCGTAATATACCAACCTCTACCCAGGCAGAACTCGCCATATGCGCAGACGGTACGGCTGTAATAGCCAAAATAGTACAAAATATCTCGGCATCACGCTTGACCGCGCTTTAACTTTCCGCGAACACGCGGACGCGGTTTCGCAAAAAGCATGGCAACGCCTGGGGATGCTGCGAGGCCTATTACATAAGCGGAGCAACCTGTCCACAGCGAACAGCCTGCTAATTTATAAAGCCATGATTAGGCCCATTTTGGACTACGCCTGCCCAAGTTGCGGAATAGCGGCGCAAGCGCACATAAACAAACTGCAAACAGTTCAAAATGCGTGCCTTCGTAAAATTCTTTGCGCACCAAGTTACTTTAGAATTTCTGAACTTCATTCAGCCTTAAATATACCACTCATACAAGAGCATTTCAAAATCTTAGCTTCCAATTTTTTCTAGAGAAATAATTAGACTAATTTAGAAATTAGTCTAATAATGACATCATTACAAATTTAGCTTTGTACGAGCCGGATCCCACGGCCACGTACAAACGACAGAGAGACCTGCTGGAGTAAAACGAGTCTAACGCCAATACTGTCAAGAAAATTGCAGTAAACAACGCCAAAAGCGCGCTGAACGGCTTCTGTCTTTCCTGACCTTGTTTTATTTTTGTTACAGATCAGCCATAGATGTCCGAAAGGATAGAGATGGCTCCACTGCAGGGAAGTGTGGCGGCATTGCACTTAGCGGCCATACGGAACTGTGCTGCAAAGCAATCCTCGCGTCTTCATTCATAGTTTCCTTCTTTCACAGTTACCTTACGATGCGCCTCAGCGTACAGCAACGCAGTTTTGTGATGGAGGAGTATTTCCGAACGCAATCTTTCGAAGAGTGCCGGGCAGCTTTCAGAAAAAAAAATCATCTCAGTCTATTCCGAAGAGTACATTTCAGTTAGTGAAATGCTATCGTGAGACAGGAGGTGTGTTTGATCGCAAACGCAGTCGCCAAATTACAGTGCTCACACAGCGAAAACTAGAGGAAGTTCGGGATGATCTTTTAACTTCCCTGAAAACATCATTAAGGAAACTTTAGCAGCAATGTAATCTTTCTCATGGAAGTGCGCACTGTGCCACTACAAAATTGAAAATACGCGCGTTCAAACTGCGGACGCTTCAGAAGCTTAAGATTCCTGATCGGGCTGCTTGCATGAATTTTTGTAATTGGCTACGTCGATTCGTTAGCGAAGGTCTCGAGGCACTTGATAACGTAATTTTTAGTGAAGGGACTTGGCTTCATTTGGATGGATATGTTAACCAGCAAGACAGTAGTCTCTGGGGGTACCGAGAGACCATAGGAAACAGTAGAGAGACCATTGCATTAAAAAAAGATTGGAGTATGGTGTGCCATTATAGACGCAGATTAATTGATCTGTTGTTTTTCAAAGAAACAGTAACAGCGGGTAAGTATCAGAAGAAACTGAGAAATTAATTTTTATTATGTTTTAATTAGTTAGTTATTTTTAAAGTAACCTTATTCAATAATAATAATAATAATAATAATAATAATAAAAATAATAACATTTGTTTTGCGAATCTGAATTTATAATTTATTACTATTTATTTAAAACTGAAAAGTATAAAACGTATACATTTCTGGAGCATATGTTCCGGAGCGTATCTTATTAAGAAACTAAAACAAGCAAAGTTTACTATTAAATTTACATCAATGTATATTTTACACGGCGAGTTTATTTCACTTTTAAACAATATATGAAGAAATCATCGTTCTTGACAATTCAATTTTCTTTCGACGCCAAACAAGCAGGCGCGTGCCTTTTTTTTGAACTTGTACGGTGGTCACCTGCCCTCCTCCTCAGGGTGGCGTTAGTGGGAGAGGGGATTAAGTGTACTTCCCGTCAGTTTACCTGCTTGAAACCATCAGCCGCTATCCGACCCGCAGCGTTTTATAGTGATCACCCGGTGTGTGTGTGTGTGTAATATAATTTATTGTGAGCGCGTTCCAGGACCTAAAATTTTACATATCAAGCACTGTATAAATATATAATCGCAGTTACTATTGTCTATATATTATGTTAAAGTTGTATTTAGAACTGACATCTTTGTAGCGGCGAAATCCTTTCTGTCGATTGCTTTAACCAATTACGCCCGTAATTCCTCATCTTTGGGAAAAGTAAATACACTAGCAAGAGATCCTGTTAAATACTTCCCGTTCCCCAGGTACGCAACACTTGAATGGCATGCTGACACAACACACATTACACTAAAAGTAAAATAGTTGTTCACACGGTGAGAACGAAAGCATAAATCGGCTACCACAACACCCAAGCAGACCGGGAAGGGAAACCGCGGGAAACCGAGAACAGGTCCCAATGTTGTGACGTCACTATCAACTTTTCCAGCAATAGGTTGGCCTTGTTTCCCAGATGGCGTTGGTACATGCCATTTTATGCTGCCTCCATTTTAGGAAAGACGATTACATTTGCAATCTGAACTTCTAAAATCCTTCATCCCTTGAGAAGCCTCAAGCATGATGCTGTTCCAAGTGAATATTTAAGTATTTTAAATGATCAGTGCACATCACAAAGAGTGAACAAACGGGTGAAGGAGGAATGCGGTCTCGACATCTAGGCAGTCAGCTACACGCTATTTGTGATAGTTTCGTATTTCTTGTAAATAAATGAAAAAAACTTCAAAAATTAAGCGACGTCAATATCCGAAAATGCTAGTAACCAGACACAATGCACTTTAAATTATTTAGAGTACCCGTCAACCATCCCTGTAATGTTTCTTTATGATAACTGCTATAATCCACTTAACATTATTCATTTAATCAAAGAAGTTTTTAAGTATAAAGGAGTATTTAGATTAATACAGGAGTATTCAGATCAGGCGAAACCCGGACGGCGAAACCCGGACAGCCAAATTCATTTACATGACTCTGGCCGCGGAATCACTGAACTTTGCAAAACTTGAAAATGTTTATAATAATAAAAAAGATTGAGACAAATTTGAATCAATTTTGATATTCACACTTTATTAAGTAAAAAGATTCTGGAATACTGTAAGACTATTGTGACGTCATGAGTAGGGATATACGCCATGGGTGAGCTATATGCAGTTTATTTACATAATTATTTACAATATACAGGTCCTCACTCTGAGGTATTTGTCGGAGCGAACTACCTTCTGCCCCCTCCGTACATGCGCCTTGCGACGTCACCACCGAATAGCTACTCGCGAACTCGGCCTACTCGCGGGAAATAACCTAACGCTTGGCAGGCATTAAAGAGCGCCAGGAGAAACTCCACCCCTTTGTCACCAACAGTTCTCAGTTGCGCGACAGTGATGCCATCAGGGCCGCGAGATTTTGTGGGGTTGAGGCGGCGGAGCACTCCGCGGAGTTCCCCGTCCGTCACGCGACGGGCTGAGGTGTTCGGTGCAACGGACAGGTGGTGCCGTAGTCGCTCCGCAGTCAAGCGGACATCGCTAGTTCCAGTGTCGTTGGTTCGGAACTGCCGTTCGAGCAAGTCAGCAAAGACTTCGCTTTTAGCGGCGGCGTCCCACACGTATTACGATGCTGCAGGAGGTTGACCGGGGAGCCTTGGGACGACCGCGTTGGTCTGTACGGGGTTGTATATTCCTGGTTGCCGTCCCAGCGCTTTGGATAAGTCCCATAGGCGTTTATCGTCGAGGTTGCACACTTCTAATGTATTTTTCGACCGAGAGTTTCTCTCGTCTCTGAATCACCTCGTCTGCGAAATCACCAAATCGGTGATGAAGCTTCACTGCTCTGGGGAGCGCTTGCAGTGTCCGTCTTTGCTCGTCTGTGAGCTCGGGACGAGAATACAGCACGCGCGTCACTTTCGTAACCTTTTTGTACACGGACATGACCGTGTCAGTGAACAAGTTCACTGCAGATTCTATGTCCGTCTTTGTCACTAGCGGTCTCTGCTCAAGAAAATCGCTCACTTGAGCTTGATAGCCGACCCAGTCAGTGATGCGCGTAGTTCGCATTTTTTTCTGGCGTGCTGCGTCAAGAGATGTCACCACACTTATTACCGGATTGTGATCAGAATCCAGTTCGCGAAGTGACAAGGGTACATTGCCTTCAACGCCCTTCGCGAACGCAAAATCGATAATACTCGGTCGCTTGCGCGTTCCGCGCTGGGCTGTCGGGAAATATGTGGGACGTTTCCGTGCGCATACATATACGCCCCGTCTCATCGCTGCTAGAGTGGCGAGATTGGTGCCGTTCCTGTTGGAACCTAAGCATCCCCACGACCGGTGCCTTGCATTGAAATCACCAAGTATCAGTACCTTGGTGTCGAGGGCGAGGATAGCTTCGATTTCTGAGACGTTTAGATTTTGATGTAGGCAGTAGACAGACGCGACAAGGAGTCGGCTGGTTCCCACCCATATGTGAGCTCCAACCGCTTCCAGAGATGTCAGCATTTGGGTCGGGAGGTTTGCTTTGAGCTGAGGGATGTCGCGGCTAATGTTCAATGCGACACCGCCTCCCAATCTGCCTTCGCGATCACTCCGGTATGTAGCGAATCCTTGAATTCGAAAGTCCCTCAAGGCGGTGAACCACGTCTCTTGTATCGCCATGATATCGAATTTATACGTTTGAATAAACTCGCCCATGAGCCCCATGATTGCCACACCGAGGGTCTTTTCGTGACCTTCGCGTGGTGGCGGGTGCGCGAATAGAAATATGCCATTTAATTTCGCGTAAGACTCCGCCTCTAAATACGCCACCTTGTCGGTGGTTGGAATGGCGAAGACAATGCGCTTCCCCCTGGAGGCGTTGCCGTCGGGGGTGGGGCCGAGGCCTACAGCTGCAGCTCTAGCAGCGACCTTCGGCTTCCGCCGACGGTTGCGGTTTCTCCTCCTGGAGGTGAAGCCACGTGGGTAAGGCGGTGAGGCATTGATTCAGATATCTCACTGCTTGCCTGCTGTTCGCCGACTTCGCGTAATACGCAAAGTCGTCCGCGAATCAGCAGGAGCCCGCAACGCTGGATTCCCGTTCTCCTTTCTGCTAGCAGGGGCGCATCATTGACGTACAAGCCGAAGATAGTGGGGGAAAGCACGCTGCCCTGTGGAACCCCCGCCCCGGCGCGTCTTAGGGACGATTGTACGCCATTGAGACGCACTCTGAACGTCCTCTCCGTGGGAAAGCTACCGATCAACCTGGTGTAGTAGTCGCTTATCCCTGACTCGATGAGGCATAAGAGAGCCCTCTCATGCCACACCGTGTCGAAGGCCGACCGCATGTCCAGGACGACGGTAGGCAGAGTGTGCCGCCGCTCGAGAGAGAGGCCGATCTCGGTGCAGAGGCGCGTCAGCTGCTGCGCGGAGCTCTGACCCGTTCTAAATTCACATTGTTCGTCTCGGAGGAGACCTAGAGCCTACTTCTTGCTGCAAACGCACCGGTACTAAGCGTTCTAGGGTCTTTCCAAGGAGCGAGAGTAGACTAATGGGTCTATAACGTCTATTCGTCAGGAAGAGGCTTTTACCGCACTTGGGTATTAAGCAAAAGCTCGCAGTTTTCCACGCGACGAGCGGTCGTAGGGTGCGGATGTGCCCCTGCCGCTCCGCTCCTCTGGCCGCCCAAGACCGCGCTCCCTTGCGCCTTTCGCCGGCCGCTCCATGCCCCCCCGGGCCGCCTGAGCGAGGGGGCGGACGGACACCTTGGCACCAAAACCATGGCGGAAACATCGGAGCTGCCGCCTCCGCTGCCGCCGGACGCCGGCGCGAACACCACCGCCGCCGCTGCCGCCACCATCTATGGCCGAAGGCAACCCTGTGGAAGCCGGAGCGGCTGCTCCCTCCAGAAACGGACTCGACTCCACGCGAGTCCCTAACCTGCGCTTGCAGAGGGTTTGCGGAGAGACGTGGAGCACTTTCTCCTCCACCCCTGCAGCCTGCACTGCCTCCAAAACGGCTGTGAGGGACCGAGAGGGGTCCCCTGGGAGGTGATAGTCGCCTGCGCACGGGAACGCGAAGCGGAGAGTGGAGCTACTGGAAGGGTTGCGGCGGGCTTACCGCTCAGGCTACTTCCAGCTCCACGCCGGAGCCGCGGCCCTCGCCTTAAGTGCTGGAGAGGGTGCGCGCACCCGAAGCGCACTCCCCAGCCCCACAACAAAGCACCGCCAACGCACTCGCAACGCCGCTGGCCCCAAGGACCTGCGGCGAAACCAGTGGTAGCCCAGCGGAAGAGTCCTTTACAACCTTCCTGGGGACCACCCGCGGCCTCCTCGCAAACGAGCTGCGGGGGAGGCGAAACCGGCCGACCGTGGCCCACCGAAGCGGGCGCCGGCACCACGACCACCACCTCCAGTAACAATGTAAACAAAATGTAACCACAAACAAAATGTAAACACAACCGTAAATCTGAACAAGGTGTACGTACATCACAATTAGTGGTAGCGATACAAATGAGTTATATGAATACAGCGGGCAATACATTTCTAAACTAATTTTTAAACACAATAGATCGTGCGCCAAGAAACAAGTACAAGAAATTAAAAAGTAGAAAAGCACCTTTGAAAAGGGGAAAAATGTTTTTAAGAAAATTATTCCCACCTCATAAACAAAAGTGGCTAACAACGTGAAAGTCGAACTACCTGCATTCATCAGTTTCATAGATGTTTTAGATTAAATAGTATTGCACATGAATAAGCACATCATGCAAATGAGACTTTCTGCCCAGCTGGAATCTTTTAAATTTATCTATTATTTTTGCCTACATTTTTGTTTAATTTGTTAAAAAATGTGTACTGTGAAAATATTCGAAAAAAAATTTTTAGTGTAATAAACACAATATTTTAAATTATTTAGTTATATTTAGTCGCTCTACATCAAGCAAATGAAATGGCGTTCTCTATATGTCGCGCGCCCATTTACGGGAGTATTGCCCGCGCGCCGACTTAGGGTTAACTATACCACTGGATTTTCTATGTGCATGAAATTTTCATTTATCTCGGCGTCGCCCACTTCCTCGTCACCCTTTTCTACCGCCGTCCCCTTCTCCGCCGTTTCAGGTGCAGTCGTTACCTGTGCTGCCCCAGCGTGGCTATTTCTGCCTAATCCGACGCGGGCCACTGCGTCGGACGCCGTCTTCGCCCGCGTCACCACAGCGCTCACAATTTACGGCTCAATAAAACCTTCGCGTACTACCTCTAGTAATTGCGCCCTGCGGTTGTTGAGAAGATATTAACCGATGTCACATTCGCGACTTACTACTGCCGCTTTAGATGGACGCTCCCGAATGGCGCTTGCAGACGAATCTGCGCTACGAGTAGATTCCTGGTTTTAGTATTAAAGGTTGGAATACCCATACACTCTCCTCAGTTAACTCAGAGTCTTCTACAATCTACTCATTTACAACATCAAAAGAAGCTCCTGGATCACAGAAAATCGTTGCCTATTTTTCATTCACAAATCCGTGACACGTAAATGGCTGGAAAAGCTGCTTTCTCCTCGACGTGGCAGATCTTGTCGCCCTTCTCCCTTCCCGTTTACTCGGGCAGTCCTTCGCGACGTGTTTAAGTGACCTGCAACTGAAAAATTTCCTGGCGGTGGGTTTTTCGAACACACCCTGACGTCATGGCCTTTGTACGAGGGTTTCCGGCGACTGGTACTTGCTTTCGCTTTTCCGAGTCGGCGGCAACTTCCGCCCCTCCGTCCTTTCTCTGAAACGGTTTCGAAAAACTACGCTTCCATCCTGACCTATCGTTCTCTAATTGCCCAGTTTGTTTCGCGAATTCCAGTGGAATCGAGAATTTTTCCCAATCATCAATAAAATGTTCCCTAATCTCAGCGGGAAACCGTCCGTTTCATTTGATCTGTCACGATCGAATTTAGCAATCCGTCGAATGTAGAGATGCTGACCCACACGCTCCCTTCTTCGCAGTCATTGTGCAGCTCTCGCGCGTGCACGTTCCACGTGGTGCTTGCGGCCTTCACGTGTCTCACGAATAACTGCCTGAATTTCTCTGCGTGAAATTTGTACATTTCCAGGAGTTTGGCATTAATATCGGCGTACTCTGTCATCGTTTTCCCGTCTCTTCTAACGTATGTCGTGAGTGCACTTGATAGGGAAATAGCTCCCATAAGATTGGCGACCCAAACTTCCTTAGGAACTTCTAACAGTTCTGCTTGAGGCTCGAATACCTTTAGATAGTTTGTAAAATCATAGTTGTCGCTTTTAAATTGGTCCATAATTAAATTGGTCCATTCAATCTTATATGGGTTTGCGCCTTCACTTTGTGTCCCGAACTTATGCTTCCCGTGGGCGTCTGACTCGCAATATGGAGTTTGTCTTAATCGAACCCGTGATCTAATCTTCTTTTTTCTTTTCTTTTCGCATTCTAATCTTTCCCGCTCTCGCTCTAATTTTTCTCCCTTTTGTATCTGTTCTTTACATAATGTCTTAACAAATTTCTCACCATATTGGCTGCTGTTTCCAGTAATAGTACCGCGCAACTTCGCAATTATATCGCAATCCTAGGTTGCCGTCTCTCCCTACCCCCTAGCAATGTGCATAAGGCACTCCCTACTAAATTGCGCGAGATATGCCATGATACTTGAATTGTTTCCCCAAATTTCACATGGCTGCGCTTACGTGAATGATGCTCCTGGTGTACTTCCTGTCTTCTCTCTTGAAGTCGACGATCTCCGCCACCAAGATTGACTTTCGATATTAAAAAACTACCTTGCGCTGCTCGCACAGTCCTACACTCCCTACTTTCCCGGACTTCTAAGGATGCACAGTTCCCGTTTTTTACCACACACCAGCTACGCAACCTCATGCACTACTGAAACCACTTCGTTGCACTCCTACCATTAAACTGCTACCATCATTATCAACTATGGTGCACCTTCTCCCGTTGATATCATTACACTGATGCCACCATCCAAAAACTATGGTGTGCCTTCCCCCCTTGGCTTCGTTATAACAGCTACCACTTTTAAAAAACTACCACGTCCGTAACGTCGTGGATAGGGATATACGTAACAAGAACACAGTCACGAGTCAGCTATATACAGTTTATTTACATAATTATTTACAATATATAGGTCCTCACACTGAGGTGATTGTTCAAAACACAGAAAGCTCACTGGTTCAAAACACAGAAAGTTGAACAACAATAAGCAAACCCGAAGAACATTCCAATCGTCCATTTGCGGAAGCAAAAGCATAATCACGACTGAAAACAGACAATACATTTCCTTGCCTTTCCAATCTTCACTGTCCCATCCCATCATCGTCACATCTATACACAAACTAACACAAACAGCCTAGCAAGCGCAAAGAAACAAATATTAGGGTTGCGCAACCTGGCTCACCAGTGAACACCTCTGTCACGGGTGTGTTTAAACCTAAGGGGAGGTTCGCTGACGTGACCAATAAGTTGGATACCCTCACAAAAACTCTCACCAATCGAAATACAGTCATCATCATAGGAGGGCAGAATTACATTAATTCAGATGGTCACTTTACACCTGAGCAACATGTTGACAAACTATAACGTGCCGCCCAAAACACAAACGTTATAGTCTCGACTCTGCCCTTCTGATAAAACAAACCAACACTGTGCAAAAAATTTAGACACACAAATTCAAATTAGAAACACATTCAAATTTTTATCTTCCAGAATTGTGAGCAAGGCTCAATAAACGCCCTGCTTACGGAGGTTCTTGTATGTAAGAAATGATATTGATTCAACAGTGTTGACACAATTCAATTTATATGCAGTTGAAAATCTTACCTACATGGAATATATTTAAATAAAAAAGTAATAGATCGATCATAATTATTCGTAATTAATCAATCGTAATTAATAAAACCTCAACTAGATATGAAACAATAACGAATGGTGAAGGTCACCATGATGTACCCTCTCCCTCAGAAAAAATGTCGTTCAAAATTCTATCTTCCACACCGCGCCGACAAACTTGGACACCCCTCGGCCTGGGGGAGGGCAGGGGGAGGGACTTGTTGACCAATCGCTAGCAGGTAGAACCACAGTTGTCTGTGATTGGTGCAACATCCCAAGGGGCAGAAAGAACGCTGTCTCAGGGGGAGGGGGCTAGTTCGTTTACGTACGAGACGGAAATATCGTCATATTTCCCTGCCGAAGGAGATAGTTTGCCTGCGCGTACGCCACGACGAAAAAATATTTCTAAGCGGGGTTTTCCGTCCAGAATGATTGTCTAAAGACTTGTAAATATTAATCATTTTAGCAACAATTATTCTAACTTTTAGTAATCGATTTGTAACTCCTGACAAACTGCTATTTTGAGATATTCATTTCAGGCACAATTTGCGCAGCCTTCCTGGCCGTTCTAACGCATATTTCGAATTTGTTTATAAAATTATAAATTGTTGCAAAATTGTTAATTCGCTGTTTTTGGTTCTGGGACATCGGGTGACTCTCCCCCTTTAGATTTGCAAAATTTGGAAATTGTTTATAAATTTGCAATTGTTGAAAATTTTTTTATTGTCTAATCTGAATGGCGTTTAAATGTGATGCAAAATTCCGGAATCCGTTCGGTGCTATTATATCTCGTTCTCGAGATATATGTAATTGTTTATAAGAAATTAACATCTTAGTAGACCCTATTTGTTTGCGCTTAATTCATTCGCGCTAGCAGAATAGCGTGGGATGGGCATACTGAAAAAACAGTTCTCCAATGCCGCGTTTTTGCATGCCACATACGCTTAAAATGCACTTGCTTGTAAACAAATTCTGTGGCCAATTTAATTATTCTAAATTCGTATTTTTACGGCGAGTATGAGCATAACTTTTATTTGGTTTTTATATTCTCTTTTAAGTCCTACAATTTGCAAGTCGATATATTTATCAAATAGGAAAGAAATTGATTATAAAAAATATTTTTCAAGGTGCATTACGCCCAAACAATTGTTTCTGTTTTTCTATCAAAGGGATGTTGAGCAACCGAATAACTGTATTATTAATTTTTTTAAGTCCCCTGTTAACACCGAGAGTCAGAAACTATTTGTTCCTCATGTTTAACCATTACAATTAAAAAATAGGGAAACATATTGCTTAGCTGTTTGCTATAAACTGCACTGGATTGGATGAATGTAGTGTTAAGGTTTTCAAATACAGAAATATTCAATTTTGTGTTTTGAAAGATCACATGAGTAGAATCACACATCACAATATTTACACAAGTACAGAAATTTCGAAATAAACGTATATAAACTTTAAGTTAATATTTTCAATTCAATTTATCATTCCTTTCTAAAACTGTTAATTTTATGATTTCATTGTATAATATTCAAATCAGAGCTTTATGTGCTAAATCTACGCATTGTTAATACATACTTTTAAACAACATTAATATATTTAATATACATTTAAAAGGTTTTTAGATTGGCGAACGTTTCAATGAAATTTCATGAATTCCTAAATGCTTGAAAATAAATACTTGTAAAATTAAATTATTGTAGCGTGTAAAAATATAACAAACTCACGTATTTGGTAAAACGAGTTGATATTACTAAAAGAAAGCAAAACAGATGTTATAGCAATTCAAAGAGATTTAGCGTTTATTTACAGTTTAGTAAATATCAATGCTCTAGCATTTCCCAGTGAAAATACATAGAACGAACTTGGTGGTCAAGTGATATGACCTTCCCAACACAGACTACATTTCAGTATCGTCAGAGTTCGAAGGTGGTTTGTTGGCCGCCATTCTACGAATCTATCAAAACCTTGAATTTTGCACGACCATCTGTACAGGGAGAACGTAGCGGTTTATTAAACGGAAACGGGCCATTCGAGGTATCTAATGTGCACTCTTTGAAAACGTTTAACCATTATAAACTATCCCTAAGAAAAATATCAAATAAACAATGTTAAAGGTCACCAGCTTAACATTGCCTTTACTATTTGAATGTTTTCAACATCCCCAAAACCAACAGAAAACCCATGTTTTTACAGGTTATTATAAAACCAATTCAATAAATATAAGCATTTATTCACGTTATTATTTTTAAAACACTCAAATATCTACGATGTTATTTGATTCATGTCTTCATCGAAGATCTGAGATTAAAAAACTGATAAGCAGAGAAAATTAAAGTAATTTTGAGTGATTGATGAAGTTGAATGATCAAATGAAAAACAATGTTTCTTGCTTCATATAATGCTATCGTGTTTAACAGACATGTAATTACATGTGATACCTATATTTAAACATCCAAACTAATGAAAATTTTCAAAATTAAAATCATTAATAAAACGTTGATTCCTCAGCAAGGAATATATTATTAAATATATTTTTGAGATTCATGTGCTCCGGTGTGAATAACGTAGTAAACGTGATTCGTATGATCCAGTTTCTCAGAATAATACAAAACCTGCTAGACACATACACTAAACATAATAGTTGTCAAATAGTTATTTACGACATGAGTATCATAAGATATCTTATTACAATACGAAATTGGAGAATTATCAAACAAGACTCTTTAACCGAAATTGTTAACCAATTGAATATTGTAATATAATGTTACCATTTGAATATCATAGAAAGTAAGACGCAATTTGTCAAAATTCAAGTGAACTATAATTTTTCTTTAAATTTTACTCCTTATCCTGCGAAAGATGCGTGACAGTACTTATGTTAACAGTTCTACTGCCATGGGTTTAATTAATTAGTTTGCAGTACGCAAATTATTTTTTTGGGTTTTAAAGAGGCATGGATATACAGAGTATCGGGCAAGGAAACGTCGAGAGTTTGAAAAAAGCTGTTTAAACAATTTTAATCATACTTTGTCTAATAAACTACGTATATATTTTGAATGGCTGAGCTGCAATAAACACGCAAATGTTGGTTTGAAAATATGATTTCTACGCAAAACTTTGCATTCTAGAATCATGTAAACATACCAGAAAATGTAACATGTTTATTATTAACAATATAAATTAATATATTAGTTCAGAAAAAATTAACCGAGAAATAAAAAAGCAGTCGAACTGTGAAAATTGGGTGCTTTTTTATTTCTAGGTTAATTTTTCTTTCTGATCAAATGTATTCATTTATTTTGTTAATCATAAACAATTTAGATATTAATGAAGTGTTTATATGCTTCTACAACGCAAATAGTTGCCTAGAAAACATATATCCAAACCAACTTTTGAATGTTTATTGCGGCTTAGCCATTTGGAATATCCGTGTAGTTTATTAGACAAAATAAGCTTAAAATTGTCTTAACAGCTATTTTTCGAAGATTCGACATTTCTTCCCCGAATATCCTGTATATAAAAGGCTTGATTTCTGTTGGTACGCGACGGAACGGCGTTCCGGTTCTTTGGAAATAATTATGAAATTATATTATATATAAATAGCTATTGCTATTATATTAATAATTAATTCGAGGCGCGTTTCGGGGCCTAAGATTTTAAAAATAAAGGATATATGTATCATAATAACTCTTATGACGACACTGTTCTCAGTTACGTCAAGTTTTAATTTAGAGAATCAAAGTGAATGATCTAAGTTTACTCACTAAATAAAGTTTTTCTTACTATACATACTATTTAGAATGTGTTTTATGTTCAAAACAAGTGTTGCCTCTACAGCATATATTTTCACGTATTATTCGTAATTGCTATGCAATATTCAATACGGACTATGTGGACCTGCAAAAAAGAAACAAAAAGAAAAGACCTACTGCAGCAGAAAATATTTAGAGATTTCATTAAACAAAAATCTCTAGCGTTCATTTTTTCGGCAATGTTATAAAGATCAGTCGGGGCTAATATTATACAGTAGAAAATTGGGGTTAATGTATTACACTTTAAGAGTTGTTATTTATTTATGTCCAAAATTAACAAGAAAATGACAAATGATAGGAAATATATTCTATTATAATGACCATATAGCAAACACTCAGAATGTAACAATATTTGGGAGGAAAAAAATCAAAATTAAAATGCCTAATTTTTCCAGTCAAAAACTTTACCGCCGTGATATAAATCTTTTGACGTTACTTCGTTATTTTTTATGACACGATATTTTTGAAAATAGGTTATCATTAAGAAAGAATTAATATTCTTTTCTGCGTTAAAATAATGCAATAATATTAATCGTGTCATGATATATAAAGCCTCAAATTTGTGGGGCTAATATGATACAACTTAAGAGACTAATGTAATACGGGTGTCGGGGCTATTTTGATACACTAAAAATTAACACGCAGACAACTGGAAGGGATTTTTTTATGTTTAATATTACATCAAAGGCGCTAAAATTCCGATTTGATGTTGATAAACTCTCCAAGTGTTTATCTGAGAAAGAAAGAGCAGGTGACAATTTATATAGATTTCCTCGTTCTCCTCGCTACCCAGTACATGGTGATTCACTTATGATTATCAATTGACGGGAGCTTCTACTGTTTCAGTGCAGTTACTGATTTTTCACTGGAATCACAAGGAATCAGGCCTACAATAGGAGCTAACACCATCCCTTCAACTCCAGATATCAACTGTTCTCATCCAGTACTTTTGAGATAAAACTGTTGGAAAAAATTTTTAAAAAACAGTAGCTCTCCAAAGAATAATGAAGCGGTTAGACCCAATAGCAGCAATCATTACTAGTGAAGAGTGGATCATTACTAGGAGAGAGTGGAGTGTTTAATTTACATTAATTTAATATTTATTTTTAAAAAGAGATTTAATGAAACAAAAATCTCTAGCGTTAGTATTTGTTTTCGACAATGTTAATAGGTATTTGTTTGCAATTTTCGAAAATTCAGATCGTTCGCCCAAAATTGAACGTACGCCACCTTTAAACATCTTGTGCTTCGAGGAATAGATTTACAGAAAAATTGGAGCTCTTTTTGAGAAAATTATGTAAATATGATGGGGTTTGGTGTAAAGTAACTTCAAAATTAAAAGATTCGTTTCAAATTCGAAGATTCGTAATATTAGCCAGATCGTTCAAGGAATATCCATTTTGGTGAAAATCGTGTTTACTTTAGGCTCTAGAATTACTCACACGAAGACGCATTCACAAAGAGGGGTTTTGGAAAATCACTTTTTCGGGTTCAAAAAACAAGCGTTTTGACAGCCTTGTGTATAGAAAATAAAAGAACAATACCAACAATCCACTTTTTTCGAACTAGCTACTTACAAAACGTGTTTTCTGTGAAAATTTCGACACTTCCTCCTACGGCATTACGTAACTCTTTACACGTGGAGGTAAAAATATTCCAGAGTTACTGGGATTTGAACTCGGATCCCTGTAGTCTGTAGGTCTGGCTCGACCGCACTGAGCTATCACCGGTATTTCTCAAAACGCTGTCCAAGCACACTTATTACGTTAAGAATAGTTACGTGATATTCATTGCACTTAGATTTTTTATTAGAGAAATGTTCTACATGTGTCAAAGATATCAAATTCACAAAAATAATGCAACCGCATAAAACCCACGCAACTACATAGCTCATTTTACTAAGAAATATTTTCAACCAGAAGCCGTCGTCTTTAGAACCCTCTGTGGACGTCGTTCCCGGTCTTATCTTTCGGCGACTACGGCCAAGGTTGAATTACGTCACAGATGAAAGTTGCGATAACGCTAGAGCTCAACACGGGCGCTTGCAGACGTTCTGAAGCCAGAATCGCAATAGGGGCATATTTATACGTGATTCTTAAAGACCTTAACACACTAAAATAAATAGTGGCGCTTCAAAACACATACTTTATGTGATATTTATAATGGATACGAATGATTATAACTATACAATTAACCGCAAAATTGTTTCTACCCGCAAAAATAATTCGCCGTGGATGAGATTCGATCTTACGTGCCTAAGCTTCTTCATCAATGCGCTTACCTGCTATGCTACAGTAACTCTCGTAACTTTTGTCCCTCACGAAGATGATTTTAAACTTTCATGTATCACAGATTTGACTAAAAAAGAACGTGCAGCGTTTAGATGCTTGTGTTAACTACAGACGGACAGACAGACGCCAACATGAGATCTAAAAATTCATCATCATTTCATTCATCAATTCATCAAATCATTCTCTTAAACGTTCTTGAGATTATGGAAAAAAAATAATAAAAACCGATGACGCCGCTTTTGAGAACATTTTGAAAATATCTCTGGGGCTTTATGTAAAGTACCTCCCAAAATTAAAATATGGGTTTCGAATTAATGGGACCGTGATATCAACAAGATCGATTGGGTATTATCAATTTTGGACAAAATCGGTTGAACAATTTAACCCCTAGCGTTGTTCGCAGACGGAAGACTGATAGACAAACGTTTCGCCGTTATTCAATTTTTCGGTAACAACGATCCACAAAACATGAATTCTGGCTACTAAACGCGTTATAGGATTTCCCCCTAAATTTAGTAAATAAATTTATTCACTTTTTCGTTACCAGGATGGGACGGTTTTTCTATCGAAAATTCGCCGTATTCTGATGCACAATTACAATACCTTTTCTTCTTACGACAGTGCGAGAATGTAAAAATCAATAAAAACATTAAATCCTTTTTTCCACCCCCCATTTCCGTCTTCCTAAAGGCCTAATAAAATAACCTGTCCAACATAAAATGTATTAACTCCTATGTTATTTTTCCTAATTTACCAATCCCCGTCTCAGTACGGGGGAGTGGAGGCAAAACTAGGAGAAGAAAAATCCCACACTACTAACACCTGGCTGTAGAGTCCCAACTGGGACAGGCAGCTGAAGAGAGCATCAACCTCAGAAGCGTCGGCAATAAGCGCAACAATGGATGCTGTGGGCAGCAACAACGGACGCTGCCAACAATGGGCACATATTTGCTTATCAATTCCTGTTAAAATTGTTTTGTTTTTCAGTTAGCATTGCTGTGATTAAATGTTCTTATAAGACTTGTTTATGGACCACTAATTCGTGTTTCGAATACATAAAATTATTTTTGCCCGATCTCAAGATATTCTAAAATCATTCTTAAATATTATATTTTCTTTTAAATGATGACCTTACAAGTACAACCAAACAAATCATAATTAGTCTCTTCATAAATACTTAAGAAATTAAACAGTTATAGATGCCCCGGAAAGCAGTAAACCCGCTAAAACATTTCATTTTTGCTGCGAACTCTATTTCAAAATCTATTTTAATTTGCTACTTTATTTATTGAAAAAGGTAAAATAATTTGGAAAGTAAATGAATGAATACTATTATAAGTACGTATTACCTAATGCATATCTCCGTATATATATATATATATATATATATATATATATATATATATATATATATATATATATATTCTTCTCGACTTTAAACTTGATTACAACATTTTATTGAACGTAGAGATATTCTAACATTAACGTTAAGTAAATAAAGGCCGGTATTACACTGTAAAAGATTTTTGTCAAAGGTGTTTTATAAAAGAAATATGACAGTGTAATAGCCAATCTTTTATAAAATTTCTTGGATAAAATGTAGTCTCCGGCTTCCAAGTTTTATCATATTTGGTAACATGGCGTCCGATATAGGGGTATTGCTTCAACCAAAGTCATAATTGCTGAGTGCGAGTAATTAGAATGTTTATATAATACTGTCCATCCGAACTACAAAAGTAAAACCAAACGAATTAACGTTTGTAGGACACATTTTCCCGGGAAGTGGAAAATATGGTGTTTGGAAAATGCCCAGTTCAAGAAGATAATTTTTTTAAACTTTCCTATCAGAGGACTGAATTTCGAAAGAAGGAAGAACGACAAAGAAAATTGAATGTTTCCTCATCCATCCTCAAATAATTCTTCATTTCGAAGGTCTTTAATTAATGCTTCACAATGTGCGACCCATAACCTCACCATGGCGTTGTTCTAAAGCCTCACCCTCAAACGTTTTCTTATTTACCTTTTACTACATTAGCATTAAACATAGATTAGTTATAATAAAACATAAAGTAGCAAAGCACAACTATTTGTGCGTAATTGATTGTAAATCGCGAGCAAACCTACATAAAATTTGGACGAAATGTAATACGCTCATCAAATTTCTTTGTCAAAGTTTTCTCATCAAAGTTCAAAGACTGCCACAAAGTTCTTTATCAAAGATATGTCATATAACTTTTATAGTGTAATACCGGCCAAAGCCGCCGTATGTTATATCTTTCCCATTCATGTCGCCAACAATGAACTTCTCGGAAACACATCTCAAATATCCATAGTTGAATATTATAACAACAAAACATCAAATTTTTGTAATAAATGTTCCTTCAAAATTCCGGTATTTTCTGTTTTTCTTTCATGTTATATTTAAATACTATTATTAAGAGAGAAAACCTCATTAAGATAATTTCAATTAAATCAATGCAACTCAAAGAGCAAACGCTCGTGCGATTTGAAGAATAAACGCTAGTTTCTTTCTGTACTCAAAATTCGTCTTGTATATGAGTAAGGCCACGGGGATACCAAAATTTAAGAAAACGTTCACAGAATACATTTCTCCCTACAGTACATTACTCACAATTTTTAACTGTTTTTGACATTAAATGAAAAATACAGCGTCGTAATAGCGCCTTGTCCGTCCTGACAATCATCAGAATTCAAAAGAAATTCAGAATGACAGCTCGTCAAACGAAGCGGGGGAAATTCAAATTTGCTATTTCAAAAATTGTAAAATTATCTAAAGTACTTATATTTTTAAACAATTGTACGTGATCTTTTTTAAAGGACTGATTATTTGAAAGGAATATTTGAAGATCTGTTTTTGATGAACACATTTCATTAAGGAAACAAACTATCTTCAATACTTAAGTTGTAGGAAAACGCCGGAAAAAAATTGTTTTGTTGCATTTTTGGAAAAATTAAATATATGAACGAAAATCATCTCAGCCATCGTCTTATAGCGTCCATTACGCTATCCGGCAATAAAAGTTAACCAGAAAAGTTCATGCCATTTTTTAATTTTTGAAAATGTTTCAGGGGCTTCTTGTAGAGTACCATCCAAAAATAAAATATTGATTTGAAATTCAGGAGGGCTCGACATCAGTCAGACCGCTTGCGGAATATCAACTTTGGAGAAAATTGCCTGAACAGTTTAGCCGCAAACATTATTCACAGAGGAAAACACGTTTTACCATTAATCTTTTTTTTTTTTTTTGCATTTACTACCCACCAAACCTGGCTTCTGGCTACACCACATGTTAAAGGGATTTTATTCTATATTTATCAACTGAATTTATCCACTTTTTTGACACCAGGGCCCGGAAATTACAGTTTTTTGTGTCGAAAATTAGCCGATTTCCTCCGTAGAATTACGTAACTTTTTACTTTCTCGTATACCCACATACATACGGAGTAATATACGTAGTATAGAGAAAGTTATGTAATGCTCCGCGAAAAAAAACGGCGAATTTTCGGCAGAAAAAATGTATTGCCGGGCCCTGAAAACAAAGGAGTGGATAAATCCAGTTACTAAATTAAGAGAAAAAATCTCTAACACGTGATGTAACCATAAATCCTGTTTTGTGGGTCTTTGATGCCAAAACATCAATTGAAAGCAAAACGTCAGTCTGTCTGCGTCTGTCCGTCTCTCCGTCCATCTGTGAACACTACTAGCGCCTAAACAGATCGTACGATCTTTTCCAAATTGAAGAATCCCTTGTCGATGTGATTCTAGTTGAAACTTTGAGATATTAAAAATCATTCTTTAAAATTTGAGGGTACATTACATGAAGCCGTCGGTCATTTTCAAACGTTTCTCAAAAACGACCCCAATTTTTTTCTTTAAATTTCTTCTAAGAATAGAGTAAAATACACCTATAAAGGCGACATACGTCCTATGTCCACTGTAAACTCTGAATTTTCGAAAATTGGAAAAGTTTGAATTTTTTCGGCGTTTTCCTACAACTCTAAAATTGAACACAGATTTTTCTTTCAAATGAAATTTGTTGTCCATAAATAATTCTTTCAATAAGGTCATATAATTTCTTTTGAAAATTACCGACAGACGAACAGACACAAGAACAGACACATCAACAGACACACGAACATACAGGTTTTTCGCCGTCGTTCGATTTTTCTGTATCAACGACCCACAAAACATTGGTTTCTGGCAACACGAGTTAAAGGATTTTTTTCTACATTTCACAACATTAGTTACCACTTTTTATGTTACCAGGACCCGGCATTAACAGTTTCCCCATAAATTCTCAACAATAATATTCAAATGTTGTTGAAATAATGCCTTTATTATGATTTTCCTATAGATTTGTTAAGAATACAAAGTAAAGAACAGAAGATTCCTTTCTTATTGTATTTCATTTCATATTGTTAATAAATCTCTTTTTAATATTTACTGATTATTTCACCTTTGGAATTGATTGAAAACTTTTGTTGAATAGAAACAATGAAAAAACATTTTTTCTTCCTTTCTGGTAACTATGTAGTAAGAAGAAAAGGTATTGTAATCATGCGCCGGGAGACGGGGATTTTTCGACAAAAACCTCTAAATTCCGATCACTGGTCACGACAAAAGTAGATAAATGTTATTCTTGTATATAGTGAATTACTTCAATACGTTTGTAGACAGAATCCATGTTTTGTAAGTCCTTGTTACTAAAAAATCTATTTACGACAAAACGTCTGTTTGTCCGTCTGTAGTTTACACAAGCATCTAAACGCAGCACGTTCTTTTTTAGTCAAATCTGTGATACATGACAGTTTAAAATCATCTTTGTGAGAGACAAAAGTTATAAGAGTTTCGGTGGTATAGCAGGTAAGCGCGCTGTTGGAGAAGCTTAGGCACGTAAGATCGAATCTCATCCACGGCGAATAATTTTTGCGGGTAGAAACAATTTTGCGGTTAATTGTATAGTTATAATCATTCGTATTCATTATAAATATCGCATAAAGCATGTGTTTTCAGGCGCCACTATTTATTTTAGTGTGGTAATGTCTTTATGAATCACGTACAAAAATGCCCCTATTGCGATTCTGGCTTCAGAACGTCTGCAAGCGCGCCCGTGTTGAGCTCTAGCGTTATCGCAACTTTCATCTGTGACGTAATTCAACCTTGGCCGTAGTCGCCGAAAGATAAGACCGGGAACGACGTCCACAGAGTGGTCTAAAGACGACGGCTTCTGGTTGAAAATATTTCTTAGTAAAATGAGCTATGTAGTTGCGTGGGTTTTATGCGGTTGCATTATTTTTGTGAATTTGATATCTTTGACACATGTAGAACATTTCTCTAATAAAAAATCTAAATGCAATGAATATCACGTAACTATTCTTTTCGTAATAAGTGTGCTTGGACAGCGTGTTGAGAAATGTCTGTGATAGCACAGTGCGGTCGAGCCAGACCTACAGACTACAGGGTTCCGAGTTCAAATCCCAGTAACGCTGGAATATTTTTACCTCCACGTGTAAAGAGAGTTACGTAATGCTGTAGGAGGAAGTGTCGAAATTTTCACAGAAAACACGTTTTGTAAGTAGCTAGTTCGAAAAAAGTGGATTGTTGGTATTGTTCTTTTATTTTCTACACACAAGGCTGTCAAAACGCTTGTTTTTTGAACCCGAAAAAGTGATTTTCCAAAAAACCTCTTTGTGAATCCGTCTTCGTGTGAGTAATTCTAGAGCTTAAAGTAAACACGATTTTCACCAAAATGGATATTCCTTGAACGATCTGGCTAATATTACGAATCTTCGAATTTGAAACGAATCTTTTAATTTTGAAGGTACTTTACACCAAACCCCCATCATATTTACATAATTTTCTCAAAAAGAGCTCCAATTTTTCTGTAAATCTATTCCTCGAAGCACAAGATGTTTAAAGGTGGCGTACGTTCAATTTTGGGCGAACGATCTGAATTTTCGAAAATTGCAAACAAATACCTATTAACATTGTCGAAAACAAATATTAACGCTAGAGATTTTTGTTTCAGGAAATCTCTTTTTAAAAATAAATATTAAATTAATGTAAATTAAACACCCCACTCTCTCCTAGTAATGATCCACTCTTCACTAGTAATGATTGCTGCTATTGGGTCTAACCGCTTCCTTATTCTTTGGAGGGCTACTGTTTTTTTAAAATTTTTTTCCAACAGTTTTATCTCAAAAGTACTGGATGAGAACAGTTGATATCTGGAGTTGAAGGGATGGTGTTAGCTCCTATTGTAGGCCTGGTTCCTTGTGATTCCAGTGAAAAATCAGTAACTGCACTGAAACAGTAGAAGCTCCCGTCAATTGATAATCATAAGTGAATCACCATGTACTGGGTAGCGAGGAGAACGAGGAAATCTATATAAATTGTCACCTGCTCTTTCTTTCTCAGATAAACACTTGGAGAGTTTATCAACATCAAATCGGAATTTTAGCGCCTTTGATGTAATATTAAACATAAAAAAATCCCTTCCAGTTGTCGGCGTGTTAATTTTTAGTGTATCAAAATAGCCCCGACACCCGTATTACATTAGTCTCTTAAGTTGTATCATATTAACCCCACAAATTTGAGGCTGCATAGATCATGACACGATTAATATTATTGCATTATTTTAACGCAGAAAAGAATATTAATTCTTTCTTAATGATAACCTATTTTCAAAAATATCGTGTCATAAAAAATAACGAAGTAACGTCAAAAGATTTATATCACGCGGTAAAGTTTTTGACTGAAAAAATTAGGCATTTTAGTTTTGATTTTTTTCCTCCCAAATATTGTTACATTCTGAGTGTTTGCTATATGGTCATTATAATAGAATATATTTCCTATCATTTGTCATTTTCTCTTTAATTTTGGACATAAATAAATAACAACTCTTAAAGTGTAATACATTAACCCCAATTTTCTACTGTATAATATTAGCCCCGACTGATCTTTATAACATTGCCGAAAAAATGAACGCTAGAGATTTTGTTTAATGAAATCTCTTTTTAAAAATAGATCTTGTATTAAGATAAATTGAACACCCTGTTTTTTTTTAAACTGCAAATGCTTCACTTTCTTTTCGCATCGGAAAGGAGGTAACCTGGTGGTGAGGGGGAACCGTGTCAGGTGAGTTAACTTTAAAGACCCGAGTTCGAATCTCGACGAGTGGAAAATATTTTCTGCTGCAGTAGGTCTTTTCTTTTTGTTTCTTTTTTGCAGGTCCACATAGTCCGTATTGAATATTGCATAGCAATTACGAATAATACGTGAAAATATATGCTGTAGAGGCAACACTTGTTTTGAACATAAAACACATTCTAAATAGTATGTATAGTAAGAAAAACTTTATTTAAGTGAGTAAACATAGATCATTCACTTCGATTCTCTAAATTAAAACTTGACGTAACTGAGAACAGTGTCGTCATAAGAGTTATTATGATACATATATCCTTTATTTTTAAAATCTTAGGCCCCGAAACGCGCCTCGAATTAATTATTAATATAATAGCAATAGCTATTTATATATAATATAATTTCATAATTATTTCCAAAGAACCGGAACGCCGTTCCGTCGCGTACCAACAGAAATCAAGCCTTTTATATACAGGATATTCGGGGAAGAAATGTCGAATCTTCGAAAAATAGCTGTTAAGACAATTTTAAGCTTATTTTGTCTAATAAACTACACGGATATTCCAAATGGCTAAGCCGCAATAAACATTCAAAAGTTGGTTTGGATATATGTTTTCTAGGCAACTATTTGCGTTGTAGAAGCATATAAACACTTCATTAATATCTAAATTGTTTATGATTAACAAAATAAATGAATACATTTGATCAGAAAGAAAAATTAACCTAGAAATAAAAAAGCACCCAATTTTCACAGTTCGACTGCTTTTTTATTTCTCGGTTAATTTTTTTCTGAACTAATATATTAATTTATATTGTTAATAATAAACATGTTACATGTTTCTGGTCTGTTTACATGATTCTAGAATGCAAAGTTTTGCGTAGAAATCATATTTTCAAACCAACATTTGCGTGTTTATTGCAGCTCAGCCATTCAAAATATTTATGTTGTTTATTAGACAAAGTATGATTAAAATTGTTTAAACAGCTTTTTTCAAACTCTAGACGTTTCCTTCCCCGATACTCTGTATATCCATGCTTCTTTAAAACCAAAAACAATAATTTGCGTACTGCAAACTAATTAATTAAACCCATGGCAGTAGAACTGTTAACATAAGTACTGTCACACATCTTTCGCAGGATAAGGAGTAAAATTTAAAGAAAAATTATAGTTCACATGAATTTTGACAAATTGCGTCTTACTTTCTATGATATTCAAATGGTAACATTATATTACAATATTCAATTGGTTAACAATTTCGGCTAAAGAGTCTTGTTTGATAATTCTCCAATTTCGTATTGTAATAAGATATCTTATGATACTCATGTCGTAAATAACTATTTGACAACTATTATGTTTAGTGTATGTGTCTAGCAGGTTTTGTATTATTCTGAGAAACTGGATCATACGAATCACGTTTACTACGTTATTCACACAGGAGCACATGAACCTCAAAAAAGTATTTAATAATATAATCCTTGCTGATGAATCAACGTTTTATTGATGATTTTAATTTTGAAAATTTTCATTAGTTTGGATGTTTAAATATAGGTATCACATGTAATTACATGTCTGTTAAACACGATAGCATTATATGAAGCAAGAAACATTGTTTTGCATTTGATCATTCAACTTCATCAATCACTCACAATTACTTTACTTTTCTCTGCTTATCAGTATTTTAATCTCAGATCTTCGATGAAGACATGAATCAAATAACATCGTAGATATTTGAATGTTTTAAAAATAATAACGTGAATAAATGCTTATATTTATTGAATTGGTTTTATAATAACCTGTAAAAACATGGGTTTTCTGTTGGTTTTGGGGATGTTGAAAACATTCAAATAGTAAAGGCAATGTTAAGCTGGTGACCTTTAACATTGTTTATTTGATATTTTTCTTAGGGATAGTTTATAATGGTTAAACGTTTTCAAAGAGTGCACATTAGATACCTCGAATGGCCCGTTTCCGTTTAATAAACCGCTACGTTCTCCCTGTACAGATGGTCGTGCAAAATTCAAGGTTTTGATAGATTCGTAGAATGGCGGCCAACAAACCACCTTCGAACTCTGACGATACTGAAATGTAGTCTGTGTTGGGAAGGTCATATCACTTGACCACCAAGTTCGTTCTATGTATTTTCACTGGGAAATGCTAGAGCATTGATATTTACTAAACTGTAAACAAAAGCTAAATCTCCTTGAATTGTTATAACATCTGTTTTGCTTTCTTTTAGTAATATCAACTCGTTTTACCAAATACGTGAGTTTGTTATATTTTTACACGCTACAATAATTTAATTTTACAAGTATTTATTTTCAAGCATTTAGGAATTCATGAAATTTCATTGAAACGTTCGCCAATCTAAAACCCTTTTAAATGTATATTAAATATATTAATGTTGTTTACAAATATGTATTAACAATGCGTAGATTTAGCACATAAAGCTCTGATTTGAATATTACACAATGAAATCATCAAATTAACAGTTTTAGAAAGGAATGATAAATTGAATTGAAAATATTAACTTAAAGTTTATATACGTTTATTTAGAAATTTCTATACTTGTGTAAATATTGTGATGTGTGATTCTACTCATGTGATCTCTCAAAACACATAATTGAATATTTCTGTATTTGAAAACCTTAACACTACATTCATCCAATCCAGTGCAGTTTATAGCAAACAGCTAAGCAGTACAGTTATTCGGTTGCTCAACATCCCTTTGATAGAAAAACAGAAACAATTGTTTGGGCGTAATGCAACTTGAAAAAAATTTTTTTTATAATCAATTTCTTTCCTATTTGATAAATATATCGACTTGCAAATTGTAGGACTTAAAAGAGAATATAAAAACCAAATAAAAGTTATGCTCATACTCGCCGTAAAAATACGAATTTAGCATAATTAAATTGGCCACAGAATTTGTTTACAAGCAAGTGCATTTTAAGCGTATTAGGTATGCAAAAGCGCGGCATTGGAGAACTGTTTTTTCAGTATGCCCATCCCACGCTATTCTGCTAGCGCGAATGAATTAAGCGCAAACAAATGGGGTCTACTAAGATGTTAATTTCTTATAAACAATTACATATATCTCGAGAACGAGATATAATAGCACCGAACGGATTCCGGAATTTTGCATCACATTTAAACGCCATTCAGGTTAGACAATAAAAAAATTTGCAACAATTGCAAATTTATAAACAATTTCCAAATTTTGCAAATCTAAAGTGGGGAGAGTCTCCCGATGTCCCAGAACCAAAAACAGCGAATTAACAATTTTGCAACAATTTATAATTTTATAAACAATTTCGAAATATGCGTTAGAACGGCCGGGAAGGCTCCGCAAATTGTGCCTGAAATGAATATCTCAAAATAGAAGTTTGTCAGGAGTTACAAATCGATTACTAAAAGTTAGAATAATTGTTGCTAAAATGATAAATATTTACTGGTCTATAGACAATCATTCTGGACGGAAAACCCCGCTTAGAAATATTTGTTTCGTCGTGGCGTACGCGCAGGCAATCTATCTCCTTCGGCAGGGAAATATGACGATATTTCCGACTCGTACGTAAACGAACTAGCCCCCTCCCCCTGAGACAGCGTTCTTTCTGCCCTTGGGGTGTTGCACCAATCACAGACAACTGTGGTTCTACCTGCTAGCGATTGGTCAACGCGTCCCTCCCCCTGCCCTCCCCCAGGCCGAGGGGTGTCCAAGTTTGTCGGCGCGGTGTGGAAGATAGAATTTTGAACGACATTTTTTCTGAGGGAGAGGGTACATTACTGACTTTTAAAATAAGTATCATAAGATACCTTAATACAATAGGAGATTGAAAATTATCATATTATGTTATTACATCAGGTTTGATAAACAATTACGAGCTGTTATACAAGATGTTACAATACAAATATAGTTCGTATAGTATCCAAGGTACAACTTTCATTTCAAAATAGAAATGAAAGTTGTACATTACCTTCATCCTGACAAATTTAACAGACTGTATTTTGAGCTAGTTAAAACGGAGACTGCCGAAGCTCCATTCATACCGCGCTTATGTGGAGTAGTGATATGAGTACAGGCATGTTAACTCTGAGGATCTGAGACTGGGTCCCGGAGTGGAAAACAATTTTGCTCGTTGAAAACAGATCTGCTGGTTTATGTAGTACTTATGTTAAATTTAGGAACATAATTTTTCCACTTTCCAGGTCTTGTGACCGCCTGCCCCCCACCCCACCCCGTTCGCGCGGTGGGGCAGCGCGCGTTTCGGGGATCGCCACCCCTGCACCCAGTGTGACGACGCTGTGAGGCGAGTGGCTGGTACGACGTCGCCGAAAAAAAGTGGTGCTAAAACAACACGTACTTTCTCGTCCGTCTTTTCTGGCAAAATCACCCAAAAAGTACTCAAATTTTTGAAAAATTGTAAATGACCTTATTTCAAAATCTATATTTAAGGAACAGATCTTTAATATTTTAGTTTATTTTAGTTGTAAGAAGGCTTCGAAAAAAAATGAACGTTTGTAATTTTCAAAAAACAAAAAAAAAAGGTTTTCAATGAACATGAGACCTGCACCATTCTCTTAAACGTCCTTCGTAGTATCCAACAACAAAATTTAATCACAAACGATGGAGCCATTTTTTCAAAATTTTGAAAATGTCACAGGGCTTTACGTAAAGAACCCCACCAAAAAATTAAAATATTGGTTTCAAATTCAAAGGACCGTGACATCAGGCAGATCGATTGGGGTGTATCAATTTTGGAGAAAATCGGTCGGTTTAGCCGCTAGTGTTGTTCACAGACGGACAGACTGACGTTTTGTTGTCATTCCATTTTTCACTATCAAGGACCCACAAAACATGGATTCTAGCTACACCAAGCATTGGAGAAGTTTTTATAAATTTATCAACTGGACTGGCAACTGGACCACTTTTTCATTACCAGGGCCTTGTAATAAGTTTTTTTCTGTCAAAAATTCGCCGTTTTTCCCACTTCATTTCATAAGTTTCTCTATACTCCGAAGCGAGAAAGCAAAATCGCCGGACAACAGAAGAAGAGTTGGGAGTCAAGAAGCAGATAGCTAGTGTGATAGTGCGTGCCTTACGGAGTGGCGTCGTTAACCATTATAGACTTTTTGTTGGAGATATTTGGAATTTGACCACCACTTCAGACTCCTTCTGAATGGTTACTGTGTACTTTGCATTTTCCACCGGTTTTCTGGCGACAATTGGCAAATTTGCCTGATCGAGTTTTGGATACTGGAAAAATTGCACCTTCCAATATCAATAAAAGTATTGTTAATCATATTTGTGTGTACCCGTTTCACTTTACAAATTAAATTCAAATAGATCTTAATGCAACAGAGAGTGGATCTTCAAAATGGAAGATTAAAATCAATAAACCCGAATCCTCCCCGCACAAATATTCCACTTCCACTCATTGAAAATAAATAACAATATAATTTTATGGACACCGACTAATAAGGCAGTCAAATACTTAAGTCTCCATCTGAACGCCACCATTAACTAAAAACTTAAACATACAAGAAATTCCAGCAAGCCAAAATGAAAATCCTACATCTGAAACTGCTCCTAATAAAACAAGTAAACACTCGTTAAACAATTCCATTATCATATACAGATCAATCGTCAGACTCCCTTTACGCGTGCCCAATATGGACTAAAGCTGCCAAATATAATCTACAAAAAATACAAATCATTCAACGCAATTTCATCTCCAAACACATACACATAGAATTAAATATCAAACGAGCATCTTACCATAAAGTCTCTTCCACCACTACATTTTATTCAAACTTCTGTTTGATCAATCAAAGCAGAAATCTCAAACAGGACAAGCGTTTCTAAACATTGTCAGCTACTTACAATACACCAATTGAGGTGCTCTGTGAGTCCTCTCGTCAAATGTAGTTTAGTGTTTATTGTATGTTAGTTTGTAAGCCTGTGACTATAAATGTGGGTATAGTTAAGATTTACCTGAACTATCTAAATTCATCCACGATATGAAACAAATGTTTCGCGCAAGTCGCTTTCACTCACGGAGACTAGAATAGCTGTCGAGTATTGCCAAAATGTTCGATTGTAATCTTTTTTGTAATTCGGTTGCGTGGTTATGTTCCTGAAATACGAATGAATACGTACAAGTATATTGAATAAAAAATGTATATAAAACCACTTTTCAGTTTCTATAACCCAACTTTTGCGTGTTTGGTAGCTCAATACTTTAAAGAAGGTCATAAGTTCATAAAACACTTGTGACTTGAAGCGATCGAAAGAAGTCATTTTGGATTTTGTTGTTCGAACAATGTAGTTTTGTTACTGCCCTAGTCAATGCATTCAATATCTGATACTTCCAAGTACGTAAATCAATCAGTATTGAACTCTTCAATACTCTGCCTTGCTTGTCTTTTCCATACGGATTTTTAATGACGCCTATATTACTCTCATACTGAATGTAGATGTTTGACTCCTCTATAAAGAAAATCCGTTAATTTCTTTAAAAGTTTTTATAACAGAAAAACACTACTTTCAGGGCGGGAAATACATTCTTCTCTCAAATACAAATATCTGCATCGCTTGACATCATCTCTAAGCATAAAAAAATAGACGTCCACATAAAGGAAATCACGTGAGCCGCACGTTTTCAAAACCGTTTACTTGCAGGATGAGGAATGTCCCGTTAAGTTTTCCCAATTAGGCGCTCCTCCGCGAGTTCCATCAGCGCCTCGCGCCGCGGGAGCCAATCTCGAGCTCTGCGGAGCGCGAGCAGCCGCCTGCGACTCCCGAGAGGCAACTTGCGCGTCACGCTGCGCAGTGGGCCCGAACGAGAGTCTCGAGACCGACTCGCGAGCTTCGTACCGGGAGCGTTAGCTCTGTGCGTCAACTGATGTCACTGCAGCGCCTCTCACCGGGAGGTCCTAGGTTCCCACTCCCAACGGCGGCAGGATTTTCGACACTAGCTTCTCAGCTAGGTCGAATTCAGTCGCTGTCTGGAGGAGAATTCTAGCGGCTGGCTGCTCTGATCGGTAGTTTTCCGTGGTTTCTTCGATCAACACCAGGCGAATGCAGGAGCAGTACCCTAACAAACAGGCCACGGACCGCGCGCGATCTGTCCTTCCTCTTCCTTGTCCTATCCTCTCCCCTTACACACACACACACTTGCACTAACATACACTATACTACCACATATTCCGGGAGATCGGTCGGGAGCTTAGAGCTTGTCCCGGCTGGGGCGGTGCCCCGCTGGTGGGAGAGTCCTGGTTAGGGGGAAACCCCACTAGCCGACCGTAGGCGCCGGATCTCGCCATCCAGGGGGGGAAGATCACCACCATCTCCCGAAGAAAAACATGCACTATACTTAAGGGACTAATGAGCTAAGTTGTTGACGTGCCCGGAATCACTAATCAACCAAAGAGTTTTGAGAATCAAAAGAATTTTTGTGGAAAGAAATCACCGGAAAAGTGGAGGAAATGCACAAAAATGGGCAATCAAAACGTTTGTAACAAAAAGTTATTGCTGTAACGCGTTTTGTAATTCCATGCAACTGTTAAATAATTGCAAGTGTCAATAAAATTTTAATGATTTGGTTTTGTTTGTCGATTAACAAAATAACTTAAGCGAGATTTGAAACTAATGCTTTTAATATTTATTTTTCCTTTCATTAATTAGTACCTTAAATGCACTACTTATTGGATTTCGTAGTTTATAACAATTCTAAAATAATATTTATTAACTATCGTACTATTTTAGCATACCTACGTTTCAGCTCCCAATACACATACTTATATTAAATATATTATAGAATGTTGTAATATTCCTTACTTTGCCCTCTAGTTTAGTACCAAGTAAAAGAAATAAGCATTCAGAAAGTAAATTTCAAAATCTAATTACCGAAATACGTTGTGTTAAACCAATCGTTTGAAGACTTATTAAACACTAACATATGAATCACTAACATATTTCTTCCGGTAAAGGCAATATCTGAAGGCCCAATGGCGGACCTCCAAATCTTCGAGCTGCTACAGCGCCGTGGAAGCTGCAAGTAGCGACGTGCAGTGGGACACGGGAATTTCCGAGGGGCGCTGGCGAGTTGAAGTATCATGTTAGTATCGCGAATATCGACATAGAAATCGCAATCTCTACCAAATGACATCTTCGACTAAATGGAGCATGGCGGGAATACAGAAATCCGGATTCGGTACGCTACGTTCATATTTGTTAATATAAAAATCGTAGCACTTCACTCAAAAATAGCTAGGTGTATGAACATCAATGTCGCATCAGAAAAGGCACGTTCTTATCAGTATGTTGAATCGTTTGTGATCCCGCGTCGGTATGACAAAGTCCGATGGTCTTTGCTCAGAAATACACAATGTAATTATAAAAGTTTGATGCACCTCCCATAAAAATGTATTATGAAAAACAAAAATATTTAGTTATGTGGCATATACACACCGCCATTTTCTGCTGGTCCAACAACCGATACCACAAAGCAGATTTTTCAAAGTTCACAGGTATCCACTTCAACGGACAAGAATTGTTTAAAACATATTTTCCAAATTTAAACAGAAATATAATGTAAATTCCCGCTTTTCATTGACTCACTAAGTTTATTCGTACTTTCTATGTACGAAGAAACCTAGTAAGTAAATACTTTTTATTATTTTGGCAAAAGCGATCGGAATTTAATTTTTAGCATTATTTTCCTTTTAGATAACATGATGGCTTACATTACACGAAAGGTAATTACCTTTTATATTGACTGAAATTTTAAAAAATACTATCATATCCCAGCTTCCCTCCAAAGCCCGGAGCAAGCAGATCTACAATTGTGTGTGAGGAGGAGAGGTGGGCAGTGGCGTATACTGTGGGCTAGGCGGTAGCCCGAGAAATCGGCGGTAGCCCGAGAAAATTACGAGAACAAAAATATGACAAGAAATATTATATTAAAAATAATTATAGGCCACATTCTTTTTCGGTGACATATTTTTTCAAAATTCTATTCAATCTGTTCTGTTGAGATGTGTATTAAATCGCTCGCTAGTCGGCGCATCAGTCCTCTTTAGAGGCGACAACGCCGAAGAAACCGCTGGCACTCAGCGGCATCCACACAGCGTGTGTTCGTTGCATGACTCGCTCTCCCCTTCTATTGGTAAGAAAGGGCCAGCCAAGGGCTCCGAATGACGATTTCCCGAGCGGTTTCTTCACACGCTCGGAGCAGTTCGGTTGTAAACGGACAGAGTAAATAGAAGTGCGCTTTTGTGCACGACACACACGATTGGTGGTGTGTGTACAAATACATAATAGACTATATTAAGTGTTAAAATATATGGGGTGAATGAGATATCAACCACAATAGTATATACTATTGTGGTTGATATCTCATCCACCCCATATATTTTATCATGGAGTACCACAAAATCTCAGCTGCCACCACAGAATTTATATTAAGTGTGTTTTAAGTGTTAAAATTGCAACATATGAAGTATGTGATAGTGCCAAAATTAACTATTTGGCCAGATATTTTGAAAAAATATCAAAGCAAACTTCGGGAAGTTCGTCTGTTGAGAATGAGTGTATTCAACGGCGTTTATTAGAAAAGCCGAAGGGATTAAAAAATCCGTTCGTATAACGAGAAATTGTAAAAATGAAAGTGTTTCATGAATATATATATATGACGTTCGTGGCCTGGCCACAAACCTACACAGCACCCACGCAACTTCGGCGGTGACGGAAAGTACGTAAGAACACCGGAAAAGCAGCCCGAGAAGGGAAAAGGCGCTACCTGTCGGTTGCGGCCAGAAGCGGCGGCGGGGTACTCTCGACGTACGGGCGGTACGCATGGGGGTACGATGACGCATTTATACAGCGGAGCGACGAAAAGTTGCTCTCTTCTTGAATCAGACGGCGACGTGTGAGGTAACTTCGGTGGTCAAGACGCGGGGTCGTGAATAATACCACGAGCAGTAGTGGAGGGGAGCGTTATAGCATTGAGGCGGCGAAAAGCAGCAAGTTGAAATTGTAACGAGGCTGCATAAATTAAAGAGAACGTTGACTGTGAGAACGTGAGCTGAAATAAGTGAGAATTGAGTGGAGTAGTAAACGTGACTGTGAACCGTATTAGATAGTCAACGCGCTGGTGGAGCGACACGTGGATTAACACACGCGAGAGACTGAGAAATACGCGTGCGCGTGTCTGGATCTGGCGGCGAGAGATATAGAAGGAAATTTGGTTGCGGACTATGGAGACGGCTTCCTAGGACATTGGAAAACGCGAGCGGCGGCGTGGCAGCGGTGAGCGGCGATCTCGACGACACGACGGCGGTGCGTAACCCGGGGCCTTGTGCAGCTGCAAAGGTAATCCGCATCTGAAAAAACCAGAGTGGGGAGACCGGAATTTGGACGGGAGTGATAGCGAAGAATAAGAACATTAAACTTTGCAAGATCACCTTAGATTTGAGTCACGGCGACGTAAATTAACCTTGTACGACGGTAATGCATTCAGTTGAATTCAATTTAGAAATTGTGTAAATATTTGAATGGGGGTTCCTCATTTTTATTGTGTGTAAAATTATTAACGAGGAAAATTATCAATGTAAAAATAGCGATAAGATCCTAAAGAACGTGTAATGGTAATCAATCCCAGGAGTGTGGGAAAGTTCAATTTCACTTAATTTAATAACCTAGCAAAAATCCGTGCACGGGTGTTAGGAGGTAATTAGACTCAACATAACGAGCAAATCATTAAGTAAGATTTTTGTGTGTGTGTGTGTGTGTGTGTGTTGTAAGTTCTTTGATTTGATTTTCAACTTGAGTGTCAAGTGTAGAGTCTCTTGTGCCATATTTCAGAATATATCATTGTTTTATCTAATTTTGTGTCTGGGTGTGCTACTTTCTCATACCCCAAAAGATCCTGCCCCCCGAGACAAGCTCGAAAGAGCATTCTACAAGGCGTTCCCCGAAGTGGGGGCGTTACAATGCTGCTCGCTCTTTTATATATATATATATATACTCTTTATATGCTCCATCTCTACTGCTGCTCTCCTGCCATATATATATATATATATAGAGAGAGAGAGAGTCAGAGAGAGAGAGAGAGATTTTGATAGATAGATAGATAGATAGATAAATAGATAGACAGTATAATAAAAGTAGTATAAGTTCAAACTAGACAATCTACATAATCGAAGATTGTGTGTAGTTACATAGTCAAAGTTTATTCGCAAGGTCAGCGGTAGCCCAGGGCATGAAAGCAGTATACGCCCCTGGAGTTGGGTGGGGCAGCCAGTGCGCGCCGCGGCGCGCCGCGAGGCGAAAGGTCGTGAAAGAACAATTAAGCCTCACGTCGCCTGCAGCTCCTCCTACAACTCACGCGCTATTGATTTCGAATGCGCAAATACCTCCGCGCGCCGAGCCGCGCACAGGGCGCCGGCGTCCCAGCCGCCTCACGGAGAAGTTAAATGAGGGTCCCGAGCAAGTGGGCGAGGGGCGGCCGGGGGAGGGGAGGAGGGAGGGAGGGGGCCGTTCGCAGAGCGGCAGCGAAATCGGAGCGGGCGGAACCAATGACAAAGGGCGGAGCTCACGAAACGGACCAACAGCGCCGCCAAGAGGAGAACGGGCTAATGCGGGCAACGGGCTCCATGAAGAGAAGTGGAATCGTAATAAAAATATTATATTACAGGGAAGATCCAATCTACGGGAGAATTTTGCCTATTCCTTGTCCGACGAGAGAATGAAGTAGATGTAAACAAACCGGAAAATATCCCTCCGCCGAAGCACGTGGTCCAAGCATCTGCTGTCATATGACAGTTGTCAACGCTCCGCTATCACCGCCGCTCCTCGATTGGGTGAACTCGAGTTCATCCACTCGTTGCACAATATTCTTCTAACGAAATTAGCAACATGCGCGGAACAAACCGACGATTGCAAGTCAGGGAACGACATTCAGGCATGTAAAAGAATAATTCACTCAACTCATTTTTTATTTTTATAAATGAATGATATTAAATTAATTTTTAATGTTAATAGTAATGTAATTTTATTGCCAATATGACTACGAAATTCATGCCCACAACGCAAATTGCGGGCTGTCTCGTGCCTTCAATATGAAACGCTGATTTTTTTGTTAATACACAGAAGGGAAATATTTGCGCAAAAATTATATTTAATTGAAAATGAAATTTAGATGTAACTTACTTGAAAAAAAGTGTTGACTCTGAATCTGACAGTAGCTATATCCCATCCAAACTTGAATCTTCAGAGGAACTTGAGCCGTTGCTGATTATTAAAGAATCAAAACCAGTATCAGAAACACCTTCCAAGTCACACATTCTCTGTTCTTACCATAATACATGTTCAGTACACTGACGCTACTTCTCCGATGTAACCGCAAAACTGCTATCTCACTGTGCCATATACATATGTGTTGTGCGGTCCGCCATTGGAAAACTACTCGCCTTGATACGTGCCATCTAACTATTTTCGCTTCTCCATACATTTCACGTATCAGCTCATATAACTTAAAGTAAAATAAGCACATATGTGTCTGCTTTCCACGTATGATTACGCGTGTTCTATTGTATATAACATATTTACTTGAATTTCGCAGAACTATTTTCTTACGCGTATGCTTAAAAAATTGCGAGGACGATTGTGTGTCGTGGACTTGCAGCCAATCAGCGATTCCATACCCACGCATTTGTTTTCATCTACTTCGTTCTCTCGTTGGTAAAGGAACAGTTTGCACAGATACTGATCACGTAACTAATATGACTAATCGGCTTTAAGCCGTCTCCTGGCCGGGTGGTTGTGTGCATTCTCATATCGTTTTTATGATTCATTAATGTATTTCAGACTTTTTGTTAACATTTGATGCGTACTACTAAATTAATATCTATCAGAATTTATTTTCGGGCACACCTTGAGAGTTTTCCAGTGTCAGTCATTTTTGTTAGTTTTTAAAATTATTTTAAATATATTATTTTTGTTGGTCAATGTTGAAGAGCATGCACACTTCCTTTGTTATCCCTGGTTTTCCCCGGCCACTAAATGCTGGGACGTTGTATTCTTGTCGCATTAGTGCGCCCAGGGGTATGACATCTGTAAGTTGTATTTTTTTATTTACTAAATGCATCTCTGAATAATGTATCTATAAATATATTCAATTTGCATCTATAAATGTATGTGTTACGTGGTTAGGCGGAAGAGCGGGACTGATGGCCCGCGTGTCGCCACATAAATAAAGCCATTATTATTATTATTATTATTATTATTATTATTATTATTATTATTATTATTATTATTATTATTATTATTATTGTTATTATTATTATTGTTATTATTGTTATTATTATTAACAGCTAAATATGCAACTGAACTAATAGGTACTAGTTGTGCTGCACCGCTACAGGTCTCTGGCGGAATATATCATCACCAATCTACTCGTGGTTTGTGGTAGTAGTGATTAGCGACAGACAGAAAAATTATGACCGCGGTGCATCTACCAACATTATTTAAATTATTTATTTTTTAAATTTTTGTTGTACTAATCTTTACCAAACGTTGCAAAGACACTACAATAATATTGAAGAAGGCCCTGTAAAATGTTCCTATCTATTCACACAATACTTTTGTGATACCGATATCGGTACATGTCGTTGAATTCTCTTTTATTAGTATAGATTCCGTAAACTTTAATTGGATGTTTCCAATAAATTACTTTCTTCCTCTCCTTTTAGATCTCGAGGGCTAGTATTTTCAAGTACGAGAGCGTACAAACGGATAAATAACGAGTGTAAACGTGCAGTCCTCGAATTTGAAAAGTATTAAAAACCTTCCTGGAATCCTTCGGTGGAAGTGTTTGGTGCCTTAAACTCCAGGTTCGAACTTTCGGGACCTTGGAGTATTTCCCACTTACTGCAGACAAAGGAAGCATTAAGGGCGGAGGATTCTTCTTCGGTGAACGTCCTGTCGGGAGGGCGCGGAGGACGACGGAGGGGGGCGGCGAGGACGCCTGCGCCCCGCGAGGACGGCAAAAGCCCTCGAAAGACTGCGCTTCCACAGCGCTGAGCACGGCCGCTTTCATGCCGCCCCGCCAAACGCGACGGCGGGGGCGGCGCGGGCGGAACCAGCGCCGTAGAAGGAGGAGGAAATTCTACTCATTTCCGCTCTGTTAATTACGTCTATAATGAGTTCGGGGACCGGGCGATCCAGCGCATGCTTTGTGACGAAGGAGCCGCGATTCGACCTGCTGCTCCCCGCCGCGTGCCGCAAACAGCAGAAAGCTCGGCGGCGAGCGAGTATCAGCGCAGGCGTCGCTGCTGCCATCTCGCGGGGCCCCGAGCAAACACGCCGAGGCGCGCTCTACTGGCACTCGGCCGACCTCCTAAGCGCGCCCTCCGCCCCACTCCCTGCCCGACGCCCCCTCCCGCAATCACCGCACTGAATGAGTCGGCGGAGATGTTTGCTCTATGGAGTTGGATACGTTCACGAAAAGCTTTCAATTTATTCCTTGAGAATGGAAGACCCCCTCCGACGTCTTTCAAGTTTTTTGAGACAAAATGGAAATGAATTTTTTGAAATAGAAACGTAAAATTTATATTAAAATATCAATA
The DNA here is from genome assembly GCA_011170035.1 of Teleogryllus occipitalis. Classification (NCBI taxonomy): domain Eukaryota; kingdom Metazoa; phylum Arthropoda; class Insecta; order Orthoptera; family Gryllidae; genus Teleogryllus; species Teleogryllus occipitalis. The sequence goes on along the minus strand of BLKR01000643.1, from coordinate 26,680 downwards.
CTTTTATTGTTAATAGTACGTTCTTTTGAAACATTTGTATGGAGACTTTCTAAAACATTTTTTTTTTGTTTCATCGAGTTCCGTCGACTATGGTGGGTCTTTTAATCATATGTATTTTGTTAAACATCATCCTAAACTATACGAAATCAGCCACGATGTTATAATGTAGAATTTCCGACTTCATTATCAGCCAATTATTCGAAAATAACCAACATTCTCTTATGATTATTATCTTGTTTCGACGATTAAAAATTGTGATAATTTAATTACTTAATATTTTCGACAATTACATATACTTATTTTTATAAGAATCAAGTATACATGTCATATTATTTTCTATACTACAATTTATTTCAACATTATTCAATAAAATCAATTGTCTTTTTTTAAATAAAATGATACTCAAATGGTATGTTATAAAATGCCAAAATTGCAGCAGTAACTCCATAATATATGTGAGGATCTATTATTTACTTAAACATGGTTTTGAGGTTTCTTTACTTTCCTAATTCATTTACATTTTTCTTTCTTTTCGCCGCTCCTATCCTTCTCCAGACAACTACTTCATTAAAACCTTTCCTTTATTTCACTCCCCCAATTCCGAGACTTCCTTCTGCTTCTCGCCAAACATGGAGAAGTGATTCTAGTCACGAACGACTCCGCCTTATCTGAAAGCTTCTTTCCCGTGGAGAATCTTTTTCTTTCCCATCCTCTTTCTTTTGCCTTTCTCTTCCACTCGTAGCCCCTCGACGTGCTTAAAGCGTCCTGCGAAATCAATGCGCAGGGTTTTTTTCAATTACGTGTAGTGTAGTAAAAACCCTACCATAAGGAATTTAGTAATGCACTTGTGTTTAGCAAACAGGAGAAAAGATGCTTTTCTGGCAGCAGAGAGGCAAAATCCCAAAGATGGAAACTGTTGATTTTGTGAAGCAGTTTCAAACGGAGTGTGGATTCACTATCTCATGGATTTAAAGCAAAGATCCTACAACACAACATATTTTATCGTGATATTAGTATGGGTTTCTTGATATTACGTCATTGGAAATTGTATGCTATGAACTAACTATTCAGCCATTTCTTGAAAACTCCTTTTAGGAAAACAGGCGCGTGATATTCGAATTTGCAATTTTAAAAGATTTTTTGAAATTTAATCGGTTTTAATGACAATCAGGTATATACCAAGTTGGTAAGCTTTGCTCCGTTGCTTAATAAGTAAAAACTCCCCCAACAATATTCTACTCTGCAGGACCTATCTTTTACAAAGAAGTTTTCAGTTCCCTGTGGTGGATTCCTACACTATTTGTGGCTTTTATCTCCTTTTTTCTACACTCCATGGGCATACAAGTACGTCATTCGCATTTAATTTGGAAACACAGATGCTCAATATAAAGCATCTTCCCATAACCTAGGTGTGGCCGCCTCGGCGACTAGCAGCTTCCCGGTTGTCCCAGTTGCCGGACTCTTTGGTCGCTCGAGGATTCTGGGTAGCTTAAACTCGACAGTTGTGTGTTTCCTTGCCATTCGTATGGAATGTCGCTACGTAACTGAACGTAACTGAACTACGTACATTCACAATGACGTCATCTACCATATAGTATTGCATTTGGATACAAAACTCCAAACGCCTTTATTTGTCATTTTGTTTCAATTGTTGCAAGAGCTGCCATTTATACGCCTTCATATCAGAACCTCTTACATACTGTCTTTCAGACAGTCGTAGGAGGTATTTGCAGCTCGCGGGATGCTCTGAGAATTTATTTTTTCAGGGATCTTATAAAATTCTCTCACTCGGTCAACATTCTCTTCGCTCAGAGTAGAACGACCACTTCTATTCTTAGGACTCAAGCAACCAGTACTCACAAATTTCTTATGCCAGATGTAAATAAACTTCCTGCTTGGTGTTTCTTTGTTGTTACATCCAAACAAAACTTTTGAGTTCCTCTTTTATCAATTATACATACAAAAGCTGCATCGTTTTTAGTTCCTGTGCAATAAATTAACAAAAGTGTTCCCGGACTTTATGAACATTCTGTATATACAGGTGAGTCACGTAACTTTAGCACCATCTGTAATTTTTAAACGGTTGAATTTATTGCAATGCAGTTTTCAAGAAAGTGCATGAAGGAATAGGTATAATTGATCGATTGTTTCGATTTTATCACTTATATTTTAAGAGATATTGAGACAGATTTGCTTATTTCTAATGGTACTATACTTATTTTTTAGTCTTCAAGCGCGCTTACAAAGTGATGCAAGTTCAATTTTCATTACAACCTCTGAAATTTCGAAAATTCCAAATTCAAATTTCCCGTGCCGCTTGTGCTGTTGTGCGTTTGGTTTGCTTTCTTTGCCGGAAAGATTTGGCTGAAGAAATAGTAGGATTGAAGTTGCAATATTGCACGTAACCAATGCAAAGAGAACGCGAGAAATAATGTACTTTTGTAGTAACATTAGTTAGGTACATTGAGATGTGATTATCCCCTCATAAAGCAACGGCTAATAGAGAGACAGCGTTCACTAGTAATAGAGTGTTCAGAAGTCGCAACATATGAAAATCATCCTTTCTCCAAGTGCAAGTAAATAGCTAACCCCCTCTACAGCATTTATTAATGTATGTATTCCCACTGTATATTAGTCGACCAATGATGCACTTCGCGCGGATTCCAATTTGGAATCCATAGCTTGTTGACCAATCACGTTCCTAGAATTTTAGGAATCCACGGACTGAATTACATTCTCTTAGATATTCGCACTTCTTTTGAACCATGGTTAACATTTAAAAAATCGCGCTGTTTAATGTGCGCATTGCTTTTATTTTTCATTACATTTCCTACTGCTCATTTATTAAACTCGTCGTGCAACAACAGCATACACTTTCTCGCGTTATTGGAAACAGCTGCGTTATATTGAAATATTACGTTTCTGAGCTACTAACACCTCAGCTTTTATTTGAAAACTTTCAATCCCACCAAGAAGCGAGCAACGCACTGTTGCCGGCGCAGCGTTTAAAAAAAACATCTACATTCGCTTGGCTAATAATGTCAATACTTGTCACTGCAGCGCCTCTGACCGGGAGGTCCTAGGTTCGAGTCCTGACGGCGGCAGGATTTTCGACACTAGCTTTCCAGCTAGGTAGAATTCTGGAGTCGAATTCAGTCGCTGTCTGGAGGAGAATTCTAGAGGCCGGCTGCTCTGATCGGTAGTTTTCCGTGGTTTCTCCAATCAACACCAGGCGAATGCCGGAGCAGTACCCTACCAAACGGGCCACGAACCGCGCGCGATCTGTCCTTCCTCTTCCTTGTCCTATCCTCTCCCCTTACACACAATTACACTAACATGCACTACACTGCCACATATTCCGGGAGACCGGTCGAGAGCTTAGAGCTTGTCTCGGCTGGGGCTGTGCCTCACTGGTGGGAGAGTCCTGGTTAGGGGGAAGCCCCACTAGCCGACGGTAGGTCGGCACCGGAACTCGCCATCCAGTGGGGGAAGATCACCACCATCTCCCGAGAAAAAAACATGCACTACACTAACGGGACTAATGACCGAAGCAGTTGACGCGCCCGGAAACACGAAAAAATCAATCAAAATCAATCAATGTCAATACAGGAATAATAATATATGCAATTTACATCAAAATAGTTACGAAAATTGTAGCTGCTCACTAATGAGCTGCCTTTCGTCGTAAGATAATAGTTCCGATATCGTTTCATTTCATCACCGACTTCTAACATTCACACTTCAGATACGATGAACACTAATGCTTTTCAACAAAGAGAGCGTCCATAGATTCTTGGAAGAGAGATAAAATGAAAACATAACATGTCGACACGTCGAACGCAAAGATTAGCAGCTATTGGGAAAAGTCAATTTGACGGCTATCGAGCGTTTAAGATAAATCGATCAATACAACAATTTCGTGTGGATGAATATTTTCGAAATTTTCACGTATTCTTTACATCATAAATACATTTAAAGTCAAGTAATCTCAATGACATACTGTTCGTTTTAATAAAGATAATATTATTTGTATCTGTTGTAGCTGTCAAAATGACGGCGTCGGTTATTCTAGTGTTAGGTCAATTTATTACCGCCTTTTCGTAGTATATTGATAGCGTCTCAAACGAAGCGCAGGAAAATAAAACTGTAAGGTTCGTTAGATAGACCACGGTTAAGTACCCCCAAAAAATTCTTTAAATGAAAGTAAAATATCTGGTCTTCAAAACGGTAAAAAACAATTAGGCCCTAACGGGCCTAATTTTTTAACAACATAGGGTGTTTAAATTAGTACAGGCTCTTATGGAAAAACTTTCGCGGGTACAGTTTTCTTTAAGTTATTGAAGAAGTTAACGGTTAATGTAGGTACCTTTTCCTTTTATTCAATACGCAGATTTATTTTGATCAGATGATATTCAATGGTATATATAATATTATATTAAATGTATATAAATGTATATGTATATTAAATGGTATAAATGATATACCTCACCAGGCATTCTGAGAAGTATTTTATAAACAACTTCTACGAAATTCCTTCCGATCGGAAGTACTGGGTCTCGGCCTAGGAATTAAAGTATGTGCTTCAACATTTGTTCTCAATATTGGAAATTACAATTTCAACTTCACCGCCGCGGAAAATTCCATGTTCTAGCAAGGACTGCAAGTACTCGCCTGCGCATGACGTGCTAATCGTTGTTGGTTACCCGGCAAGTAAAGCTTCTAGATACAGGTACTAGGTCTAATATTAGTAAACTTAGACGATAAATTAAGAGGTTTTGCACTAGTTTAGTGTCGGCAATACCAGACAGAGGGCAAAAACAGTTATAAAATTGCACGTGTTGATAGCTGGCATGCCATTTGGATAATGATAGAAGTAATGGTCACTAGTTACATTTAGACAATTTTCTAAATTCATAGTCTCAATATCTAGTCAATGGCTAAGTAAAATAATCTGCATGTATTATTTCCTAACATTCATTTTGTAAAAAAATATATATTAAGCTGTTTATATTGTGTATGACTAAATTCACATAATTTAGAAATAAATATTGTGTTTATAAAATAACTTTTTATTTTGCACTCCCTGGCCTACAATTCCATTCACTGACTTAGAATTCCTAATCCTAATACCTTTTGCCTTCTCAATTGCCTAGAATATTAATTTTACATTAAAAAATAATGTTATTAAATTTGACGCCATTTTGAAAGGCCCCGTAATGTAATTTTAAATGTCCCGGTCGTCATTACGCGCCACCTCCATTGGCAGACCGCCCTTCGACACTATTGGCTCAAAATTGGGCACCATATGGCTGCTTCCCTCTCCATCAAAATTAGAGATTTGAATAAGAGCGTTGGGATTAACGTTGAGTGCGGTCTCTGATAGTATATACTATCTGATAAAACCTATCCCGAATATTTGTATTTCAAAGTCTAGTGAAAGTAGTATTATACTTGCAATTAATGACTGCAATTCACTCGTAGAAATTGACTCTCGCTCCCTCGCGCTCGTGTCGTAAAAATCAACTAGCGAATAATATTCATCATTAAACGCTCCTTGAAGAATAAATTACTAAATGTCCTAATGATATGCTCCTGTTCTGAGAAAAAATGCATGAAAGCAAGAATATCTCTTTAAATTCCAACAAAAATATATTTTATTTTCTACGCTAATAAGAGTGAATGACATATTTCTTCCTCTTTATCAGAAAAAAGTAGTTATTAATTGATGCAATTTTCTTACCGACTCTTTCTGATGAATGTTAAAATTCGAATGCATGAAAAGTATTGTATATGTTGGTAAAACGCAAGAGAAGCAAATAAATAATTAATTGTTTGCTTTTGCGTAGATACGATTACTTCGGGGCTTTGCCTCGAAAAGTACAAATACTCGTAGTAGCCCAGTCAAATTAGACAAATCGGCTAAAGAAATTTCGGGAGTTTTGAAACTTGGCATGTTTATTCTTTAGTGCCTACCGCAGTTTATACTAAAAAATCTCCAGGCGTGTTTGGGGGAGTGACATGAGGGGAAGGGCGTTTAAAGGTGTTTTTCTACACTTTTTGCTTGTATATCCATAACTATCAATCCTACCAATAATTATATCAACCGTGTTCACAATTAATAAATATTTGTACTCGATCCTTATCAAATAAACTCTTGATTGTCAGTTTTCGTACCCGAAGTAATCTTGGACCCAATGACTTCCGATATTTGCAAGTTTATACAAAATAAAATTTGATAAGATGTAAAATGTTTGTTTTTGCATACAATAATCCAAATCCAAGGGCTTTGCCGTAAAAATCAAGAATTGTAAGAGTCTACAACTTTAAAAGGGTTAATTTTACAACGAACCCTTATAGAAGCGTTTTTGTGGGAAAGTTTGTCTAATTTAATTTTGTATCGAATGTAATTTTTGGTATAGTAAGAAAGATACGTGCAAAAAACCTAAAAAAAACCTCTTTTAAACGCCCCACCCCCACTGCCCACATCTGACTTATTCTTGCACTTCAAGATTTTCACTATAATGTGCGGTAAGTACCGAAGAACAATCGCGTCAAGATTCAAAACTCTTTGGTCTAATTTGAATGAGCTATAGTAATAACATTGCCTGCCAGAGAGCGGTAATAATGCATTAATTTTATATATTACAAAAGATTAAAATATTGGTGCAACAGCACATACTTTTTCACATTATTTGTGGCTCTTGCAATTCAAAAATTTCGAGACATTTCGCGAAAATCGCACCTGTGCCGTGATTATAAGTGGACTTTGCTCAATCGGAGAAAAAATTAATCTGCATATCTGGAGTCACTTTTGATCAAATTTTGAGGATTTAAAGATTCATGTTAAGTACTCCCAAGAATCAAAATATGGGTTTCAGAGCTAAGTGAGCGGATTAATGAAGAAGGGAATGCCACACCCCGAGATATGTGTCAATGATTTCTTGATTTTATATTTCCGGGCGCGTCAACTGCTCAGATCATTAGTCCCGTTAGTGTAGTGCATGTTTTCTCGGGGGACCTACCGTCGGCTAGTGGGGTTTCCCCCTAACCAGGACTCTCCCACCAGCGGGTCACCGCCCCGGCCGGAACAAGCTCTAACCTCCCGACCAGTCTCCAGGGATATGTGGTAGTGTAGTGCATGTTAGTGTAAGTGTGTGTGTAAGGGGAGAGGAGAGGACAAGGAAGAGAAAGGACAGTTCGCGCGCGGTTCGTGGCCCGTTTGTTAGGGTACTGCTCCGACATTCCCCTGGTGTAGATCGGAGAAACCACGCAAAACTACAAATAAGGGCAGCCGGCCGCTATAATTCTCCTCCAGACTGCGACTGAATTCAACCTAGCTGAGAAGCTAGTGTCGAAAATCCTGCCGCTGTGGGGAGTGGGAACCTAGGACCTCCCGGTTAGAGGCGCTGCAGTGACATCAGTTGATGCACTGAGCTACCGCTACCGGTGAGATATGTGTCAACGGGCTGTTCGAAACTTAACAGATCGTCTCGAACGGTGTATTACTTCTAAAGGCCGCTATCTTCAGGACATTATTTTCAAAACTTAATAAATATAAAATCGTATGCAATACCGAATTCGAAAATACAAACATTTTTTTTCTATATACCCGAATTTATTTTTTGTAACTCCTGAAAACTGCTTAGTCGATTCTGCCTCACTGTAGTTCTTGCCACTGCTAACAAATTTTCTTCACAAAATTTGTTTGATTGCTTTACATATCTATTCAAATCGGTGAATGCTGACTATAACAAATATGTGGATTCAATTTCACTATTGATTATTTTGTGTTTCCGGGTACGTAAGCTGCTATGGTCATTAGTCCCATAAGCATGGTGCTTGATACAATGTAAAAAGTGACAACAAAGGGACAACATGGATAAGAGCCCAAACTTTATTGCTTATTTGTCCTTGAAAATAGATTTTTATTACATGGGAGCTTGCTTGCTTTTTTCTTTTTTTTCTTTTTCTCTTCATTCATTAAAAATTCAAGTAGTATATGACTTAGTGTAGGGGTCACAGAATTTTTAAAATGTGCACACAATTCACTTCTCCCCATAGCACGTCATACGTAGTTTTAACTGTTTTTTGACGTAAAATAAAATAAAAAAATAAAATAAGTGGAGGCCAATAGAAAGTGAGATCCGGACGCGACCTACACGACGGTTTGTAGGGGGTTTCCCCCTCCAGATTTGTGCGCCAGCGGGGCACAGCTACAGAGTACAGATTCGAGGAGTGAATACTGCGAAGTGATAGTCTTCGGGTGGCGAGGATTGGGCTGTGCACTTTGGACTTCTTTACGCAGTATACAGCGACTTGGCAAGCTTTTGGACATCTCAGCTTTCGGTGGCTTAGCTATTTTTTGGTACATCTCTCTGAAAATTCAGATTATTATTGAATCGTTCTAGTTCGTCCGTAAAGTATAAATTGTTTTACGAACTTCAGATTTTTGCTCACTACAGTAGTGGTAGTGAAGGTGTGTATGCAAGGAGAGAGAAGGGGCGATTGATGAGGAAGAAAAGATGGCGCGAAGTCAGTGGCCCGTTTGTTAGAGTGCTATTCCAGCAATCGTCTGGTGTTAATCGCAGTAACCAGAACGATCATAGCAGCCGGCTGGTAGAATTATTTTCCAGACAGCGGCAGAATTCGACGTAGCTATGTAGCTTCTATGCTACCATCAGGACTCGAGCCTTAGGAGCTCCCGGTCAAAGTCGCTGCAGTGGCAAGCGGTTTTGCCCGGAGCCAATTCAGCCGGGACTCCTTCTTACGATAGATGTTATTGTGATATAAAATTGGCTGTTAAGACATAGAAATAATAAGGCAGAAGGGAGATAATAGACACATGAAAAACAAATTAAGGAAATAACCTTTGAATCGCTTAAGACATTGTTGCATCATGTTCGTAAATCAAAGGACATTAGGCTTCTGATTAGGCTTGCGAGAGTTAATGACTTGTAAAGATTTAGCAAGGAAGTTGTATTTTCTGAGAATTACAGTGTTTCCCGCAAAGTACTTAAAGAGAGGTGAGCGACCATCGTTGGACAGAAGCCTAGTAACGATCGAAGCAACAAGATAATTTCGGCAAGGAGTATTCATTTCCACTCGTGAACATAGTCTACGTTTCGAAGGTTTGTTCAGGCCTCAAGGTTTGGTCTGAGGTGTAAAGTTGAAAATTAAGGTAGCGCTAGGAAGGGTGTAAAAATCAAGTAACAGTGGTGTCAGTCTATCCTTAGGGAACCTTGATTTAATACGGGGCCATGAAACACGACGGCCCAGATTAAATATTATGGAACAGGGTGAAGAGTAAAGATTTTGATAGAAATGGTCGGCTATTTTACTTATGAATTCGTCTAGTGGCAATATATTTAGCTCGCGATGAATTTGGGAAATTGGAATAAACCATGGTGCCTTAGGGGTCTTTCTTAGGAACTTATTTTGGGATGCATCTAACGTTTGGAGGTTACTGGGTGCTACGCCACCCCAAACTGGACATGCATAGGTTAGAGTGGGTTGAATAATTGATTTGTACAGTAATATTCGGCTTTCTATACTAATGGCAGATTGAGATTTAATTAAGGGCAACATTTTTAATGTTTTGACCAATGCTTTATTAGCAGTTGCATGGATGTGAGGTTTCCACGTTAGTCTTTTGTCAAATAACACTCCTAGGCACTTCACCGGTGAAGAGGTCCATGGAATGAGATTCCCCTTGATGTTAAGTTCGGGGGGATTTTTCGGTCGGCGTAATGTGAATATCTTTGCTTTGCATTTAACATGATTTACCTTTATTCTCCAATTTTCGTTTGATTTAGCTTTATTCTCCATATAATTTCGTGGAACGTGGAACGATGTCTGCCGTGTTGGTGCTCTTGATGGTGGTGGCTCTGACAGCAGCTCATCATATTCCAGGCCATCTGACCGACGAAGCACACGCCCCCCCTGCTCCAGATCGTAAGTGGATTGATTGATTGATTGATATTTTAGTGTTTCCGGGCGCGTCAACTGCTTTGCTAATCAGTCCTCGTTAGTGTGGTGCATGTTTTTCCTTGGGCGGTGATCTTCCCCCGCTGGATGGCGAGATCCGGCGCCGACTTTCCGCCGGCAAGTGGGGTTTCCCCCTAATCAGGACTCTCCCACCAACGGGGCACCGTCCCCAGCCGGGACAAGCTCTAAGCTCCCGACCGGTCTCCCGGAATATGTGGTAGTGTAGTGAAAATTCCCGTAAAATACAATGTAATATATGTGTTTCAAATAGTTAATGAGTGATGAAATTATTTAGTGCTTTCTAGATGATTTGCGTAATGTTTCAAATAAACTGTCTCTGAAGATAAACTAATTGGGCTGATGAATTAGCATTACATACTATTTTATGCATGAAATGTTTTATTACTTAGGCACAGAAACATGAATGCACCAAACTACACCGCGTTTAGTTCTCAGATGCATTGTTAGCCATCAGTCCTACTTCGCTTGTAAATAACGACCAAGTAAATGTTATAACAAAATACAAAATTTGCGTACAATTGAGGCTTTCGTCAGTCATAAACCACAAAATCACAATTTTACAGTAGTGCTTTTTCTAAAATCAGAGTTTTCAGATGAATACCAAATTGTGGGCGAAATTATCCACGTCGTTTTGTTAAACTTTTGACAACGAAATAATTAAATATATGAAACGAATTTCTAAGTTATACGGAAGATGACTTTTCTCTCAGAAAAAAATGAAATTATGAATTATTTCTGTCATATTTTTATTAACATTTTCCAGCTATTGTAATAACAATAATAACAGTTATAATTAATAACGTTTAACAAATAATTTAATAAAAAACTTACTTCAGTTGATAGACAATAGTTTAGAAGAAAGTAAAATAGTGATCCAACCATTACAAAAAAATGTTTCGTTGATACAAAGTCTTTACCTACATCAATTTTAATGTAAATACCATAACAGCAAGGATAAATAATGTAATAATCTTTCAGAAAAATAAGAAATGTTAGTAGTTTATCTTTCTTCCTTCACACATCTTCAGATCACAAATCTAACTGCTCATCATCTTCTAGAGTTTTTGAAGAAAATCTGTGTCACAGGAATGAAATTCAAGATTTTAATTGTATCTATAGATCTTTAATTGTATTTATTAGGATTTCTCTTGTTTATTTTCAATGCAGTTTCGTGTTTCTTAGAGAGTTTGATTAGGTCTACAATAGAACACCAGCTTTTCGTGCGGCTTCTTACTTTTGTGTAATGACTGAGCTGTTGATTGTAGATTTAGAGGAGTTTCAAAATATCGTGATCATCCTGCTCAAATCTGAAAGTCACTGCAATAGAAAAATGTAAAAAAAAAAATCCCTTATTATTTACTGTCTTTTTGATAATACCAATCTGTAAGCATTGGACATCTTTAAAGTTACTTCTCGCTCTCTTTGTAACTACGCAGGGTACATTAACAGTCGATACACAAATGACATCCATTCAGGACTCCGATCAAACATTTATACTTTGGAAAGATAGAGAAGCAATCCACCAAAGTCTCGATCACAGGGTAGTCTAGCATGACCTTCTTTAGGGGATCAGCGAGTAGCAGACTTGCATCTTCCACGTTCTACCAACGCACCAGAAAAACGGTTGAACAATTTTTGTTTTATCCATTTCAGTTTGCACTCCAAATGTGAAGTTGTTCCGCCGGTTTTGCGATCTGCAAGTACATATTTTATTGAGCAGTTTGTCACCTCACATGCTCTACTTTTATCATGGTTCTCACTCCTTTGCTTCTATAATTTTTATTACTTGATTTAAACTCATCAATTCTTTCATATTTTTCAGTTGCTTTTTTTAATTCACTATTGTTTGTAACATTAAAATCAAACTTCCTTCTTTTGGATGTAATGTTGGTGAATATCTTTCACTGAAAAATGAGGAACAACGATAGAAATGGATAACAACTCTGCGTTATAATTCCATATTTAATTTCCAAATGGCAGCAAACTATATATCATTAGAGACCTCTAATAATCAACTATTTATCTACGGGAATATTTCCAATTTTATGCAAGTGACTATCTCTGACGCAACGTCCAAATTAGAAACTACATCAAAAAGTTAGCGATCTGATGTTATTTTTTTTAAATTTCAAAATTCATGTAGTATATGGCTTAGTGTAGGTATCACAGAATTTTGAAAATTTGCGCAGAATTCACTTCTCCCCATAGCACGTCATACGCAGTTTCAACCGTTTTTTGACGTAAAATAAATAAATAAATAAATAAATAAATAAATAAATAAATAAATAAATAAATAAATAAATAAATAAATAAATAAATAAATAAATAAATAAATAAATAAATAAATAAATAAATAAATAAATAAATAAATAAATAAATAAATAAATAAATAAATAAATAAATAAATAAATAAATAAATAAATAAATAAATAAATAAATAAATAAATAAATAAATAAATAAATAAAACAAATAAATAAATAAATAAATAAATAAATAAATAAATAAATAAATAAATAAATAAATAAATAAATAAATAAATAAATAAATAAATAAATAAATAAATAAATAAATAAATAAATAAATAAAACAATAAATAAATAAATAAATAAATAAATAAATAAATAAATAAATAAATAAATAAATAAATAAATAAATAAATAAATAAACAAATAAATAAATAAATAAATAAATAAATAAATAAATAAATAAATAAATAAATAAATAAATGTTACACTGTCTAAAATCTAGTATGTGCTCTTTAATAATTAAATATACGCACGCACTGCCGCGTTTACTTGAGAATAATCAACTAACTTCCATATAATGGTTTCACTTAGCCACTTGAAGGATAAGTAACTTACATAATTGAAGAAATAAAATATTTTATAAGTACAGAAACATTTCCATCATTTGGGTCAATTCCCATTGGATCCAAATTATTTTTGAAAACAGCAACTAATGGTGCTATAACATAGTTCAAATGTTTTCTATTAATTTATTTCGCTTCCCATTAGTTGCTGGTATTTTTTTATTTTGTGATTTTTTAGATAAATTACTTCAATATATATTATGGCGAACATTTTAATTACTGTAGGCAGTGGAACCTCGTTAATCCGGTTTTCCTAGGACCGAATGTAATCTGATGAATAAAGATTTGGTTAATTTTACAGAGGCGAAACTACTCTGGTTACGAAATATAACATACTAAAAACTGCATAGGTCAATTGTTCACTAATATGGAACAATTCGTTTGAAATATACAAATGTCGAATTGCAAACCAGATACCTGAGGTGAATCAATACCTCAGTTCTCGGTTCAAATGTCACAAAATGTTACTAATGAAGTTTGTTAGTTTCTATGGAGTGAAATTTTCATGGCGTTCACATGCAGCCCATTCCCGATAATTCACTAAAATGAGCTCCGTCAATGTTTCTATCTGTCATTTCGTAAACATCACATTTAACAGCTGCATCGCAGCCTCCACTTGGGTAATCCCATCTATCCTTTCATCCTTTAGGTCATGTTGGGTGAAATATACTCGCAAGAGATCATTGCTACACTTTGAAGTAAAAGACGAAAACGAAGACCTGTCAATTTACTACGAGTAAATTGTTAATGAATATTCGAAAATTGAATATTTTAAATTAAATAGTTAGTTTCCAATATGGTTTGATTACTAAAGCAGAAAACACGTATAGCACATAGATTTGAAGAATTTTAGTTTTTCTTCAACTACCCTCCTGCATTATCACAATTTTGACCCCAAAAGAAATAATAATAATAATAATAATAATAATAATAATAATAATAATAATAATAATAATATGAGCAATATTGTTAATATAATTTACTTTTGCAATTGCACATAATAACCAATGTTCTGCAAATGTTTAGTAGGCGTCATTTTTCTCGGTTTTACGTGATTAACCTTAGATAGATTTCATTACAACTGTTATGTGCACAATTAAGTGTTTTTAATATGTCATTTATCTTTATTTCAATGTGTAAAAGAACAATTCTCAGGATCATATAAATGTACTTTTACGTAATGTCTAATTAGCGTCCATTTACTATTACTGTTAGCATTATGTGTTGTTGTTTTTTTTCATTCCAGACAAATGTGTTCCTGGTACAACCTGGAAGTTGGATTGCAACACGTGTCATTGCACTGATTCTGGAAATTCTATCTGCACTGCCTTAGGTTGCGTAGATAATATACCTACCAAACTCACATAACCTATATAAAATAAAATGTACCTACACATATTTTCCTCTACCTCGCCTTACAGCTTATCATGGTCCTCACGTTTTCTTTCATACTATATGTGATATTAGGAATTAGCACTATTAAATACAAACAAATGAGTAACATAAATGAATTCAAAATTAACACTAGCAATTGATTTGTAAAAATGTTCTTGCGAATATATGCCGAATATATGCCGAACGCAATGATGTATGTGAGTACAATAAAAACTCCGTGTTGAAATTATATCACCATGTGTTTCCATCTCTCCCAATTAGATAGCAAACATAAGTATTTAACCAAGTAAACAGTAGGTTGATGGTACTGAAGTGTGTGAATATTGAAATACCTTGCACAGATCTTTTACTCATGGTTGGTGTTCACAATAAGACGTTTAGAAACAGTATTTCAACAAATTGTGAAACCATTTATTTATTATCTCCTCTTCAAAATAAATTATAATATATCAAATAATGGAATGTATATTATTGCATCATCGAGTTGCGTGCAGCACGTTTACTATGACTAATGAAAAACTACTGGTGCTACAAAAGCACATACTTTCTCGCGTTATTGGAAATGGCTACGTAATATTGAAATATTGCTTCTTCTGCGCAACTACCACCTCAGCATGTACTTGAAAACGTCCATTTCAAACAAATCCAACAATCCGCCTGTGATGCACTCCTGCATTCATTTCGATTGTCGAGAGGAGCAATCATTCCTAACTTGGACAAATAAAACAAACATGAATACATTTGACTGATACAGCATTCGTATCAAATAACACAGAAGCGAGTACAACGCACTGTTGCAGCATTGTCAAAACTACGTCCATTCCCTTGGCGAACAATATCACTTCATGGCAAAAACCCTTATTTCCATCTGTAATCAAATTTCAACTTGTTTATCGGTGAGCCGTAGAACATCATTGACAGTTGATAAATAACTCTAATACTAATAAATTAATTAAATAACTAATATTCTACGATTTAAAATATTAAGCTAATTTATTACCACCTTTTACTTTCTCGTATACATACGTATATACGGCGTAATATACCTAGTATAAAGAACGTTATGTAATGCTGCGGAAAATTGAATTCCAGATTTCAACGAAAATACACCTACGGGGTCCCATGATACCAAACATGTGTTGTTTTATTTTCAAAACGTACGTTTATCCGTCCGTTCGTCCGTCCGTCAGATGGACAGACAGACAGACGGGCCTCCTCCTCTACGTCCTCCTCTACGTCCTCCCCTACGTCCTCCCCTACGTCCTCCCCTACGTCCTCCTCTACGTCCTCCTCTTTCACCACGTCCTCCTCCTCTGCGTCCTCCTCCTCCCGTCCTCCTCCTCCGTGCTCCTCCTCACGTCCTCTCCTCTGCATTATCACCTGCGACCTCCTCTGCAGTCCTCCCCCTCTACCGTCCTCCTACTCTCCACACCTGACTCTCCCTCCTCCGTCCTCCACCTCCTCCTGCGTCTCCTCCTCCCGTCCTCCCTCCACCTCCTGCAATCCTCTCCTGCACTAAAATTCCTCCTCCTCCGTCCACTCCTCCTCAAACCTCCTCCTCTGCGATGCCTCCTCCACTCTTGCATCCTCTCCTCGTCCTCCTCCTCTAAAATCACCTCCTCCTCTAGATATCCTCCTCTGCGTCCTCCTCCTCACCCGTCCCTCCTCACTCTCGTCTCCTCCTCGCGTCCTCCTCCCTCACCCGTCCTCCTCCTCTTCAAATCCACCTCCTCCTGCCGTCCTCCCTCCTCCTGGTCTCCCTCTGCATTGTCCTCCTCTACGTCCTCATCTACGTCCTCCTCTACGTCCTCCTCTACGTCCTCCTCTACGTCCTCCTCTACGTCCTCCTCTACGTCCTCCTCTACGTCCTCCTCTACGTCCTCCTCTACGTCCTCTACTTCGTCCTACTTCCTCCTCTACGTCTTCATTAGATTGTACGTCTTTCTCTTCGAGTTTCTGTTCGAAAAATGCCTTTATGTACTGGAGTTTAATCAATGCCACCTACATAGATATATTTATCTGGCGTTAATTTAATTACTCACCAAGATCGCTGCGCCAAAACACGAAAAAATACGTTTTTAGAAATTTGTTAGAATCTTATGTCCGGATCCGAAATCAAATTATCAGTTCCCATCTGTAGACCGAGACGCTTTGACTGCAACCTCGTATGTGCCAATTGGTGCACCGGAAGTGATGTGAGCGACAGAACATCGCCCCCGCACATCCGCACGCTGGAGCAGTTACTCAAATACTACATATGTATTACTTCGTATACGAGACGTTATAACGTACTACGCACATATACGAGAAAGTTAAAATGGACCAATTTTTGAGAACATTTTTAAGATATCTAAGGTCTCCATGTAAATACCACAAAAACTTAAATAAAGGTTTTCAAAATGGTTGAGCCATATTCGGACCAGTTCAACCGGAGAACATTTATTTTGGGAAGAATTCCTACTAATATTCTATTTGCGTTCACAAGGGACGGCCAATGAACAGGAAGACAGAAGTGCATCAAAGAAGCAATTTTTTAATATATATATATATATATATATATATATATATATATATATATATATATATAATTTAATATTTGTTTATAAATGTTTTTCCATAAAGATGAAGGAACCCCAAAACAATGGGTACTGACTACATTACGAATTAGAGAAAGTAATGTTCTACATGTAAGTCCAAGAAAACGCATTTTCATGGTATAATGGGCACACAAAACAAATTCTTGGGCAGTTTTGGGGCGAGGTATTGGCTATGCTTATCTTTAGAAGCAATTTCATGCTTATTAAGTGCGACGGTAGAAGAAAAGTGAGAGATCAAACTGGGCAATTTGGTAAGCCACCTTGCTAACAATAGAGATGAATGTCGAAAAATGGCACTTTTCACTGCAGCATTACAAAACTTTCTCTTTACCATGTATATTTGTCTACACTCCGTGTATACGCACATTTATACAAAAAAGAAAAACATTTGTTAAAGTTTAAATATTTTATTCAATAAACAACAAAATTATCTAATAATAGCTATTATTCAAAGCGAAGTTAAAATGAAATAAACCGAATAGATGAAAATGTATTTAAAATAACAATGTTAGGTTCATAATATTTGCAGAGAACACATATTCGAAATTAAACAGTAATTTCGCAATTTTGTAATGCAAAGAAATAGTGAATGAACTAAGTTTGTAACAATAATTGAAAACAAACTATCCAACTGGCAAATGTGCAATATTTGACAGCATATATTAGCTACTTAGTTGTATTAAACTGTTTCTTTACAGAATATAACATAGTTTCATTATGACGGTCGTTCATCTGTTCCTGTACTCTGTTCTTCAACATATTCCATACATCTGGAACCATCCGCAAATATCGGACGGCATCGTCGCGTTCTAGCCGGTACAATTCACACACCTGCCAACAATTACAGAAGTTGTGGCATGTGATTAGATATGACACTTCATAATTTGTGATTTGCGAACTCTGTACAATATTTCGGGCTGTGAAATATGTATCTCCCTAAAGTTTATAATACAGTACATAGAGGACAATAATGAGGTAATATGGGTAGAGTTGAGACACTAAAAACAATTATGTGCAAATTGTCCATAGAGGTTCCTAAATTCTCTTGTTACAACAGACCCTCAGAAGGCTCTTGGGCAGCGTACTTTCTTGATTTTGGTGATTCAGTGATTCTGGTGATTTCCAGCCGTTTGATTCCCGCCCGAGGCAAAAATGAAGCTTATCTTTCTAATACCAATGGCCTCGGTGTCTATACCTGTGTGACGAAAGAAAGCTCAGATTCGCCAAAAAAGCTAAAAAGCTAGGTACGATTATGGGAATACGCCATGCTCAGAACATGACATCCTTACCTCCGGGCGTGGGTAATAAAGAAAAACAGACCCAAGGTCTGGCAACACTGCTAGCTGGAAAAATGTATCAATCAAACACATACCAAATCCATGTATACGGTTAAAACAAATGTACATAACAATGTACAGAAAAGGAACCTGCAACTCTGCATAATGCGCTAATATTTTCTTCATTATAGTTGTCAACAGGTATTA
Organism: Teleogryllus occipitalis; assembly: GCA_011170035.1. Taxonomy (NCBI): domain Eukaryota; kingdom Metazoa; phylum Arthropoda; class Insecta; order Orthoptera; family Gryllidae; genus Teleogryllus; species Teleogryllus occipitalis. The sequence goes on along the minus strand of BLKR01000643.1, from coordinate 8,329 downwards.
TTGAGCATCCAGTCTCAAGATGTATCTCAATATTTCAACAAATATGCATGAATATGGACAGTAGTCGGATGACGGGAACAATTATGGATTGATGATAAAGATGAATGTTCTCGAGAGTATCAGACTGGATGGCTAGTGGTAAATGGTTCCCTTAGGCCCCTTCTCGCCTTAACCAGGAACAATGCTGCCCAGATGCATTGGATTTTTGCATTTAACTAAGTATTGTAAAATATGTTTGGTGAAAACATTTTGAATAGAATTATGCTATTTTTTATTCTCGGCTACTCAAAATTATTCCTTCAACATTTGGAGGCAATCTCTCCAGTAGTTCTTAATTTTTTGCGGAAGATGGAACAATACATCCCTTCACTTTTATAAACAATAGACAAGTACGAAACCATTATACTTATATTTTTCAATTATTGCCAATTTCCCTCGGCCTTCAGCCACCATTAGAGATTGAGGTTTTCTGGGTTTACTCAATCGCTTAAGGCGTATGCCGGGATGGTCCCTAGTTTTGCATCCCAGATATAAATATAAATGTAAAATATGCCCTCCTCGATCTTTCTTCATAGTATAAGAAATAATGTAAATATTTCATGTGGTTAGGCGGAAGAGCAGGCCTAATGGCCTGAGTCTCGCCACTAATAAAGACAATTTTATTATTATTATTATTATTATTATTATTATTATTATTATTATTATTATTATTATTATTATTATAAGGCAGGATTGATCATCAAAAGTCATATCCCTCTCCCAACACTCCTTTTGCGTTGAGATTAGAAAATTTCTCTGATGATAACAGCCGTACGCTTTGTTTTTTAATAACGTCATTTGTGGTTACGTGTGTGAGTGATGTCGGCAGCCGAAGTACATGAGCCACCGTCGCGGTTGGAGATCATTATCTTGCGTGTTGATATGAAAACTGTGGTACATAACGTTACCAGTGGCATATGCTGCTTTTATGCCCTAGCCTTCCGCTGACCTCATGCTTTTCATGAATATATATAATCATGAAACACATTCATTTTTGTTATTTACGTTAGTAAACACGCACTTAGCCCCTTAGCAACCATCTAAATACTGCTTTAAGAGCGCGTCCATAGCAACGGCCGCTAAAATATTTTTAGTGGACTCTCGATCATTTTAGCGGCCGTTGCTATGAACACTTCCCAGACATTTTTCCAAATCTGCTTGCATTAGTAGAAAAAACATTCAACTGTCTGATCACAAACAAAGCATCCAGTACTACCAACCCTTGCTACAGAAAATCAAGAGTAATGACAATTCTGAACTCGCGAAAGTGATAAAAGTTTATTTTTAATAAGCGATAAACTAAAATAACAAAAAATAACAAAAATCATTGTATGTAACTCGTCCTCTACTAGTCTTTAAGGACTTAGCCGGATGGTTAACAACTTGGCTTCGCTATCGCTCCGCCTCGCAGTTGACCTTCCGGCTGCGTCCTTAAAGACTCGTTTAGAGGACTTGTGACATAAATATCTATTTTACAATTTCTCGTTATACGAACGACGATTAAAAGGCTTCTTTAATAAGCGCGCACTTGTACGTACACTCATTGTCAACAGACAAACTTCCCGAACTTTGTTGTGACATTTTCTTCCAGAATGTCTTATCAAATATCTGACAATAGTTAACTTTGACACCATCACATACTTAATATGTTGCAATTTTAAAACACACTTAATATAGTTTATTATGTATTTGTACCCTTTCCACCAATCGTGAATGTCCTGTGCAAAAGCGCACTTCTAATTTACTTAGTCCGTTTACAACCGAACTGCTCCCAGCGTGTCAAGATACCGCTCGGGAAATCGGCAACCGGAGCCCTTGGCTGGCCCTTTCTTACCAGTAGGAGGAGGGAGCGAGTCATGCAACGAACACACGCTGTGTGGATGCCGCTGAGTGCCACTTCGGCGTTGCCGCCTCTTCAGAGGACTGATGCGCCGACTAGCGAGCGATTTATTACTCATCTCACCAGAACAGATTAATTAGAATTTTGAAAAAGGTATGTCACTGAAAAAGGGGCCTTATAATTATATTACAGTTTTTCAAAAATGATGGCTGATGAGTGCTAATTCACACAGAATTAGCGGTAAAAATAGTATTACGTAGCCGTTGCTAAGGGCGAGAAAGTGTGTGCTGTTTAGCGTCAAGGCAAATTTTTTCAGGGATGTCGACAGGCTTTCAGCTTATGAGAAAACCCAACTTATTCTTGAGTATGGCCTCGGATCCCTTTTCAGGACAGTACGAAGAACGAAAAATATAATTCCGTTTACACGAATCTTTTCAAGATTCAAAAGGGAGTTCACAATAGCATTACGAAAAGACAGCACCGCGAGTAAAACATTCGTAGCCATCATCTTGGATGGACATGTGGAATGAAGAATACGAAGGAAAGATATTTTCCTCACATCTGATAAAGTGAACGCGTGCTAAAGTAAATTAGAACACAAATGATTCATTTTAACTATTAATATTTTACAATAATTCCCATTAAATTTGATTTTTCATTGACTACATGCCGTTTGCACCCCTACTTTACCTAGAAAAAATGCCTTTTTGAATGCCAATTTTAGTTAAACCAAATTCGTTTTCGTCTGCAAATTGAAGGTAAAATACGTCTGAATTTGCGGGTTCTAGTCATGAGTAGGGAACGGATTTTCATGTAAATACATGTTTTTACAAGAACTAGATACCTGTATTCAATTATATTTTTTAGAGTTTACAAGACATTCTGAATGAATTGGAATTATTTTTATTTTACATATTTTTATATATTTTGGTATAAATACATATTTTTACATATTTTACCTTTTACGACATATTTAGCTACATTTTAATATCTTTATACTTGGAACTGGAACATTCCAGATACACGTTTGCAATATTTGTGAGGGAATCATCTTTCTTACAATTCAAATGTAATGCTTTTATTACCACCATATCTTCGCCATGATTTGTGAAACTTATCTTCCCCCTCCGATTACTGCGTACTTGCTAGTCAAGAATGTGCGGATTTTTATGAACGAAGGTAATTTCAACCACGTGCTTGCTTATGTTTGAAACAGCAAATTCGTTAGTCGATCGAAAACTAACAAATATTATTACAGTACACTGTCGCGTTGCTCAATTTGGAGGGTGAGGTATATACAATTACCCCTCCCCCTTCGCTCAATCCATCACTGGCTACACAGGACTACTATTCACTTGTACATCGGCTCCTATTAAACATTGTATTATATATTATGAATGTATTTTATATTTCGAATAAAATTCTTATACGTGGTGAAGTCTAGTGTACAATTTCTTCTACAGAGATAGAACCTACTTTCAGCCACATCAAATTCTTGTTAAGAACTGATCGGTGACGTTTCATGGTTGGAAAACGCTTGTAAAAAACAATTTTTAACACAATAATGATTTTTATTTTACATATTCTCTATCGATTCCTACGTTTTGGAAAAAATAAGTACGTATATATGTACGTATGTTGCATTTTTTATTACAATAAATTCCGTTCCCTTGATCGGTGACGTTTTATGGACGGAGAATGCTTGTAGAAAACAATTTTTAACACAATAATGAATTTTTATTTTACATTTTTGCTATTTTTTCCTACGTTTTGAAAAAAAAGTACATATATATGTACATACGTTGCATTTTTTATTACAATAAATTCCGTTCCCTAGTGACGAGTGTTGACGACGCACGTGCTTGAGCTAGCTACCTCGACGTATATATACGTATGTGTATATATATATATATATATATATATATATACATACGGCGCGTGCGTCGTCAACACGAATATATATATATATATATATATATATATATATATATATATATATATATATATATATATATTGCGACCCACCCCTCCGCCGGCTAGCTCAGAATGGGTTTTCAAGGTGGGCGCAAAATAAAAAAATACAATTAGAATAGCGGGGATCAGGGTCATGTGGGCCGTTGTGGATTGAATGCACTTACACAGAAACTCAAGTCGAATCACTTTCCACTTACTTAAGTATATTCTAATTAAATTGCTGTTACAGTAAATGAACATAAAACACTTTACATATACAAGAATTTTGTCTTGCTGAAAAAAAAACAACTTACACTCTTAATAATTAACTACACTGTTTCCTTTCTCTCATTTAAATCACTTTCAAAGAATACTTAAAACTTTGCCTAATCATTCCAGTCGTAAATTTCCTAGTTGCAACTTTACAATTAGCTAAGTTTTTCTTGAAAGAAAAGATTGATTCTATTTTTCACAGAATATCGGTATAAAGAACCTGTACTAATACTTTCTTTCCGAAACAAATTATTCCTTCTAATATCTACAAATTGTTCAAGTTGGCACGACCTTACTGTGTCTTCTCACGGCGTAGAGAAATCTGCGGCGTCGACTCTTCCAATCGCTCGATGTCCTTGTCCTTGCAGCTCGGTCGGGAGCAAAGCCGCCCCTCTGCAGAACCGCACGGTCGCCCCTTTCCAGTACCGTTGTTCAACTCACGATGTGGCCTCCGTCTCGTTTTCCGTTGATACTCTTTTCGTATTCTTTTATAGAATGTAACTAGCTTTTAATTCCATATTTAAAAGAATCTACAATACGACAACTGAGTCTATTGTATAAGAAGAATAAATATAAAAATAAAAAAACTGCAAAGAAAAGAAATGAATGGCCTCGTTAGTTTCATGCTATTCACACTCCTCTCTCTTACAAAGATTTTAAATGCGTCACTTATACTTTCATTCTTTTCCTGATGAATTGTTTTAATGCATTGTAATATGATAATTACCTCCTCGAATGTCTTGAAGAGTTTTTATCGTAGATGCAGTCCTGAAGTCCGTAGCAGTACGAGGTGCCGCCTTCTCGTGATCGGTAGGTCCTCACTCTCCAGCTGTTACTTCAGAAAAGAAAGCTTTCTTTCTCCCGACTCTCGGTGTCGCATACACTACCTAGACGCCCTCTTACGGATATAGTTCGTAGTTTCCATTTTCGGATTGTATTCATGCGCGTTGGCGCGCGTTCAAACAGCTTATCTTATTCTTGAATATTGATGTGCTCCGTTTTCCGAGACCTCGGCAAAACGGATGGTCACATAACCCCTTCTTTCGAAAAAAAAGATTTTGTGGGATTTGATTTCATATGCCGAAAAAATCTTTTAATCAAACTTTTCGCTCTTCCTTTCTTCTTTCTTCTTCTTCTTCTTCTTCTTCCTTCTTCTTCTTCCTTCTTTCCTCTCCTTCTTTCTTCTTCTTCTTCTTTCTTCTTTACATGATTCTTGTCGGTTTGTTTGTCTATTTGTTTGTTTCATCATTTTGCCACTTATTTCATTCTTTAAATGGTTGCAAACTGTGGAAATTGTACTATCCGATTGTAATCCCACTTTTATCTAGTGTGGTATCGCAGCAACGGAAGAAATATTGCAGTGTGCATGGCGAAATTAGGAATAAATCTGGCGTAATAATTGACGCAACCTAACAAACTTTTAAGCTGTTTCGTGTTTTTGGGCGGTGCAATTTTATCTATCTCTTGCATCTTCTCCATGTTCATTTTGACTCCGTTGACTGTCAAATCATAACCTAGGAATTTAACTTATTTAGTGCAAAAATTACTTTTCTCCAAATTCAGTTGTAAATTATTTTCAATCAGACGTTTCAGCAAAATATCTAGCTTGTTCATGTGTTCTTCAAATGTCTTCGAATACACGAGCACGTCATCAATATAGATAAAAGCATCGCTAGACATCTCTCTGTCAATGATATTGTCTAAACATTGCACAAGAGCAGATGCACTGTTCTTGAGTCCAAATGGCATTCTTTTGAAAACATACGAAATTCCCCGGTGAATAAATCCTGTATATTGTCTACATTCAGGTGCTATCGCTATTTGCCAGTAAGATGCAGTGAAGTCGGTTGAACTCAACCACTTGATGCCGGATAATTGATTAGTTAAATCCTCTACACGCAACGGTCTGTCTCTGTACGGTAGGGTAACTTGATTCAATCGTCTTGCATCTAAACACAACCTTATCTTCCCATTACTCTTTTCTACGAGCACTATCGGACTTAGATAAGAGGTTTTGGACTTCATGATGATATCATCCTTGACCATGGTAGCAATGAGCTTATCCACCTCCTCCTTATGTTTTTCTGGAATTACATATTGGTAACCCGTGAATGGCGTTTTATCTGTTAGTTCTATTTCGAATTGAAAATCTTTTACTGGATTCTTGTTTTTGCAAAACACCTTCTGATTCCTAAGTAATACTTCAATTAATTGTTTCTTCTGATTTTCATTAAGATTAGAATTTCCTTGCACATGCGAACGAATTTCAGCTTCACATCTTCTTCCTCCAAACAATTCGCCTCCCAATAATTCCATGTGAACGAATCAAATTCGAGATCCTGTTGATTATTCGGTTTTAACGTCATGGTATTTTTTCTAAGTTGATAACAACCCCGTATTGTTTCATGAAATCGATTCCCAGTATGAGCGGATATAAAAGTTCCGGCGCTACTAGGCACACAACTTGATACTTATTCTTGCCTATCTCTATATCCAAATAAACTTGTCTTGTTATTGGCTTTGATTTTTTCCGATTCGCACCTATCAGAAAAGACTTTACGAGCGGCAATGTAGGTACCTCCACTCCCTGGTTTTTCAATTCATTCAACAAACTTTCCGCTATGACGGAGGTCGCACAACCTGTATCCACTAGTACTGACGTATCAACACCCTCACATTTAACCTTAAGCTTCGGACACTGTCGCCTGGATCCGATCTGCTTTTGTTCTTCTTCGTTCCACGGTTCGTCATCAAATGAGATTAATTCGATCGATAATATCGCCACCTCTTCTTCCCTAGATTCTTCTATTAGGTTTGCGGCGGGATGGCGTGTCGAAACAAACCTTTCTAATTTTCCGACTCATGTCCGCGAGATGTACGGGGTTCAGTATTTCTGTTTTGGAAAACTCCTCTATCAATAGAATTTTTTCTATTCCTATCTTTAGACGGCGTCCTATCTTGTCTAGCATAGGTCTGTTCTTCTACGTGCTGTTTCGATTTGTAAGTTCCTCTTTTTTCTGATTTGCTTACATAATGTTGCTGCTGCCTGCTGTCTTGGCTTTCTACCGGCCCACTAACATTTGCCCTTGCTCTCTGTAACCTCTCATTGTACACGAAAGTCGCATCATACAATCCCAGCTGCGTTATTAACTTTTCCGTGGACATTGGCAAGAGATTCTTAAGCAAATTTTGTGTAGCTGACGGAAAATGACGTGTTAACAAACAGACAATTTCGTCATCCGGGATCGTCGGAGTACATAATTTGAAACAAGCTAAATTCTCCTCTGCATATTCTTGCATGGACATCGTACCTTTCTTCCACGTACCATACATTACATTAACTTTGAAATTAATTTGAGTTTCATTGTTCCAGTATCTTGAGTAAAATTTTTCTTTAAATTCTGTCATAGCTTTTGGTAATTCTCCTAAACTATCTGCCCATATTCGTGCATTACCCTGCATCATCTGATAGACTATGTGAGTTTTCTTATTGTCCGGAACATAATTTAAAGAAAAGAAATTATCCACCTGCCTCATACATACGCATGGATTTTCATCTCCCGCTGCACTAAATTTAGGAGTACACGGTAATGAAAAATACGTGTGCGGAACGCTTCCTCCACTCGATGGTAAATTTCCAATTTGATTTTTCAATTCTACAACGTCATTCGTACATGCTGTAATTTGGTGTTGTAGAACCACATCTTGTTCCGAAAGAGCTTTTATTCCACTATCTAATTTACTAGCTTGAACCTTAACTTGTTCAGTAACTAATTTTTGAAACTTCTCTACACCTTGTTCTATCTCAGTCTGCCTGTCGGACACGGCGGTTATAAGATCTGATTGCATTTCGATCCTATTTTCAAATCCTTTCGTAACTTGATCAATCTTCTCTTCTAATTCATGACCCAGTTCCGTGAATTTTTCTTCTAACTTCTCGTGTTCCTGCCCTAATTCTTGTTGAATCTCATTCTTAAATTCGACCTTCCACTGTTCTGCTAATTCAGTGAATTGTATTTTTAAATTCTCTTCTAACTTCCTATTATTTTCTTCTAATTTTGTTTCTAAGGCATTCTTGTTCTCCTCTAATTTAGTTTCTAAAGCATTTATTGCCGAGTTATTCTCCTCTAATTTAGTTTCTAATGCATTCTTGTTCTCCTCTAATTTAGTTTCTAAAGCATTTATTGCCGAGTTATTCTCCTCTAATTTAGTTTCTAATGCATT